>CM053783.1:125792252-126392252 GCA_028749045.1 Cupressus sempervirens
ATGAATAGATGAGGGTCTCTTAAATAGACTTTCCTACAATTCATCAACGGTTGAGATCGATTTCAATCAACAGTCAAGATTGAAGGTGAAGTTCAGTCACAAACAGAGATTTCCAATTTAAAGGGAGTTAACAAATTTAATTTGAGTAAAATAAGGAGTTAACTGATTCAATTTGAGTAGAAAAAGGAGTTAACTGATTTAACTCATTTTTTATCAATAGTGAACTGGAAATTTCCCTTTTTGAACTGAAGAGAGATTTTGTTGAGATATTCAATTTAATAAAATGAGATATGCTCTCATAATTACTTTTTCTATTTAATTAAATAATCTTTAATTAATTAGAGACACTTTTCTTATTTAATTAAATAACTTCATTTAACTAATTAGGAATGGCTTCTAATTTAATTAAATAACTTTGTTTAATTAATTAGAAGTAAGTACTCCATTTAATTAAAAAAATTCGTTTAATTATTTCAAAAAAATATTCGAAACTAGTCAACTCAAGTCAACCGTGGTTAAATTTGGTCAACTTTTGGTCAAACTTGATCTTTGCGTATGTGAATATGAGCAAATGAGAGTATGAATTCCAGCAACAATCCGATGCAAATTCTTATTCAACCTTTCAAAATGAAGAGATGAGGGTCTCTTAAATAGACTTTCCTTGAATTCATCAACGGTTGAGACCAATTTCAATCAACAGTCAGGATTCAATGTGAAGCTCAGTCATAAAGGAAGATTTTCAAATTAAAGGGAGTTAACAGATTTAATTTGAGTAAAATAACGAGTTAACTGATTTAATTTGAGTAGAAAAAAGAGGTAACTGATTTAACTCATTTTTTTATCAATAGTGAACTGGAAATTCCCCTTTTTGAACTGAAGAGAGATTTTGTTGAGATATTTAATTTAATAAAATGAGATATGATCTCATAATTATTTTTTCTATTTAATTAAATAATCTTTAATTAATTAGAGACACTTTTCTTATTTAGTTAAATCACTTCATTTAATTAATTAGGAATGACTTATCATTTAATTAAATAACTTTGTTTAATTAATTAAAAGTAAGTACTCCATTTAATTAAATAATTTCGTTAAATTGTTTCAAAATTCTTTTCAAAACTAGTCAACTCAAGTCAACCGTGGTTAAATTTGGTCAACTTTTGGTCAAACTTTATCTTTGTGTATGTGAATATGAGCAAATGTGAGTATGAATTCTAGCAATAATCCAATACAAATTCTCATTCAACCTTTCAAAATGAAGAGATGAGGGTCTCTTAAATAGACTTTCCTAGAATTCATCAACGGTTGAGATCGATTTCAATCAATGGTCAGGATTAAAGGTGAAGTTCAGTCATAAAGAGAGATTTCCAAATTAAAGGAAGTTAACACATTTAATTTCAGTAAAATAAGGAGTTAACTTATTCAATTTGAGTAGAAAAAGGAGTTAACTGATTTAACTCATTTTTTATCAATAGAGAACTGCAAATATTCCTTTATGAACTGAAGAGAGATTTTGTTGAGATATTTAATTTAATAAAATGAGATATGCTCTCATAATTACTTTTTATATTTAATTCAATAATCTTTAATTAATTGGAGACACTTATCTTATTTAATTAAATAACTTCATTTAATTAATTAAGAGTGGCTTCTAATTTAGTTAAATAACTTTGTTTAATTAATTAGAAGTAAGTACTCCATTTAATTAAATAATTTCATTTAATTATTTCAAAAAAAATTCAAAACTAGTCAACTCATGTTAACCGTGGTTAAATCTGGTCAACTTTTGGTCAAACATGATTTTTGCGTATCTGAATATGAGCAAATGTGATTATAAATTCTAGCAACAATCTATTGCAAATTCTCATTCAACCTTGCAAAATGAAGAGATGAGGTTCTCTTAAATAGACTTTCCTTGAATTTATCAACGGTTGAGATCGATTTCAATCAACGGTTAGGATTAAAGGTGAAGTTCAGTCATAAATCAAGATTTCCAAATTAAAGGGAGTTAACAGATTTAATTTCAATAAATTAAGGAGTTAACTGATTCAATTTGAGTATAAAAAGGAGTTAACTGATTTAACTCATTTTTTATCAATAGTGAACAGAAAATTTTCCTTTTTGAACTGAAGAGAGATATTGTTGAGATATTTAATTTAATGAAATGAGATATGCTCTCATAATTACTTTTTCGATTTAATTAAACAATATTTAATTAATTAGAGACACTTTTATTATTTAATTAAATAACTTCATTTAATTAATTAGGAATGGCTTCTCATTTAATTAAATAACTTTGTTTAATTAATTAGAAGTAAGTACTCTATTTAATTAAATAATTTCGTTTAATTATTTCAAAATTCTTTCCGAAACTAGTCAACTCAGGTCTACCGTGGTTAAATCTGATCAACTTTTGGTCAAACTTGATCTTTGCGTATGTGAATATGAGTAAATGTTAGTATGAATTCCAGTAACAATTCGATGCAAATTCTCATTCAACTTTTCAAAATGAAGAGATGAGGGTCTCTTAGATAGACTTTCGTGGAATTCACCTACGGTTGAGATCGATTTCAATCAACGGTCAAGATTAAAGGTGAAGTTTCGTCATAAAGGGAGATTTTCAAATTAAAAGGAGTTAACAGATTTAATTTCAGAAAAATAAGGAGTTAACTGATTCAATTTGAGTAGAAAAAGGAGTTAACTGATTTAACTCATTTTTTATCAATAGAGAATTGGAAATTTCTTGTTTTGAACTGAAGAGAGATTTTGTTGAGATATTTAATTTAATAAAATGAGATATGCTCTCATAATTACTTTTTCTATTTAATTAAATAATTTTAAATTAATTAGAGACACTTTTCTTATTTAACTAAATAACTTCATTTAATTAATTAGGAATGGCTTCTCATTTAATTAAATAATTTTTTTTAATTAATTACAAGTAAGTACTCCATTTAATTAAATAATTTCGTTTAATTATTTCAATTTTTTTTTTGAAACTAGTCAACTCAAGTCAGTCATGGTTAAATCTGGTAAAATTTTGGTCAAACTTGATCTTTGCATATGTGAATATGAACAAATGTGAGTATGAACTTTAGCAACAATACGATGCAAATTCTTATTCAACCTTTCAAAATGAAGAGATGAGGGTCTCTTAAATAGACTTTCCTTGAATTCATCAACAGTTGAGATCGATTTCAATCAACAGTTAGGGTTAAATATGAAGTTTAGTCATAAAGAGAGATTTACAAATTAAAGGGAGTCAATAGATTTAATTTGAGTAAAATAAACAGTTATATGATTCAATTTGAGTAGAAAAAGTAGTTAACTCATTTAACTCATTTTTGATCAATAGTGAACTGGAAATTTCCCTTTTTAAACTGAAGAGAGATTTTGTTGAGATATTTAATTTAATAAAATGAGATATGCTCTCATAATTACTTTTTCTATTTTATAAAATAATCTTTAATTAATTAGAGACACTTTTCTTATTTAATTAAATAACTTCATTTAATTAATTAGGAATGGCTTCTCATTTAATTAAATAACTTTGTTTAATTAATTAGAAGTAAGTACTCCATTTAATTAAATAATTTCGTTTAATTATTTATAAATTTTTTTTGAAACTAGTCAACTCAAGTCAACCGTGGTTAAATTTGGTCAACTTTTGGTCAAATTTGATCTTTGCGTATGTGAATATGAGCAAATGTGAGTATGAATTTCAGTAACAATTCGATGCAAATTCTCATTTAACCTTTCAAAATGAAGAGATGAGGGTCTCTTAAATAGACTTTTCTGTAACTCATCAATGTTTGAGATCAATTTCTATCTACGGTCAGGATTAAAGGTGAAGTTCACTCATAAAAGCAAAATTCCAAATTAACGGGACTTAACAGAATTAATTTGAGTAAAATAAGGAGTTAACTGATTCAATTTGAGTAGAAAAAAGAATTAACTTATTTAACTCATTTTTTATCAATAGTGAACTGGAAATTTCCCTTTTTGAACTGAAGAGAGATTTTGTTGAGATATTTAATTTAATAAAATGAGACATGCTCTCATAATAACTTTTTCTATTTAATTAAATGATCTTTTATTAATTAGAGACAGTTTTCCTTTTTAATTAAATAACTTCACTTAATTAGTTAGGAATGGCTTCTCATTTAATTAAATAACTTCTTTTAATTAATTAGAAGGAAGTACTCTATTTAATTATTTAAAAATTCTTTTCAAAACTAGTCAACTCAAGTCAACCATGGTTAGATCTGGTCAACATTTGGTCAAACTTGATCTTTGTGTATGTGAATATGAGAAAATGTGAGTATGAATTCTAGCAACAATTCAACGCAAATTCTCATTCAACCTTTCAAAATAAAGAGACGAGGGTCTCTTAAATAGACTTCCCTGAAATTCATTAACAGTTGAGATCGATTTCAATCAACGGTCAGGATTAAAGGTGAAGTTCAATCATAAAGGGAGATTTTCAAATTCAAGGGAGTTAACAGATTTAATTTGAGTAACATAAGGAGTTAACTGATTCAATTTGAATAGAAAAAGGAGTTAACTGATTTAACTCATTTTTTATCAATAGTGAACTGAAAATATCCCTTTTTGAGCTGTAGAGAGATTTTGTTGAATTATTTAATTTAATAAAATGAGATATGCTCTCATAATTATTTTTTCTATTTAATTAAATAATCTTTAATTAATTAGAGACACTTTTCTTATTTAATTAAATAACTTCATTTAATTAATTAAGAATGGCTTCTCATTTAATTAAATAACTTTGTTTAATTAATTAGATGTAAGTACTGCATTTAATTAAATAATTTCGTTTAATTATTTCAAAATTCTTTTCGAAACTAGTCAAGCATAGTTAAATCTGGTCAACTTTTGCTCAAACTTGATATTTGCGTATGTGAATATGAGCAAATGTGAGTATGAATTCCAGCAATAATTCGATGCAAATTTTCGTTCAACCTTTCAAAAAGAAGAGATGAGGGTCTCTTAAATAGACTTTTCTAGAATTCATCAACGGTTGAGATCAATTTCAATCAACGGTCAGGATTAAAGGTGAAGTTCAGTCATAAAGGGAGATTATCAAATTAATGAGAGTCAACAGATTTAATTTGAGTAAAAGGAGTTAACGAATTCAATTTGAGTAGAAAAAGGAGTTAATTGATTTAACTCATTTTTGATCAATAGTGAACTGAAAATTTCACTTTTTGAACTGAAGAGAGATTTTGTTGTGATATTTAATTTAATAAAATGAGTTATGCTCTTATAATTACTTTTTATATTTAATTAAATAATCTTTAATTAATTAGAGACACTTTTCTTATTTAATTAAATAACTTCATTTAATTAATTAAGAATGGCTTCTCATTTAGTTAAATAACCGTTTTTAATTAATTAGAAGTAAGTACTACATTTAATTAAATAATTTTGTTTAATTATTTCAAAATTCTTTTCGAAACTAGTCAACTCAAGCCAACCGTGGCTAAATCTGGTGAACTTTTGGTCAAACTTGATCTTTGCGTATGTGAATATGAGCAAATGTGAGTATGAATTCTAGCAACAATTCGATGCAAGTTCTCATTCAATCTTTCAAAATGAAGAGATGAGGGTCTCTTAAATAGACTTTACTGAAACTCATCAACTGGTGAAATCGATTTCAATCAATGGTCAGGATTAAAGGTAAAGTTCAGTCACAAAGGGAGATTTCCAAATTAAAGATAGTTAACAGATTTAATTTGAGTAAAATAAGGAGTTAACTGATTCAATTTGAGTAGAAAAAGGAGTTAACTCATTTAACTCATTTTTGATCAATAGTGAACTGAAAATTTCCCTTTTTGAAAAAGTAAGAGAGATTTTGTTGAGATATTTAATTTAATAAAATGAGATATGCTCTCATAATTACTTTTTATATTTAATTAAATAATCTTTAATTAATTAGAAACACATTTCTTATTTAATTAAATAACTTCATTTAATTAATTACGAATGGATTCTCATTTAATTAAATAACTTTTTTTAATTAATTAGAAGTAAGTACTCCATTTAATTAAATAATTTTGTTTAATTATTTCAAAATTCTTTTCGAAACTAGTCAACTCAAGTCAACCGTGGTTAAAATTGGTCAACTTTTGCTCAAATTTCATCTTTGCGTATGTGTATATGAGCAAATGTGAGTATGAATTCCAGCAACAATTCAATGCAAATTCTCATTCAACCTTTCAAAATGAAGAGATGAGGGTCTCTTAAATATACTTTCCTGAAACTCATCAATGGTTGAGATCGATTTCAATCAATGGTAAGGATTAAAAGTGAAATTCAGTCATAAAGAGAGATTTCAAAATTAAACGGAACTCTGATTTAACTCATTTTTTATCAATAGTGAACTGGAAATTTTTGAGTAGAAAAAGGAGAACTCTGATTTAACTGATTCAATTTGAGTAGAAGAAGGAGAACTCTGATTTAACTCATTTTTTATAAATAGTGAACTGGAAATTTTATTTTTTGAAATGAAGAGAGATTTTTTTGACATATTTAATTTAATAAAATGAGATATGCTCTCATTATTACTTTTTCTATTTAATTAAATAATCTTTAATTAATTAGAGACACTTTTTTTTTTTAATTAAATAACTTTATTAAATTAATTAGGAATGGGTTCTCATTTAATTAAATAACTTTGTTTAATTAATTAGAAGTAAGTACTCCATTTAATTAAATAATTTTAATTAATTATTTCAACATTATTTTCGAAACTAATCAACTCAGGTCAACCGTGGTTAAATCTGGTCAACTTTTCGTCAAACTTGATCTTTACGTATGTGAAAATGAGCAAATGTGAGTATGAATTCTAGCAACAATTCGATGCAAATTCTTACTCAGCCTTTCAAAATAAAGAGACGAGGGTATCTTAAATAGACTTTCCTAGAATTCATCAACGGTTGAGATCAATTTCAATCAACGGTCAGTATTAAAGTTGAAGTTCAGTCATAAAGGGAGATTTCCAAATTAAAGGGAGTTAATAGATTTAATTTGAGTAAAATAAGTAGTTAACTGATTCAATTTGAGTAGAAAAAGGAGTTAACTAATTTAACTCATTTTTTATCAATAGTCAACTGAAAATTTTCCTTTTTGAACTGAAGAGAGATTTCGTTGAGATATTTAATTCAATAAAATGAGATATGCTCTCATAATTACATTTTCTATTTAATTAAATAATATTTAACTAATTAGAGACACTTTTTTTATTTAATTAAATAACTTCATTTAATTAATTAGGAATGGCTTCTCGTTTAATTAACTGACTTTGTTTAATTAATTAGAGGTAAGTACTCAGTTTAATTAAATAATTTTGTTTAATTATTTCAAAATTCTTTTCAAAACTAGTCAAATCAGATCAATTGTGGTTAAATTTGGTCAACTTTTCATCAAACTTGATCTTTGCGTATGTGAATATGAGCAAATGTGAGTATGAATTCCAGCAACAATTCGATGCAAATTCTCATTCAACCTTTCAAAATGAAGAGATGATGTTCTCTTAAATAGACTTTCCTGGAATTCATCAACGGTTGAGATCGATTTCAATCAACGATCAGGATTAAAGGTGAAGTTCATTCATAAAGGGAGATTTCCAAATTAAAGGGAGTTAACAGATTTAATTTGAATAAAATAAGGAGTTAACTGATTCAATTTGAGTAGAAAAAGGAGTTAACTCATTTAACTCATTTTTGATCAATAGTAAACTAAAAATTTCCCTTTTTGAACTGAAGAGAGATTTTGTTGAGATATTTAATTTAATAAAATGAGATACGCTCTCATAATTACTTTTTCTATTCAATTAAGTAATTTTTAATTAATTAGAGGCACTTTTCTTATTTAATTAAATAACTTCATTTAATTAGTTAGGAATGGTTTCTCATTTAATTAAACAACTTTGTTTAATTAATTAGAAGTAAGTACTCCATTTAATTAAATAATTTTGTTTAATTATTTTTAAATTCTTTTGAAACTAGTCAACTCAAGTCAACCGTGGTTAAATCTAGTCAACTTTTGGTAAAACTTGATCTTTGTCTATGTGAATATGAGCAAATGTGATTATGCATTCCAGCAACAATTTGATGCATATTCTCATTCAACCTTTCAAAATGAAAAGATGAGGGTCTCTTAAATAGACTTTCCTGAAACTCATCAACTGTGAGATCGATTTCAATGAACGTTCAGGATTAAAGGTGAAGTTTAGTCACAAAGGGAGATTTCCAAATTAAAGAGAGTTAACAGATTTAATTTGAGTAAAATAAGGAGTTAACTGATTCAATTTGAGTAGAAAAAGGTGTTAACTAATTTAACTCATTTTTTATCAATAGTGAACTGAAAATTTCACTTTTTGAACTGAAGAGAGATTTTGTTTAATTAATTAGAAGTAAGTACTATATTTAATTAAATAATTTTATTTAATTATTTAAAAATTCTTTTTGGAACTAGTCAACTCAAGTCAACTGTGGCTAAATATGGTCAACTTTTTGTCAAAATTGATTTTTGAGTATGTGAATATGAGCAAATGTGAGTATGAATTTCAGCAACAATTCAATGCAAATTCTCATTCAACCTTTCAAAATGAAGAGATGAGGGTCTCTTAAATAGACTTTCCTGAAACTCATCAACTAGAGAGATCGACTTCAATCAACGGTCAGGATTAAAGGTGAAGTTCAGTCACAAAGGGAGATTTCCAAATTAAAGGGAGTTAACAGATTTAATTTGAGTAAAATAAGGAGTTAACTGATTCAATTTTAGTAGAAAAAGGAGTTAACTGATTTAACTCATTTTTGATCAATAGTGAACTGGAAATTTCTCTTTTTGAACTTAAGGGAGATTTTGCTGAGATATTTAATTTAATAAAATTAGATATACTCTCATAATTACTTTTTCTATTTAGCTAAATAATTTTTAATTAATTAGAGACACTTTTCTTATTTAATTAAATAACTTCCTTTAATTAATTGGGAATGGCTTCTCATTTAATTAAATAACTTTGTTTAACTAATTAGAAGTAAGTACTCCATTTAATTAAATAATTTTATTTAATTGTTTTAAAATTCTTTTTGAAACTAGTCAACTCAAGTCAACCGTGGTTAAATCTAGTCAACTTTTTGTCAAACTTGATCTTTGCCTATGTGAATATGAGCAAATGTGATTATGAATTCCAGCAACAATTTGATGCAAATTCTCATTCAACCTTTCAAAATGAAGAGATGAGGGTCTGTTAAATAGACGTTCCTTGAATTCATCAATGGTTGAGATCGATTTCAATCCACAGTCAGGATTAAAGGTGAAGTTCAGTCATAAAGGGAGATTTCCAAATTAAAGGGAGTTAACAAATTTAATTTGAGTAAAATAAGGAGTTAACTAATTCAATTTGAGTAGAAAAAGGGGTTAACTAATTTAACTCATCTTTTATCAATAGGGAACTGAAAATTTCCCTTTTTGAACTAAAGAGAGATTTTGTTGAGATAATTAATTTAATAAAATGAGATATGCTCTCATAATTACTTTTTCTATTTAATTAAATAATCTTTAATTAACTAGAGACACTTTTCTTATTTAATTAAATAACTTCATTTAATTAATTAGGAATGGCTCCTCATTTAATTAAATAACTTTGTTTAATTAATTAGAAGTAAGTACTCTATTTAATTAAATAAATTTGTTTAATTATTTCAAAATTCTTTACGAAACTAGTCAACTGAATTCAACCGTGGTTAAATCTGGTCAACTTTTGGTCAAACTTGATCTTTACGTATGTGAATATGAGCAAATGTGAGTATGAATTAAAGCAACCATTCGATGCAAATTCTCATTCAACCTTTCAAAATGAAGAGATGAGGGTCTCTTAAATAGACTTTTCTTGAATTTATCAACGATTGAGATCGATTTTAATCAACGGTTAGGATTAAAGGTGAAGTTCAGTCACAAAGCGAGATTTCCAAATTAAAGAGAGTTAACAGATTTTATTTTAGTAAAATAAGGAGTTAAATGATTCAATTTGAGTAGAAAAATGAGTTAACTGATTTAACTCATTTTTGATCAATACTGAACTAGAAATTTCAATTTTTGAATTGAAGAGAGATTTTGTTGAGATATTTAATTTAATAAAATGAGATATGCTCTCACAATTACTTTTTCTATTGAATTAAATAATCTTTAATTAATTAGAGACACTTTTCTTATTTAATTAAATAACTTTATTTAATTAATTAGGAATGGCTTCTCATTTAATTAAATAACTTTGTTTAATTAATTAGAAGTAAGTACTCTATTTATTTAAATAATTTTATTTAATTATTTTAAAATTCTTTTCAAAATTAGTCAAATCAGGTCAATCGTGCTTAAATCTGGTCAACTTTTCGTCAAACTTGATCTTTGCGTATGTGAATATGAGCAAATGTGAGTATGAATTCCAGCAACAATTTGATGCAAATTCTCATTCAACCTTTCAAAATGAAGAGATGAGGGTCTCTTCAATAGATTTTCCTGGAATTCATCAATGGTTGAGATCGATTTCAATCAATAGTCAGGATTTAACTCATTTTTGATCAATAGTGAACTAGAAATTTCCCTTTTTGAACTGAAGAGAGATTTTGTTGAGGTATTTAATTTAATAAAACGAGATATGTTCTCATAATTACTTTTTCTATTTAATTAAGTAATCTTTAATTAATTAGAGGCACTATTCTTATTTAATTAAATAACTTTATTTAATTAATTAGGAATGGCTTCTCATTTAATTAAATAACTTTGTTTAATTAATTAGAAGTAAGTAATCTATTTAATTAAATAATTTCGTTTAATTATTTCAAAATTGTTTTCGAAACTAGTCAACTCAATTCAACCGTGGTTAAATCTGGTCAGCTTTTGGTCAAATTTGATTTTTCTGTATGTGAATATGAGCAAATGTGTGTATGAATTTCAGCAACAATTCGACGCAAATTCTCATTCAACCTTTCAAAATGAATAGATGAGGGTCTCTTAAATAGACTTTCCTGGAATTCATCAACGGTTGAGATCGATTTCAATCCACAGTCAGGATTAAAGGTGAAGTTCAGTCATAAAGGGAGATTTCCAAATTAAAGGGAGTTAACAGATTTAATTTGAGTAAAATAAGGAGTTAACTGATTTAATTTGAGTAGAAAAAGGGGTTAACTGATTTAACTCATTTTTTCTCAATAGTGAACTAAAAATTTCCCTTTTTGAATTGAAGAGAGATTTTGTTGCGAAATTTAATTCAATAAAATGAGATATGCTCTCATAATTACTTTTTTTATTTAATTAAATAATCTTTAATTAATTAGAGACACAATTCTTATTTAATTAAATAACTTCATTTAATTAATCAAGAATGGCTTCTCATTTAATTAAATAACTTGGTTTAATTAGAAGTAAGTACTCCATTTAATTAAATAATTTCCTTTAATTATTTTAAAATTCATTTCAAAACTAGACAACTCAATTCAACCATGGTTAAATCTGGTCAACTTTTGGTCAAACTTGATCTTTGCGTATGTGAATATGAGCAAATGTGAGTATGAATTCCATAAACAATTCGATGCAAATTCTCATTCAACCTATCAAAATGAAGAGATAAGAGTCTCTTAAATAAACTTTCCTGAAATTCATCAATGGTTTAGATCGATTTCAATCAACAGTCAGGATTAAAGGTGAAGTTCAGTCATAAAAGGGAGATTACCAAATTAAAGGGAGTTAACAGATTTAATTTGAGTAAAATAAGGAGTTAACTGATTCAATTTGATTAGAAAAAAGATTTATCTGATTTAACTCATTTTTTATCAATAGTGAACTAGAATTTCCCTTTTTGAACTGAAGAGAGATTTTGTTGAGATATTTAATTTAATAAAATGAGATATGCTCTCATTTTTATATAATTAAATAATATTTAAATAATTAGAGAAACTTTTCTTTTTTAATTAAATAAATTAATTTAAATAATTAATTTAATTCTTTTCGAAACTACTATACTCAAGTCAACCATGGTGAAATCTGGTTAAGTTTTGGTCAAACTTGATCTTTGCATATGTGAATATGAGCAAATGTGAGTATGAATTCCTACAATAATTCGATGCAAATTCTCATTCAACCTTTCAAAATGAAGAGATTAGCGTCTCTTAGATAGACTTTCCTGGAATTCATCAACGGTTGAGATTGATTTCAATCAACGGTCAGGATTAAAGGTGAAGTTCAGCCATAAAGGGAGATTTCCAAATTAAAGAGAGTTAACAGATTTAATTTGAGTAAAATAAGGAGTTAATTAATTCAATTTGAGTAGAAAAAGAAGTGAACTAATTTAACTCATTTTTGATCAATAGTGAACTGGAAATTTTCCTTTCTGAACTGAAGAGAGATTTTGTTGAGATATTTAATTTAATAAAATGAGATATGCTCTCATAATTACTATTTCTATTTAATTAAATAATCTTTAATTAATTAGAAAAACTTTTCTTATTTAATTAAATAACTTCATTTAATTAATCAGGAATGGCTTCTCATTTAATTAATTAACTTTGTTTAATTAATTAGAAGTAAGTACTACATTTAATTAAATTATTTTTATTAATTATTTCAAAATTTTTTTCGAAACTAGTCAACTCAAGTCAATCATGGTTAAATCTAGTCAACTTTTGGTCAAACTTGATCTTTGTATATATGAATATGAGCAAATGTGAGTATGAATTCCAACAACAATTCGATGCAAATTCTCATTCAACCTTTAAAAATGAAGAGATGAATGTCTCTTAAATAGACTTTCCTAGAATTCATTAACGATATAGGTCGATTTCAATCAACGATCAGGATTAAAGGTGAAGTTCAGTCATAAAGGGACATTTCCAAATTAAAGAGAGTTAACAAATTTTGTTTGAGTAAAATAAGGAGTTAAATGATTCAATTTGAGTAGAAAAAAGAGTTAACTGATTTAACTCATTTTGATCAATAGTGAACTAGAAATTTCCCTTTTCGAATTGAAGAGAGATTTTGTTGAGATATTTAATTTAATAAAATGATATATGCTCTCATAATTACTTTTCCTATTTAATTAAATAATCTTTAATTAATTAAAGACACTTTTCTTATTTAATTAAATAACTTCATTTAATTAATTAGGAATGGCTTCTCATTTAATTAAATAACTTTGTTTAATTAATTAGAAGTAAGTACTCCATTTAATTAAATAATTTTGTTTAATTATTTTTTAATTCTTTTCAAAACTAGTCAACTCAGGTCAACCGTGGTTAAATCTGGTCAACTTTTGGTCAAACTTGATCTTTGCGTATGTGAATATGAGAAAATGTGAGTATGAATTCCAGCAACAATTCGATGCAAATTCTCATTCAACCTCTCAAAATGAAGAGATGAGGGTCTCTTAAGTAGACATTTTTGGAATTCATCAACGGTTGAGATCGATTTCAATCAACGGTCAGGATTAAAGGTGAAGTTCAGTCATAAAGGGAGATTTCCAAACATAAGAGAGTTAACAGATTTAGTTTGAGTAAAATAAAGAGTTAACTGATTCAATTTGAGTGGAAAAATGAGTCAACTGATTTAACTCATTTTTTATCAATAGTGAATTAGAAATTTTACTTTTAGAACTGAAGAGAGATTTTGTTGAGATATTTAATTTAATAAAATTAGATATGCTCTCATAATTACTTTTTCTATTTGATTAAATAATCTTTAATTAATTAGAGACACTTTTCTTATTTAATTAAATAACTTTATTTAATTAATTAGGAATGGTTTCTCATTTAATTAAATAAATTTGTTTAATTAATTAGAAGTAAGTACTGCATTTAATTAAATAATTTTTTTTAATTATTTCAAAATTCTTTTCGAAACTAGTCAACTCAAGTCAACCGTGGTTAAATTTGGTCAACTTTTGATCAAACTTTATCTTTGCGTCTGTGAATATGAGCAAATGTGAGTATGAATTCCAACAACAATTCGATGCAAATTCTCATTCAACCTTTCAAAATGAAGAGATGAGCGTCTCTTAGATAGACTTTCCTGGAATTCATCAACGGTTGAGATTGATTTCAATCAACGGTCAAGATTAAAGGTGAAGTTCAGTCATAAAGAGAGATTTCCAAATTAAAGGGAGTTGACAGATTTAATTTGAGTAAACTAAGGAGTTAACTGAGTCAATTTGAGTACAAAAAGGAGTTAACTGATTTAACTCATTTTTTATCAATAGTGAACTGAAAATTTTCCTTTTTGAACTGAAGAGAGATTTTGTTGAGATATTTAATTTAATAAAATGAGATATGCTCTGATAATTACTTTTTCTATTTAATTAAATAATTTTTAATTAATTAGAGACAATTTTCTTATTTAATTAAATAAATTTATTTAATTAATTAGGAATGGCTTCTCATTTAATTAAATAAATTTGTTTAATTAATTAGAAGTAAGTACTCCATTTAATTAAATAATTTTATTTAATTATTTCAAATTTTTTTTCAAAACTAGTCAACTCAAGTCAACCGTGGTTAAATCTGGTCAACTTTTGGTCAAACTTGATCTTTGCGTATGTGAATATGAGCAAATGTGAGTATGAATTCTAGCAACAATTCAATGCAAATTCCCATTCAACCTTTCAAAATGAAGAGATGAGCGTCTCTTAGATAGACTTTCCTAGAATTCATCAATGGTTGAGATCAATTTCAATCTACGGTCAGGATTAAACCTGAAGTTCAGTCATAAAGGGAGATTTTCAAATTAAAGGGAGTTAACAGATTGAATTTAAGTAAAATAAGGAGTTAACTGATTCAATTTGAGTTGAAAAATGGGTTAACTGATTTAACTCATTTTTATATCAATAGTGAACAGGCAATTTCCCTTTTTGAATTGAAGAGAGATTTTGTTGAAAAATTTAATTCAAAAAAATGAGATATGCTCTCATAATTACTTTTTCTATTTAATTAAATAATCTTTAATTAATTAGAGACACTTTTCTTATTTAATTAAATAACTTCAATTAATTAATCAAGAATGGCTTCTCATTTAATTAAATATCTTTGTTTAATTAATTAGAAGAAAGTAACACCATTTAATTAAATAATTTTGTGTAATTATTTCAAAATTCTTTTCGAAACTAGTCTACTGAATTCAACCGTGGTTAAATCTTATCAACTTTTGGTCAAACTTGATCTTTGCGTATGGAAATATGACCAAATGTGAGTATGAATTCCAGCCACAATTCGATGCAAATTCTCATTCAACCTTTCAAAATGAAGAGATCAGGGTCTCTTAAATAGACTTTTCTGGAATTCATCAACGGTTGATATCGATTCCAATCAACGGTTAGGATTAAAGGTGAAGTTCAGTCATAATAGGGAGATTACCAAATTAAAGGGAGTTAACAGATTTAATTTGAGTAAAATAAGGAGATAACTGATTCAATTTGAGTAGAAAAATGAGTTAACTGATTTAACTCATTTTTTATCAATCGTCAACTAGAAATTTCCCTTATTGAACTGAAGAGAGATTTTGTTGAGATATTTAATTTAATAAAATGAGATATGCTCTAACAATTACTTTTTCTATTTAGTTAAATAATCTTTAATTAAATAGAGACACTTTTCTTATTTAATTAAATAACTTCATTTAATTATTTAGGAATGGCTTCTCATTTAATTAAATAACTTTGTTTAATTAATTAGAAGTAAGTACTCCATTTCATTAAATAATTTCGTTTAATTATTTCAAAATTCTTTTCAAAATTAGTCAACTCAAGTCAACCGTGGTTAAATTTGGTCAACTTTTGGTCACACTTAATCTTTGCGTATGTGAATATGAGAAAATGTGAGTGTGAATTCTAGCAACAATTCGATGCAAATTCTCATTCAACCTTTCAAAATGAAGAGATGAGCGTCTATTAGATAGACTTTCCTAAAATTCATCAACGGTTCAGATCGATTTCAATCAACGGTCAGGATTAAAGCTGAAGGTCAGTCATAAAGGGAGATTTCAAAATTAAAGGGAGTTAACAGATTTAATTTGAGTAAAATCAGGAGTTAACTGATTGAATTTGAGTATAAAAAGGAGTTAACTGATTTAACTCATTTTTGATCAATAGTGAACTGAAAATTTCCCTTTTTGAACTGAAGAGAGATTTTTTTCAGATATTTAATTTATTAAAATGAGATATGCTCTCATAATTACTTTTTCTATTTAATTAAATAATCTTTAATTAATTAGAGACACTTTTCTTATTTAATTAAATAACTTTATTTAATTAATTAGGAATGGCTTCTCATTTAATTAAATAAATTTGTTTAATTAATTAGAAGTAAGTACTCAATTTAATTAAATAATTTCGTTTAATTTTTTCAAAATTCTTTTCGAAACTAGTCAACTCAAGTCACCCGTGGTTAAATCTGGTCAACTTTTGGTCAAACTAGATCTTTGCGTATGTGAATATGAGCAAATTTGAGTATGAATTCTAGCAACAATTCGATGCAAATTCTCATTCAACCTTTCAAAATGAAGAGATGAGCATCTCTTAGATAGACTTTTCTAAAATTCATCAACGGTTGAGATCGATTTCAATCAACGGTAAGGATGAAAGGTGAAGTTCAGTCATAAAGGAAGATTTCCAAATTAAAGGGAGTTAATAGATTTAATTTGAGTAAAATAAGGAGTTAAATGATTCAATTTGAGTACAAAAAGGAGTTAATTGATTTAACTCATTTTTTATCAATAGTGAACTGAAAATTTCCGTTTTTGAACTGAAGAGAGATTTTGCTGAGATATTTAATTTAATAAAATGAGATATGCTCTCATAATTACTTTTTCTATTTAATTAAATAATCTTTAATTAATTAGAGACACTTTTCTTATTTAATTAAATAACTTCATTTAATTAATTAGGAATGGCTTCTCATTTAATTAAATAACTTTGTTTAATTAATTAGAAGTAAGTACTACATTTAATTAAATAAATTTGTTTAATTATTTAAAAAAAAAATTTGCAACTAGTCAACTCATGTCAACTATGGTTAAATCTGTTCAACTTTTGGTCAAACTTGATCTTTGCGTATGTGAATATGAGCAAATGTGAGTATGAATTCCAGCAACAATTCGATGCAAATTCTCATTCAACATTTCAAAATGAAGAGATCAGGGTCTCTTCAATAGACTTTCCTGGAATTAATAAACGGTTGAGATTGATTTCAATCAACGTTCAGGATTAAAGGTGAAGTTCAGTCATAAAAGGAGATTTTCAAATTAAATGGAGTTAATAGATTTAATTTGAGTAAAATAAGGAGTTAACTGATTTAATTTGAGTAGAAAAAGGAGTGAACTGATTTAACTGATTTTTGATCAATAGTGGACTGGAAATTTCTCTTTCTGAACTGAACAGAGATTTTGTTGAGATATTTAATTTAATAAAATGAGATATGGTCTCATAATTACTTTTTCTATTTAATTAAATAATCTTTAATTAATTAGAGACACTTTCCTTATTTAATTAGATAACTTCATTTAATTAATTAGGAATGGCTTCTCATTTAATTAAATAACTTTGCTTAATTAATTAGAAGTAAGTACTCCATTTAATTAAATAATTTCGTTTACTTATTTCAAAATTCATTTTGAAACTAGTCAACTCAAGTAAACTGTGGTTAAATCTGGTCAACTTTTGGTCAAACTTGATCTTCGCGTATGTGAATATGAATTTCAGCAATAATTCGATGCAAATACTCATTCAACCTTTCAAAATGAAGAGTTGAAGGTCTCTTAAAAAGACTTTATTGGAATTCATCAACGGTTGAGATCGATTTCAATCAACGGTCATGATTAAAGGTGAAGTTCAGTCATAAAAGGAGATTTCCAAATTAAAGGGAGTTAACAGCTTTAATTTGAGTAAAATAAGGAGTTAACTAATTCAATTTGAGTAGAAAAAGGAGTGAACTAATTTAACTGATTTTTGATCAATAGTGGATTGGAAATTTCCCTTTCTTAACTGAAGAGAGATTTTGTTGAGATATTTAATTTAATAAAATGAGATATGCTCTCATAATTACTTTTTCTATTTAATTAAATAATCTTTAATTAATTAGAGACACGTTTTTTACTTAATTTAATAACTTAATTTAATTAATTTGGAATGGCTTCTCATTTAATTAAATAACTTTGTTTAATTAATTAGAAGTAAGTACTCCATTTAATTAAATAATTTTGTTTAATTATTTCAAAATTCTTTTCGAAACTAGTCAACTCAAGTCAACCGTGGTTAAATCTGTTTAACTTTTGGTCAAACTTGATCTTTGCGTATGTGAATATGAGTAAATGTGAGTATGAATTTCAGCAACAATTCGATGCAAATTCTAATTCAACCTTTCAAAATGAAGAGATGAGGGTCTCTTAAATAGACTTTCCTGTAATTCATCAATGGTTGAGATCGATTTCAATCCACAGACAGTAATTAAGGTGAAGTTCAGTCATAAAGGGAGTTAACAGATTTAATTTGAGTAAAATAAGGAGTTAACTGATTCAATTTGAGTAGAAAAAGGGGTTGACTGATTTAACTGATTTTTGATCAATAGTGAACTGAAAATTTCCCTTTTTAAATTGAAGAGAGATTTTGTTGAGAAATTTAATTCAAAAAATGATATATGCTCTCATAATTACTTTTTTTGTTTAATTAAATAATCTTTAATTAATTAGAGACACTTTTCTTATTTAATGAAATAACTTCATTTAATTAATCAAGAATGGCTTCTCATTTATTTAAATAACTCTGTTTAATTAATTAGAAGAAAGTACTCCATTTAATTAAATAATTTCGTTTAATTATTTTAAAATTCTTTTCGAAACTAGTCAACTCAAGTCAACCATGGTTAAATCTGGTCAACTTTTGGTCAAACTTGATCTTTGCGTATGTGAATATGAGAAAATGTGAATATGAATTCCAGCAACAATTCGATGCAAATTCTCATTCAACCTTTCAAAATGAAGAGATGAGGGTCTCTTAAAAAGACTTTCTTGGAATTCATCAACAGTTGAGATCGATTCCAATCAACGGTCAGGATTAAAGGTGACGTTCAGTCATAAAGGGAGATTACCAAATTAAAGGGAGTTAATAGATTTAATTTGAGTAAAGTAAGCAGTTAACTGATTCAATTTGAGTAGAAAAAGGAGCTAACTGATTTAACTCATTTTTTGATCAATAGTGAACTGAAAATTTCTCTTTTTGAACAGAATAGAGATTTGATTTAGATATTTAATTTAATAAAATGAGATATGCTCTCATAATTACTTTTTCTATTTAATTAAATAATCTTTAATTAATTATACACACTTTTCTTATTTAATTAAATAACTTCATTTAATTAATTAGGAATGACTTTTCATTTAATTAAATAACTTTGTTTAATTAATTAGAAGTAAGTACTCCGTTTAATTAAATAATTTTGTTTAATTATTTCAAAATTCTTTTTAAAACTAGTCAACTCAAGTCAACCGTGGTTAAATCTAGTTAACTTTTGGTCAAACTTGATCTTTGCGTATGTGAATATGAGCAAATGTGAGTTTGAATTCCAGCAACAATTTGATGCAAATTCTCATTCAACCTTTCAAAATGAAGAGATGAGGGTCTCTTAAAAAGACTTTCTTGGAATTCATCAATGGTTGAAATCAATTTCAATCAACGGTCAGGATTAAAAGTGAAGTTCAATCATAAAGAGAGATTTTCAAATTAAATGGAGTTAACAGATTTAATTTGAGTAAAATAAGGAGTTAAATGATTCAATTTGAGTAGAAAAAGGAGTTAATAGATTTAACTCATTTTTTATCAATAGTGAACTGGAAATTTTGCTTTTTGAACTGAAGAGAGATTTTGTTGAGATATTTAATTTAATAAAATGAGGTATTTTCTCATAATTACTTTTTCTATTTAATTAAATAATCTTTAATTAATTAGAGACACTTTTCTTTTTTAATTAATTAGGAATGGCTTCTCATTTAATTAAATACCTTTGTTTAATGAAATAGAAGTAAGTACTCTATTTAATTAAATAATTTCATTTAATTATTTCAAAATTCTTTTCAAAACTATTCAACTCAAGTCAACCGTGGTTAAATTTGGTCAACTTTTGGTCAAACTTGATCTTTGCGTATGTGAATATGAGCAAATGTGAATATGAATTCTAGCAACAATTCGATGCAAATTCTCATTCAACCTTTCAAAATGAAGAGATGAGGGTCTCTTAAATAAACTTTCCTGAAATTCATCAACGGTTGAGATCGATTTCAATCAACGGTCAGGATTAAAGGTGAAGTTCAGTCATAAAGAAAGATTTTCAAATTAAAGTGAGTTAATAGATTTAATTTGAGTAAAATAAGGAGTTAACTAATTCAATTTGATTAAAAAAAGGAGTTAACTGATTTAACTCATTTTTTATCAATAGTTAACTGGAAATTTCCCTTTTTGAACTGAAGAGAGATTTTGTTGAGATATTTAATTTAATAATATGAGATGTGCTCTCATAATTATTTTTTCTATTTAATTAAATAATCTTTAATTAATTAGAGACACTTTTCTTATTTAATTAAATAACTTCATTTAATTAATTAGGAATGACTTCTCATTTAATTAAATAACTTTGTTTAATTAATTAGAAGTAAGTACTCCATTTAATTAAATAATTTCAGTTAATTATTTCAAAATTCTTTTCAAAACTAGTCAACTCAAGTCAACAGTGGTTAAATCTGGTCAACTTTTGGTCAAACTTGATCTTTCCGTATGTGAATATGTAATGCCTCGCCAAGGGATCCAATGAATTAACCTAGAATTTCACTAAGTTTAGTAGCATTTTTTTTTTTTTCTTGAAAGAAAATACCACATATAACTATTGCACAATAACAGAAGCAATAGTAATGTCCATCTGAAAATAAACATAACATATATAATAGATTACATTCTTTAAGATCCCTTAACATTGAATTACATACATGAATAGATTTTGTACAACATCCACATGAAATAATAATGATAAGTCTAATGTTTATACATTACATTTCAAATACTCAATCATCCACTGTACATGTCATAGGGTATGACAAGCTCAAAAGAATATACATACATAGAATAAGGTACATCATCCTATTCTAATCCATTATACATCAAAGTAGAGATAATCACATAATACACATGATACATCATCATAGAATTCATATACGTCCATCATAAAGATCAAACATAATAAACTAAATGCACGGTTCCTCCCAACCGTTAATAGCATCATTAGACCATCATGGATCCTAGCCATCCCTCCATGTGTAACATTCCAAATCACCGAAGAGATCATCGGTATTACATAGTAGGAATGTGATTCCTAATAAATACAACATCATATGTAGAAATAATCTAACATGCAAATAAAAGCATAATATAACATTATCTAACATATACTAATCATAAATGAAAAAGGATACATATCCACCATTATGAAGGATGCATCAGCCATGATATTTCAATGAATCTCAAAATGATAACAGTTGAAAATACACTACCACTCGACCGCGTGGTACCTAAGTGGTCCACTCCCACCGTGCTATGGAGATAACCTCAAGTCCCAAGTAAGCTATCAAATTCACATAGCACATATCTTTATAAGTCCAAGAATCCTAAAAGTATACTAACTCAAAGGTTTCAACATAAAATCTAACATATAATCCCAGAGGCACACAATGACATGTAGGAACCTACTATGCAAGCGGGAAAGTGTCATCGCAATTATCACGTACAATTAGTTACCCTGGCAGCCTCTTAGGGCCCCAGCCCCCATTGCAAGCCACTTCCTGTCACTATATGCAGATATCCTACCCTAATGGTCATAGAATCATAAATCTCAAAATCACAAAAGATAATCCATAATAAAATCATCAAATATGCATAAAAAGCATCAAATCTCCATGAGCTATCATCCATAGAAAATCATGAACACAACAACTCTCTATTGGCAACTGAAGTATCACTGATAATCAAATATCCAATGGTTCTCAATAACCAAAATATATATCTCAATCATAATGATCGAAGACTCCAAAAATGGTTGAGTCAAACATGTCACAACATGACATCATCAAAAATAAATCCACATTACAGTCCCATCATGGCGACTAGAAAATAACCAAGGATAACTAATCGATGACCAAAATAATGGTTAAGTCAAGTGTCTCATACATAAAAATCTCAACTATAACAATCAGTAATCACAACCAATACATAGAGCATTCCATCACATAACCATGGTTGGGTTTATAAAGATCAAGATTAAAACATCATCATGTCACCACAATCACATAACCCCCAAGCCTCTAATAGACGTCCTATACTGGTCAACACTAGTCAACCCAAAACCCAAAACAATAGCTTAAAGAATACACAATGCAAACACATGTTTTGGTTATACCAAGTTTACAAAATGTAGAGATCTCAGTTTTAGTTTCCAAGTTTGAATGGAGGAACACATATATTGTTTTTGGATAAAAGTTTTCCTTATTAGAACTAAAAAAAATTCATTTTCCAATTCATAATATTTGTTTGATACATTCCCCACCAAACTATCAATTCTTTATTTAATAATTTAAAACAATTAAATTAATAAATAGTTGAAAGTTATTAAAGAGTCACCTTTATGAAAGTAAACTTTAAATATAAATCATTTATCAAATAATAATAACTTAATTTTATAAATAACATGTTTATATATATATATATATATATATATAGTTAATACGTTTTCATAAAATGGATTTAACAATTTCGATTGACACCATATTATATAGCAATAAGAATCGATTGCTTATAAACGTTTTAACATAAATGTTTTTTTGCATCACATTAACATTAATTTACCTCCCCCCCCCCCCAAACACTTGCTGCGGTACGCAGTACCTGCGGTCACAGGCACTGCGCCAACAACGAGTACGTAGTACCCTTGTCATCGCAGACCTGCGACGGCAGGTCTCTGCCTTCCGCAGGTGTGGGTATATATAAATATACATAAGTATATATATATACATATATATATATATATCAGTATATATATGTATGTATGTATATATATATGTATGTATATATATATATGTATGTATATATATATATATATATGTATGTATATATATATATATATATGTATGTATATATATATGTATGTATGTATATGTATGCTGATCTGAATATATAACCATGTATGTTTTTTTTTTTTTCACAAAAATTATATCTACAATTTAAGAATAAAATATTTGCATTATAGAATGCATATAAAATTCTCCAATAAATTAGTCTACTCATATTGAGAATGCATATAAATATGAAACTTCTCAGAAGACATATGGAAGACACGAAGAAAAAAGGGAATGTGTGATGCGAAAATAGCATAATTAAAATCACAAGAATCTACCTTGATTCTGATGCTAAATCACTCTTCTTCAGAAAATTCGCAGAGCAAGCTCCTCCCTTCTTCGCAATTCTCAAGTCCTCCAATGCTCCAATTGCTCTCTCAACGCTATGTCTAAGCTTCTATGAATGCTTGAATATAAAGAGCTTTTAGGAAACATCTAGAATGCTTCTAGAAACAGCTAGAAGGTGTCACCAACTAAGCATGGGTCTTTTCCAACTTTCAAGATGAGCCATAGGGTTGTAGACACCATGTGCTTAATTGATGCACTAACCCCCGTGTTGTTGACACATGAGAAATAGAGAAGAGAGTTAATTCTCATGCAAGCTTATAACTCCAATTCCCTTTAATATAATTTCTATTTAAATTTCTATAACTTTTATTTTAATTTTTATAACTTTTATTATTATTATTAGTTTTAATTTCTTTTTATTTAATTCTTTTTTCTCAATTAATTTCCATTCAATTAATTATAATTAAAATATCAAATAACATGATATTTTATATTAATTTTTTCAAATAATTAATTTATTAATTAAATCTATTTATTAAGACTTAATTAATAGAAAATTCACCATAGACTTCCAAGATAAAATATGAAAACTCATCATAGAGCAAATCACTCAAAATTAGTCTAAAGGGTTAAAAATCATGAATTATGTCATCCGACACATTCGATGGGTAAAATATCTAGATACTTGTCCTACCTCACTAGGACAATTGGTTCAAGAGTTTGGGATTTGGACTTGAGAATTTATCTCCCTTCTCTTATCATTGAGATAGTATAATAGGGTACGCTCATCCTGGCAATTCAGGGAAGTCGATACTCAGTACCTACAACCTGCAAAAAAACCATGCATGTACATGCAATATATATATATATATATATATATATATATATATATATATATATATATATATATATATATATATATATATATATATATATATATATATATATATATATATATATATATATATATATATATATATATGCTAAGCTAAACAGACAATGGCAGGAAGTGGTGCATTGTGTAGATCCCGACTAAGCAGGTGACTACAACTCCCTTCCTTAACCACATCAAAAATGCCATACAATAAGAAAACACGCACACCATACACATGCAAGTATGGGGTAAGTATCCATAATAAAACACATGAGATAATAATCATAAACTAATCATCAATAATAACTGAAAACAGTATAATGATCATCATGTATGCATAAAGTGTAAAGTCTAAATGATCTCATCTCATAACCTTTGAATCCATAACATAATGTCTGATAGTGTCAAAACAATACCACTAATCCATCAACATAAAACTAGTCTATCATAGTCTGATAATAATAACAATGTCCAGAAAAGATGTGAACGAGGGTAGGCACTACATAGACCCCCCCTTGGGTTAGGCTTACTCCTGGAAGCCAACAAATAAGTAGGGATATAACTCCCTCAATCTAGTTGCATCCTCCCAAGTAGCTGAAGAATCATCAGTAGGGTCCCATTGGACCCTTACCTGCTCAATGGTTCGACCCCTGAGGGTCAACTCCCGCTGCTCCAGAATATGAACTGGCTCCAAAGCCAGCTACCCGTCCTCTACCTACAACGCATTCCAATCAAGAACATGTACAATATCAGGAATATATTGTCAAAGTACTGAAACATGGAAAACATCATGAATGCAAGCTAGGCTAGGCGATAGAGCAGGGCGGTAAGAAACCGGGCCAATCCTTTCCAAAATCTCAAATGGTCCCACAAAGCAAGGTGCTAGCTTAGAATCCTTTCCATATCGGATCGGACTCTTTTGCAGTCGCACTCTTAAGAAAACCTTATCACCCATAACAAACTGCTTATCAATCCTATGAGCATCGACATACTTCTTCTACCTAACTTGTGTTGTAGTCAAGTGCTCACGGATACGCACTACCTATTGCTCCATATCACGAAGCATCTCGGGACCCAATAGGATACGATCCTCAAGACTATCCCAACTCAATTGTGTATGACAAGGACGTCCATATAATGCCTCAAATGGTGCCATGCCAATAGAACTATGATACCCATTGTTGTAAGAAAACTCCACTAGGTAGAGATAATCCTCCCGATGTGTCTGCCTATCCATCATATACATCCGTAACATATCCTCCAAAACTTGATTCACCCTCTCTGTCTGACCATCAGTCTCTGGATGATATGTCGAACTGAAGTTTAACTGCGCTCCAAGCTCATGTTGCAACGATGTCCAAAATGCAGATGTGAATACAGGATCCTTGTCACAAATGATCTTTCTAGGAATACCATGTAAACTCACAATATCATGCATAAAGACATTAGCTATAGAAGATGTTGTGTAGGAAGACCTAATCGGTGAAAAATGTGCCACCTTAGTTAACTGATCAACGGTGACCATGATAGCATCATGACGTCGGACTGTCATAGGTAATCCCACAATGAAATCCATGGAGATGATATCCCACTTCCAAGAAGGAATAAGATTAGGCTGCAAAAGTCCAGCCGGGTGCTGATGTTCTGCCTTATCTCTCTGACACTCAAGGCACCTAGCCACAAAATCAGCAATATCTCGCTTCATCCCAGACCAAAAAAACAAACATTTCAAATCAGCATGCATCTTCTTGACACCTGGATGTGCTGAGTAAGGTGTACGATGGGCTTCTGCTAGTATCAAGCTGCGAAGCTCATCCAAAAATGGCACATAAATCCTCCCCAAATTTCTCAAAAGACCATCCGACTCTTGAATGTAACCTGCAAACTTACCTTCCGGAGGTCTTCCTGAATCAATCTCTCTGCACACTTCCTAATACTAGGAATCCGTAGGAAGTGCCTGAAGAATCCTACTCCTCAAACCCACACTAAGAGTCATCGATGATAACACATGTCTCCTGCGACTCAAAGCATCCGCCACCACATTCTCCTTACCCTGAATTTACTTAACCTCAAAATCATACTCGCATAGAAACTCGATCCATCACCTCTTGCGGGCATTCAAATTAGACTAAGTAAAAATGTACTGAAGACTACGATGATCGCTATGTAGCTCAAATCTGTGCCCCAACAAGAAATGTCTCCACCTTGTCAAAGCATGAACTATTGCTGCTAACTCAAGATCATGCGTAGGATAATTTAACTCATGATCCTTGAGCTTGTGTGATTCATATGCAATCACGGATCCATTCTGCATCAACACTGCCCCAATCCCTTGAAGAGAAGCATCTGTACATACCATGAAATCACGAATCGGTGCACTGGTCAAAAGCTCTTTGAGCTTTTGAAAAGCTTCCTCACATTTTTCTATTCATACGAACTTCTTTCCTTTCCTTTGAAGAGAAGTGATAGGATGTGCTATTTTAGAGAAGTTCTAGACAAATCTGCGATAATAATCGGCTAAACCTATGAAGCTATGAATTTTTGACACATTAGTCGATGTAGGCCAATCTATTATCGCCTGAATCTTTGTAGGATCCATTGAAATACCATCACCTGAAATAACATGCCCTAAATACTGAATCTTCGTTATGAAGAATTCACACTTAGCTGCACTAGCATAAAGCTGATTTTCTCTCAAACACTGCAATACCTACCACAGGTGTTCCTCATGCTCCTTCTGAGTCCTAGAATATACCAATATGTCATCAAGAAACATGAGTACAAACCTGTCTAGATAAGATCGGAACACACCATTCATCAAACTCATGAAAACCGATGGAGCATTAGTCTATCCAAAAGGTACCACTGTGAACTCATAATGCGCATAGCGAGTTCGAAAAGCGGTCTTGTGAATATCTGCTTCCTTAATACAAAGTTGGTGGTATCCTGACTTAAGGTCAATCTTGGAGAATACTGTAGCTCCCTTGATCTGATCGAATAAGTCATCAATCCTAGGTAAAGGATACCTGTTCTTAATAGTCACCTTATTCAACTGTCTATAGTCAATACAAAGGCGCAAAGAACCGTCTTTCTTCTTCACAAAGAGCACTGGAGCTCCCCATGGTGATACACTAGGTCGAATGCTCGCTTTGGCTAGAAGTTCCTCTAGCTGAAGATGTAGCTCACCCAATTCCTAAGTAGTCATGCAATAAGGAGCTTTAGAGATAGGCTCCGCTCCAGGAATCAGATCAATACTAAAGTCAATGTCCCTCTTTGGAGGCATGCCTGGAATCTCACTTGAAAAGATATCTGTGTACTCCTGCAAGATTAGGTGATCCAAAGTCTCCCTCATGGGATCTTCTTCATCAAGATCATTTACCATAATAGCAAATATCTGACATCCCCTACGAAAACTTTGCTTTAATTGCATAGCAGAAATCATCCGCAGAGATATAGGCCTCGGTATCCCAACTATTTGGACATCATTCCCTTGGTCATCTTGGCACATAATAATCTTCTTCCTACAATCTATACTGGCTCTATGAGATCCACGCTAGTCCATTTCTAGAACCACATCATAGGAACCAAGGGGTATGAATCGACGATCCACTGTCGTATCAAAGCTTCCTAAGCTAAGCCCACACTTATGAACTACAGAGTCTGTGAAAACCTTAATACCTAAGGCTAGTTCCACTTGCCAACCATGATCTTGCTTCACCGCATCTAGCTTACACTTAGAAAGTATAGATGGTGAAATAAATGAATCTGTAGCTCTTGAATCAAACAATACTGAAAGAGATATACCTCTAATAGCACCTGTGGTCTCAACCACTGTTCCTTGATGATCTACCTGACGCTGATCAATTGCTGCAAAAACTCTATGATCTCTACCTGCATCACCCACTGTAGGCTTTGAAATTGTAGATCTAGGTCCTAAGAACTGATGTTCTCGCTGAGGACACTGAGTTGCATAATGTCCAATCTGACCACATGAAAAACATTCCATATTTCTGCTAGAACCTCTTCCCATAGGTGGTACATTAGATTGCTGACGATTGTTCCTGCTCACAAAAGACTGGCTACTCTGAGCTGGCTGATTGGTCTAATTCTGTTTATTACATTGAGCATTGTGGTTGTTCTTGGTGTTAGAACCTTTGCCACTACCTTGAGCTTGAGAATTTGAGCCCTTCTGTTGTTGTGTCTACTAAGACTACTGCTGATACTATTTTCCCTTAGAGAAAGAAAACTTCTTGTTACCACCTGAATTGTAGTTGCTTTTAGATCCTGATACTGTTGGTGCTCCTACAAAACCACCTTGACCAAGGTTGACACTTTTCTCAACAAGGATAGCTTGATGCACCGCATCCTTGAGGGTTTTTGGCTCAAATACCTTAACTCCCCCAATAATACGGTTATTCAATCCCCTAATAAAATGTTGTGTCAACTGAGCTGAATTTTTACTGAACCCTAAAAAAGACATAAGCTCATAAAACTTACGCTCATACTCGATCATTGACAAAGTGTACTATCTAAGATTATGAAATTCATCAGCCCTTTGCTATTTCCATTCCTCTGGTAGGAATCGTTCATAGAAACTCTCTAGGAATAACTCCCATGTAACACTGCTCATATCAATTCCCAACTTCTTCTCCTCTATCGTCCACCAAGTGGCCCCAAAATTCTCTAAATTAGTGATCGCAAATCTTGCCTTAACATTGTTGTCTAACTCCTGCATGGCAAAAATACTGTCGAGAGAAATAAGCCACTACTCGGCCACATAACCAGAACCTTGCCCATTAAAAGGCTTAACCTTGGATCTTGAAAGATCCTTAATTTGAGTGGACATGATGGACCTCTAACGATCCTTCCAAGGACTTCTAGAT
The DNA here is from genome assembly GCA_028749045.1 of Cupressus sempervirens. Taxonomy (NCBI): domain Eukaryota; kingdom Viridiplantae; phylum Streptophyta; class Pinopsida; order Cupressales; family Cupressaceae; genus Cupressus; species Cupressus sempervirens. The sequence continues at coordinate 125,821,512 of CM053783.1, forward strand.
CTAGGTCTATGCTCTTGTTCTATCTGATGCACTTTAGGTTGTTCTTGAATAGGAGGTAGATGTTCTAGAATAGTCTGCATCATTTGTCTCAAACTGACCTCTTCAGACTTAGCTTGATCCTCTCTATGGCTCTCTTCCTATTGCCTACTAGAGTGCTCTTCCCTGCTCTCTACATGAGTCGATCCCTCATGGGCAGACTCATGGACACTGATAGTTCTGCCATGACCACGGCCTCTAATAGAAGACCTAGTCCCAAATACCATCCTACAATAGTACAAGGCACTAAGTTCAGTTCTATGTCTAGGTTTAAGTAAAATTTCCAATTTTGAAACTAAGTGTTGAAATATGAATAATATTCAAGTAACAATTCACCTAGATCAAGTTTGGAAAGTTACACTTAATAAATCAAAGTTCTAGTTATTCCAAAGTACTCAGAGCTCCCAATGTAGAAACTCGGGCTTTGATATCAAATGTAATGTCCCACCAAGAGATACAAAGAATTAACCTAGAATTTCACTAAGTTTAGTAGCATTTTTAGTTTTTTTTGAAAGCAAATACCACATATAACTAATGCACAATAACGGAAGCAATAGTAATGTCCATCTGAAAATAAACATAACATAAATAATAGATTACATTCTTTAAGATCCCTTAACGTTGAATTACATACATGAATCCATTTAGTACAACATCCACATGAAATAATAATGATAAGTCCAATATTTATACATTACATTTCAAATACTCAATCATCCACTGTACAAATCACAGGGTATGACAAGCTCAAAAGAATATACATACATAAAATAAGGTACATCATCCTATTCTAATCCATGATACATCAAAGTAGAGATAATCACATGATACACATGATACATCATCATAGAAGTCATATACATCCATCATAAAGATCAAAAATAATAAACTAAGTGCACGGTTCCTCCCAATCGTTAATAGCATCGTTAGACCATTGTGGATCCTAGCCATCCCTCCGTGCGTAACATTCCAAATCACCGAAGAGATCATCGATATTACATAGTAGGAATGTCACTCCTAATAAATACAACATCGTATGTAGAAGTAATTTAACATGCAAATAAAAGAATAAGATAACATCATCTAACATATGCTAATCATCAATGAAAAAGGATACATATCCACCATCATGAATGACGCATCAGCCACGATATCTCAATGAATTTCAAAATGATAAGAGTGGAAAATACACTACCACCTGACCGCGTGGTACCTAAGTGGTGCTCTCCCACCATGCTAAGGAGATAACCTCAATTCCCAAACAGGCTATCAAATTCACATAGCACATATATTTATAAGTCCAAGAATCTTAAAAGTATACTAACTCAAAAGTTCCAACACAAAATCTGACATCTAATCCTAGAGGCACACAATGACATGTAGGAACCTACTATGCAAGTGGGAAAGTGTCATCGCAATTATCACATACAAGTTACCCTGGCAGTTAGCTAAACTCCATGTGTCCATATTGATCTCATACCGCCACTAGTATCCTCTCATACTAGCGAGGCATACTACGGAATGCAAGGTCACAACCATGCATCTCACTACTCCCATCCTAGCCTGTACAAGCACTCAAGGCATGGGCAAGAATAAAACACTTATCTTTTTAGGTTCATTCAGTTAGTATTAGGTGTGAATGTTATCACTTATTAATCCAACTTACAATGATTTATCCTGGCAACCTCTTAGGGCCTCGGCCCCCATTGCAAGCCACTTCCCGTCACTACATGCAGATATCCTACTCTAATGCTCATGGAATCATAAATCTCAAACTCACAAAAGATAATCCATAATAAAATCATCAAATATGCATAAAAAGCATCAAATCTCCATGAGCTATCATCCATAGAAAATCATGAACACAACAGCTCTCTATTGGCAACTGAAGTATCACTGATAATCAAATATCCAATGGTTCTCAATAACCAAAATATATATCTCAATCATACTAATCGAAGACTCCAAAAATGGTTGAGTCAAACATGTCACAACATGACATCATCAAAAATAAATCTACATTACAGTCCCATCATGGGGACTAGAAAATAACCAAGGATAACTGATGGATGACCAAAATAATGGTTAAGTCAAGTGTCTCATACATAAAAATCTCAACTATAACAATCAGTAATCACAACCAATACATAGAGCATTCCATCACATAACCATGGTTGGGTTTATAAAGATCGAGATTAAAACATAATCATGTCACCACAATCACATAACCCCCAAGCCTCTGGTAGACATCCTATACTAGTCAACACTAGTCAACGCAAAATCCAAAACAATAGCTTAAAGAATACACAATGCAAACACATGTTTAAGTTATACCAAGTTTACAAAATGTAGAGATCTCAGTTTTAGTTTCCAAGTTTGAATGGAGGAACACATATATTGTTTTTGGATAAAAGTTTTCCTTATTAGAACTAAAAAAAATCCATTTTCCAATTAATAATATTTGTTTGATACATTCCCCACCAAACTATCAATTCTTTATTTAATAATTTAAAACTATTAAATTATTAAATAGTTGAAAATTATTAAAGAGTCACCTTTATGAAAATAAACCTTCAATATAAATCATTTATCAAATAATAATAACTTAAATTTATAAATAACATGTTTACATATTACATATGTATATATATATATATATATATAGTTAATACGTTTTCATAAAATCGATTTATCAATTTTGATTGACACCATATTATATAGCAATAAGAATCAATTGTTTATAAACATTTTAACATAAAAAATTTTTTTGCATCACATTAACATTAATTTACCCCCCCAAACACTTGCTGCGGTACGTAGTACCTGCAGTCGCAAGCACTGCGTCGACAGCGGGTACATAGTACCCCTATTGCTGCAGACCTGCGACGGTAGGTCTTTGCCTTCCGCAAGCATGGGTACAATTCGTGCCCATGGCATTTTATTATATACATTGATTCATGCGATATGAATCGCGATGTGATTTATTAAATTTCTCCACTACGATTTATCAATCGCTCATTCGGCGTATTATTTATATATATATATATACATAAGTATATATATATATATATATCAGTATATATATATATATATTCAAATTTTATAATAGATTCATAATAAATGTATACATATGCATATATATAAATATATATATATATATATATATATATATATTTGTATGCTAATCTGAATATATAACCATGTATGTTTTTTTTTTTCACAAAGATTATGTCTACAATTTAAGAATAAAATATTTGCATTATATAATACATATAAAATTTTCCAATAAATTAATCTACCCATATTGAGAATGCATATAAATATGAAACTTCTCAGAAGACAGATGGAAGACACAAAGAAGACAAGGAATGTGTGATGCGAAAATAGTATAATTAAAATCACAAGAATCTACCCGAATTCTGATGCTAAATCTCTCTTCCTCAAAAAATCCGCAGAGCAAGCTCCTCCCTTCTTCAGAATTTTTGAGTCCTCCAATGCTCCAATTGCTCTCCCAACGCTATGTCTAAGCTTCTATGAATGCCTGAATATAAAGAGCTTTCAAGAAACATCTAGAATGCTTCTAGAAACAGATGGAAGGTGTCACCAACTAAGCATGGGTCTTTTTCAACCTTCAAGATGAGCCATAGGGTTGTAGACACCACGTGCTTAATTGATGCACTAACCCCCGTGTTGTTGACACATGAGAAATAGAGAAGTGCGTTAATTCTCATGCAAACTTATAACTCCAATTCAATTTAATATAATTTCTATTTAAATATTTATAACTTTTATTATTATTTATTTATTACTTTATTATTATTATTAATTTTAATTTCTAATTTTCTTTTATTTAATTCTTTTTTCTCAATTAATTCCCATTCAATTAATTATAATCAAAATATCAAATAACATGATATTTTATATTAATTTTTTCAAATAATTAATTTATTAATTAAATCTATTTATTAAGACTTAATTAATAGAAAATTCACCATAGACTTCCAAGATAAAATATGAAAACCCATCATAGAGAAAATCACTCAAAATCAGTCTAAAGGGTTAAAAATCATGAATTATGTCATCCGACACACTCGGTGGGTATAATATACAGATACTTGTCCTACCTCACTAGGACAATTGGTTTAAGTGTTTGGGATTTAGACTTGAGAATTTATCTCCCTTCTCTTATCAACATAAAACTAGTCCATCATAGTTTGATAATAACAACAATCTCAAGAAAAGATGTGAATGAGGGTAGGCACTACAGAATATGAGCAAATGTGAGTATGAATTCCAGCAACAATTCGATGCAAATTCTCATTCAACCTTTCAAAATGAAGAGATGAGGGTCTCTTAAATAGACTTTCCTGGAATTCATCAACGGTTGAGATCGATTTCAATTAACGGTCAAGATTAAAGGTAAAGTTCAGTGATAAAGGAAGATTTCCAAATTAAAGGGAGTTAACAGATTTAATTTGAGTAAACTAAGGAGTCAACTGATTCAATTTGAGTAGAAAAAAGAGTTAACTGATTTAACTCATTTTTGATCAATAGTGAACTGAAAATTTCCCTTTTTGAACTGAAGAGAGATTTTGTCTACATATTTAATTTAATAAAATGAGATATGCTCTCATAATTACTTTTTCCATTTAATTAAATAATCTTTAATTAATTAGAGACACTTTTCTTATTTAATTAAATAACTTTATTTAATTAATTAGGAATGGCTTCTCATTTACTTCAATAACTTTGTTTAATTAATTAAAAGTAAGTACTCTATTTAATTAAATAGTTTTGTATAATTATTTCAAAATTAGTCAACTCAAGTCAACCGTGGTTAAATTTGGTCAACTTTTGGTCAAACTTGATCTTTGCGTATGTGAATATGAGCAAATGTGAGTATGAATTCTAGTAACAATTCGATGCAAATTCTCATTCAACCTTTCAAAATGAAGAGATGAGAGTCTCTTAAATAGACTTTCCTGGAATTCATCAACGGTTGAGATCGATTTCAATCAACGGTTAGGAATAAAGATGAAGTTCAGTCATAAAGAGAGATTTCCAAATTAAAGGGAGTTAACAGATTTAATTTGAGTAAAATAAGGAGTTAACTAATTCAATTTGAGTAGAAAAAGGAGTTAATTGATTTAACTCATTTTTGATCAATAGTGAACTCGAAATTTCCCTTTTTGAACTGAAGAGAGATTTTTTCAAAATATTTAATTTAATAAAATGAGATATGCTCTCATAATTACTTTTTCTATTTAACTAAATATTTTTTAATTAATTAGAGACACTTTTCTTATTTAATTGAATAACTTTATTTAATTAATTAGGAATGGCTTCTCATTTAATTAAATAACTTAAATGTTTAATTAATTAAAAGGAAGTACTCCATTTAATTAAATAATTTCGTTTAATTATTTCAAAATTCTTTTCGAAACTAGTCAACTCAAGTCAACCATGGTTAAATCTGGTCAACTTTTGGTCAAACTTTATCTTTGTGTACGTGAATATGAGCAAATGTGAGTACGAATTCTAGCAACAATTCGATGCAAATTCTCATTCAACCTTTCAAAATGAAGAGATGAGAGTCTCTTAAATAGACTTTCCTGAAATTCATCAATGGTTTAGATTGATTTCAATCAACGGTCAGGATTAAAAGTGAAGTTCAATCATAAAGGGAGATTTCCAAATTAAAGGGAGTTAACATATTTAATTTGAGTAAAATAAGGAGTTAACTGATTCAATTTGAGTAGAAAAAGGAGTTAACTGATTTAACTCATTTCTTATCAATAGTGAACTAGAAATTTCCCTTTTTGAACTGAAGAGAGATTTTGTTGAGATATTTAATTTAAAAAAATGAGATATGCTCTCATAATTACTTTTTCTATTTAATTAAATAATCTTTAATTAATTAGAGACACTTTTCTTATTTAATTAAATAACTTCGTTTAATTAATTAAGAATGGCTTCTAATTTAATTAAATAACTTAATTTAATTAATTAGAAGTAAGTACTCCATTTAAATAAATAATTTCATTTAATTATTTCAAAATTCTTCTCGAAACTAGTTGACTCAAGTCAACCGTGGTTAAATCTGGTCAACTTTTGGTCAAACTTGATCTTTGCATATGTGAATATGAGAAAATGTGAGTATGAATTCCAGCAACAATTCGATGAAAATTATCATTCAACCTTTCAAAATAAAGACATGAGGGTCTCTTAAATAGACTTTCTTGGAATTCATCAATGGCTGAGATCGATTTGAATCAATGGTCAGAATTAAAGGTGAATTTCAGTCATAAAGGGAGATTTCAAAATTAAAGAGAGTTAACAAATTTAATTTGAGTAAAATAAGGAGTTAACTGATTTAATTTGAGTAAAAAAAGGAGTTAACTGATTTAACTCATTTTTGATCAATAGTCAACTGAAAATTTCCCTTTTTGAAATAAAGAAAATTTTTGTTGAGATATTTAATTTAATGAAATGAGATATACTCTCATAATTACTTTTTTTATTTAATTAAATAATTTTTAATTAATTAGAAACACTTTTCTTATTTAATTAAATAATTTTATTTAATTAATTGGGAATGACTTCTCATTTAATTAAATAACTTTGTTTAATTAATTAGAAGTAAGTACTCCATTTAATTAAATAATTTCGTTTAATTATTTCAAATTTTTTTTTGAAACTAGTCAATTCAAGTCAACTACAATTAAATCTGGTCAACTTTTGGTCAAACTTGATCTTTGCGTATGTGAATATGAGCAAATGTGAGTATGAATTTCAGCAAAAATTTGATGCAAATTCTCATTCAACCTTTCAAAATGAAGAGATGAGGGTCTCTTAAATAGACTTTCCTGGAATTCATCAATGGTTGAAATCGATTTCAATCAACGGTTAGGATTAAAGGTGAAGTTCAGTCATAAAGAGAGATTTCCAAATTAACGGGAATTAACAGATTTAATTTGAGTAAAATAAGGAGTTAACTGATTCAATTTGAGTAGAAAAAAGAGTTAACTGAAGAGAGGTTTTGTTGAGATATTTAATTTAATAAAATGATATATGCTCTCATAATTACCTTTTCTATTTAATTAAATAATCTTTAATTAATTAGAAACATTTTTCTTATTTAATTAAATAACTTCATTTAATTAATTAGGAATGGCTTCTCATTTAATTAAATAACTTTGTTTAATTAATTAGAAGTAATTACTCCATTTATTTAAATCTGGTTAAATCTGGTTAACTTTTGGTCAAGTTTGATCTTTGCGTATGTGAATATGAGCAAATGTGAGCATGAATTCCAGCAAAAATTCAATGCAAATTCTCATTCAACCTTTCAAAATGAAGAGATGAGGCTCTCTTAAATAGACTTTCCTAGAATTCATCAACAGTTGAGATCGATTTCAATCAGCCGAAAGGATTAAAGGTGAAGTTTAGTCATAAAAGGAGATTTTCAAATTAAAGGGAGTTAACAAATTTAATTTGAGTAAAATAAGGAGTTAATTGATTCAATTTGAGTAGAAAAATGAGCTAACTGATTTAACTCATTTTTTATCCATAGTGAACTGAAAATTTCCCTTTTTGAACTGAAGAAAGATTTTTTCGAGATATTTAATTTAATAAAATGAGATATGCTCTCATAATTACTTTTTCTATTTAATTAAATAATCTTTAATTAATTAGAGACACTTTTCTTATTTAATTAAATAACTTCATTTAATTAATTAGGAATGACTTCTCATTTAATTAAATAACTTTGTTTAATTAATTAGAAGTAAGTACTCCATTTAATTAAATAATTTTGTTTAATTATTTCAAAATTCTTTTCGAAACTAGTCAATTCAAGTCAACTGCGGTTAAATTTGGTCAAATTTTGGTCAAACTTGATCTTTGCGTATGTGAATATGAGCAAATGTGAGTATGAATTTCAGCAAAAATTTGATGCAAATTCTCATTCAACCTTTCAAAATGAAGAGATGAGGGTCTCTTAAATAGACTTTCCTGGAATTCATCAACGGTTGAAATCGATTTCAATCAACGGTTAGGATTAAAGGTGAAGTTCAGTCATAAAGAGAGATTTCCAAATTAACGGAAATTAACAAATTTAATTTGAGTAAAATAAAGAGTTAACTGATTCAATTTGAGTAGAAAAAGGAGTTAACTGAAGAGAGGTTTTGTTGAGATATTTAATTTAATAAAATGATATATGCTCTCATAATTACCTTTTTTATTTAATTAAATAATCTTTAATTAATTAGAAACATTTTTCTTATTTAATTAAATAACTTCATTTAATTAATTAGGAATGGCTTCTCATTTAATTAAATAACTTTCTTTAATTAATTAGAAGTAATTACTCCATTTATTTAAATAATTTTTTTTAATTATTTCAATTTTTTTTTAAAAACTAGTCAACTCAAGTCAACCGTTGTTAAATTTGGTCAACCTTTGGTCAAGCTTGATCTTGTGTATGTGTATATGAGCAAATGTGAGTATGAATTCCAGCAACAATTCGATGCAAATTCTCATTCAACCTTTAAAAATGAAGAGATGAGAGTCTCTTAAATAAACTTTCGTAGAATTCATCAATGGTTGAGATCGATTTCAATCAATGGTCAGGATTAAAGATGAAGTTCAGTTATAAATGGAGATTTCCAAATTAAAGAGATTTAACAGATTCAATTTGAGTAAAATAAGGAGTTAACTGATTCAATTTGAGTAGAAAAAGGAGTTAACTGATTTAACTCACTTTTGATCAATAGTGAACTATAAATTTCTCTTTTTGAACTGAAGAGAGATTTTATCGAGATATTTAATTTAATAAAATGATATATGCTCTCATAATTACTTTTTCTATTTAATTAAATAATCTTTAATTAATTAGAGACACTTTTCTTATTTAATTAAATAATTTTATTTAATTAATTAGGAATGGCTTCTCATTTAACTAAATAACTTTGTTTAATTAATTAGAAGTAAGTACTCCATTTAATTCAATAATTTCATTTAATTATTTCAAAATTCTTTTCGAAACTAGTCAACTCAAGTCAACCGTGGTTAAATTTGGTCAACTTTTGGTCAAACTTGATCTGTGCGTATGTGAATATGAGCAAATGTGAGTATGAATTTCAATAACAATTCGATGCAAATTCTCATTCAACCTTTCAAAATGAAGAGACGAGGGTCTTTTAAATAGACTTTCCTGGAATTCATCAACGGTTGAAATCGATTTCAATCAACGGTCAGGATTAAAGGTGAAGTTCAGTCATAAAGGGAGATTTTCAAATTAAAGGGAGTTAACAGATTTAATTTGGGTAAAATAAGGAGTTAACTGATTCAATTTGAGTAGAAAAAAGAGTTAACTCATTTAACTCATTTTTGATCAATAGTGAACTAGAAATTTCCCTTTTTGAACTGAAGAGAGATTTTGTCGAGATATTTAATTTAATAAAATGAGATATGCTTTCATAATTACTTTTTATATTTAATTAAATAATCTTTAATTAATTAGAGACACTTTTCTTATTTAATTAAATGACTTCATTTAATTAATTAGGAATAGCTTCTCATTTAATTAAATAACTTTGTTTAATTAATTAGAAGTAAGTACTCCATTTAATTAAATAATTTAGTTTAATTATTTCAAAATTCTTTACAAAACTATTCAACTCAAGTCAATCGTGGTTAAATCTGATCAATTTTTGGTCAAACTTGATCTTTGCGTATGTGAATATGAGAAAATGTGAGTATGATTTACAGCAACAATTTGATGCAAATTCTCATTCAACCTTTCAAAATGAAGAGATGAGGGTCTCTTAAATAGACTTTTTTGGAATTCATCAACGGTTGAGATCGATTTCAATCAACGATTAGGATTAAAGGTGAAGTTCAGTCATAAAAGAGAGATTTTCAAATTAAAGGGAGTGTAGTGTCTGCCCCTGGTTCGCATACTTGCATGTGTATGGTGTGTATGTTTGCATTGTGTGTTTGCTTTTGTATGGTGTATCTGATGTGGTTAGGGAAGGGAGTCGTAGTCACCTGCTAGTTGGGATCTACACGATGCACCACTTCCTACCATTGCCTATTTAGTTTAGTATATATTGTGCTTGTACATGTATGGTTTTTATGCAGGTTGCAGGTACCGGGTATCGACTTCCCTGAATTGCCAAGATGAGCGTACCCTATCACATTATCTCAATGATAAGAGAGGAGATAAATTCTCAAGTCCAAATCTCAACCCTTTAAGCCATTTGTTCTAATTGAAAAATTAGGACAAGTATCTAAGTTGAGTACCCTCTGAATGTGTCAGATGATGTAATTCATGATATAAACCCCTTAGTTTGATTTGTATGTATTTTGGTTATGATGGATTTTTCGTATTTTTACCTTATGAGTCTTTGATGTATTTTGTATTAATTAAGCCTAACTAAAATATTTAATTAATGATTTAATTAAATGAAAAATTAATATGATATTTTAATATTTATTTTATTTAATTAATTGAAAAATTAATTAAATAAAATAATTAAATTTGAAAATAAAAGTTAAAAGTTTAAATTTGGAATGTGACGATATTTATTTTAATAATAATATATTTGGAGCTCATTTTTAAATAAATGACTAAATAATATTACTATTAAAGCTAATAAATATTTTAGTAATAAAGTTTTAGAAAATGAAATTTAAAAGTAGAAAATATATTTTAAATTATTAAAAGATTCTAAATCTCATATGATTAAAATATAAATATATTAAGATTGAAAAGTGGAGATATTAAAGTTAGTGCATGAGACTTACTAAATAAATAAATTAAATTGGAAAGGATAAAGTAAATTGGAGTTATAAGCTTGCATGGAAATTAACATGTGTCAACAGCACGAGAGTTACTGCATCAATTAAGCACAAGGTGTCTATGTAACGCCCCGCCAAGGGATCCAAAAGAATTAACCTAAAGTTTCACTAAGTTTGCTAAACATTTTCTTTTTTTAAAGTAAGAAAGTATGACATACACATCAAACAAATAGTAGCGGAAGCAATAACATGTAATCATCGACAAACATACATTGCAAGTTACATTTCTTAAAGATCCCAAGACGTTGAGTCACGTTTAAATTTAATTAATTCTAAGTCTAATAACTAACACATACATATAAAAGAATAATCAGAAACTCCAATGTCCATAATATACATTTGTTCTGAATGCTCCTTGGCCAATTAATTCGGAATGCTCATTCATCCACTGTACATGTCACAGGGTATGAAAGGCTTAAAAGAATATACATATGTAAAGATCAAGATACAACATCCTCAAATCCATGATACAAAGTACAGTAAAAATATATGAAACTATTCACCATACATGATACATCCATACATCCATAATGATAAAACATCTATCATAAAATCTAACCATCCATCATACTAATCCAAGAACATAGTGTGGGTAAATGCCAATCACGAAATCTCCAACCACGGTGACCACGGAACGGATCTCAATGGTAAGAGTATAAGCACTACCACCCGACCGTGTGGAACCTAAATGGTCCACTCCCACCGCGCTGAGGAGATAGTCTCAAGTCCCAAATAGGATAACAAAACCTATAATCATAAATACTCTCTATGTCTAGGAAATCCTATAAGTATGCTAACTCAAGGGTTCCTAAAAAGATTGACATCTAAATCCCAGAGGTACCACAAGACACGTAGGAAACCTAATATGCAAGCGGGAAAGTGTCATCGCAAAAGTCATGTAGAAGTTACCCGAGCAATCCCTTAAGAATCTCGGGTCCCTACTGATCCTGTGGCCACTAGTATCCTCTCGTACTGACGAGGCATACTATGGAATGCAAGGTCGTAACCAAGCATCCTCTCTACCCCATCCTAGTCTGTACTAGCACTCATGGCATGGGAGAGAACATACAATGATCTTGTTAGGTTCATTTTCTCTCATTTAGTGTAAATATTTTCACTTATTAAAAATGACTTACAATGGGTTTCTCAAGGCAGCCTCTTAGGGCTCCGACCCCCATTGCAAGCCACTTCCCGACTCTACACATAGATAACCTACCCTAGCTCATGAACTCATAAATCAAAGAATCATAATAAAACCATCTCAGTCCTATACGAGCAACTGAAAATATCATAAAAAGATAATCCACAAAATATATCAGTTCTTCATGAGCAACAGATAACATCAAATAGTAATCATGTAATCACGACAGTTCTCTATCAGCAACTGAAGGCATCAATGATAAGTCACAAAATCCAATGGTTCTCTAATGAGCAACCAGAAAGTAATACAAGTATAACTGATCGAGACTCAGAAATGGTTATCCAATATAACTGATCGAGACTCAAAAATGGTTAAGTTAGGTATTCTCAAATACATACACCTCAGCTTCACACAAGGAAACTGGAAAGCAATCACAAATAGTAAACACAATCATGTCATAGAGCACTTCATCACATTACCATGGTCGGGTTAAAAAAGATCGAGACCAAATCATCATGACATCACATTCACAACCCCGAGCCTCTGGTAACAACCTGAACTGGTCAACGCTAAACCAACCCCAAAACATTCAAAGTACAAAGACAACATCAAAGTTTCAGAGATTGGATCTGAAAATATATTATTTGAGTTAAGGTAAGGTTTATGTTTCAGTTTAATGTCGAATTCAAGTAACAAAGTTTTCATATTTACCCCCTTTACGATTAACCCTTTCTATAATAACTTCCATTAAGTCAATCTTCCAAATTTACTATCTAATTAGATAGTATTCATTATTAATTAACTTTAATTAAACTAATTTTAGTTAAAGAAATCAATAATCATTTGATCTAATTACTTATTTTAATCTATCCATTAATTGTTAAATTATTAATATTTAACCAAAATTATCAATAATTTAATATTTACCATTTATGTGAAATACATTTAGTATTTATTATTTAAGTATTAATAAAATAAAATTTTTATTAAATAAAAATATATAATAATTTTATTAATTAAAAATTTTAATTAATAATAAAAATCATTTTTTGTAAATAATATATTAAAGAAAAAAAATGAATTTACAAACTATATATATATTATTATTATTTTTTTTAAAATAATAATAATAAAAAAAAAAAAAATCAAATTCATTATTATAAAACCGTCGGCTTATATAAGCTGATGGCCTGCCGCAGTCCTGCGGACGTAGGGCCTGCGGCAGTAAGTACGTCGTACCTGCAGTCGCAGTACCTGCGACGCAGGTTTGTCGGCTAAGCCGACCGTGGGGGGTGGGCACGGGGTAATTCCCTCCCCCCCCACAAACTTATAAAAATTATTATATTTAATTCATTTTTTTTTTTTTGTTTTTTTTTATTTTTTTTTTTTAAAAAAAGGTACAATCAATATATATATAAACATTTTTAAACTATATATATATATTAAAAATAATTAATTAATTAAATTTTTTTTTTAATATATATATAAATATATGCCTTGAAAGATTGTTTCCTCCTCTATCTTGATATAGAAAATATAGTCATTCATCCAAACGTTTAATCTAGAATCTCGGTATTAAATTCAACCCTTCCCATTTAAATCTCATGTTTGAAGAAGTTTATAAACAAGTAACTGATAAATACCAATATCGTAATGTTTAAGTATTCTTCACAAGGAATTTCAGATTTACCAACCCCAGACACGAAGAAGACAGGAAAGGATAATTGCGTATTAAATCGATAATCGAAAACACCAGACCCTACCTGATTCTTATGCTATTACGCAATCTCCAGGAACTGTAAAAGAATTCGCTCCTCTCAATAACCTTCCTCTGGAAAACTTTCTTGGTATCGGCTTTCTGAAATTCGCTTCCAAAATTGTCTTCCCCCAAAAATTCTCGTCCAACTTCGTATATCACAAAAATGAACCCCCAAAGTTGTGATAAGCAAATTCTCCTCAATTCGGGGCACTAATGGTGCGTTTACCTGAGAAGACTCTTTGCACAACTCAGTTAACTCCAAATTAACTTTTATTATTTTTTCTAATTCTTTTGCATTCAACTTTCATGCACATTAAGTTGAATGATTAAATAACTTTATTTAAAATTTCACTTGACTTCTATTCTTAATTAATTTATTACTTTAAATCTTATGTGCACTTTTAAGAAATTAAAATAACATTATTAATTTTTATAATTTAATCTTTTAATTTAATTCTTATATTTAACTCATGTTTAGATCATGCGATCTAGAATTCTTAATAAATTAATATCTTTCAACTTTTTAATTTATTTTAGAATTTAATTGATAACATATTTAATTAATTTAAATAACAATAGTATTTAGCATTTATTTAAAATGAACTCCAAATATATTATTATTAAATTAAATAAATATTATCCTGTTCTAAATATATCTTGAACTTTAATTTCCAACTTTAATTCTTTTATTTAATTAATTAATTAATTAATTAAATATAAAGATATCATAATAATTCCTTATTAAATTAAATCATTAATTAGTCTTTTTTAATTAGACTTAATTAATAGAAAATACACCAAGGACTCATAAAGCAACATACGAAAACCCATCATAGAAAAATACATACCAAATCAAACAAAAGGGTTATAATCACAAAATTACATCATTTGATGCATTCAGAGGGTACTTAACTCAGATACTTGTCCTAATTATCAATTAGGACAATTGGCTAAAGGGTTTAGGATTTGGACTTAAGAGTTTATCTCCCCTCTCTTACCATTGAGACAGTGCGATAGGGTACGCTCATCTTGACAATTCAGGGAAGTCGATACCTGATACCTGCAATCTGCATAAAATCCACGCATGTACAAACACAATATTCTAAGCTAAACAGGCAATGGCAGGAAGTGGTGCATCATGTAGATCCCGACTAGCAGGTGACTACGACTCCCTTCCTTAACCATATCAGAAACACCATACATAAATAAAACAACACGCACACCATACACATGCAGTATGGGGTAAGTATCCATAAGAGGCACATGAAATAATAAGCCATCTAACTAATCATCATCGATAACTAAAACTATTGAATAATCATCATACATGCACGAAATATAGAGTACCAAGTAATCTCATCATATAATAAACTGAGTGTAAACATCCTCTGATAATCTCTAAAATAATGATACTACTCATCAAACATAAATTGGCCTAAAAGAGTTTGGCAATCATATCATAAATGTAGCTCGAAAAATGTAAACTAGGGGCAGGCACTACAGTCTACAACTCTATGACTCATCAAAAAAGTTGGAAAAGACCCATGCTTAGTTGGTGACACCTTCCAGTTGTTTCAAGAAGAATTCCAAAGGTTTCTTCAAAGCTCTTTATATTCAGGCATTCATAGCAGCTTTAAAAAAAAACAAAAAAAAAAAAGTTTAATGAAAGCTACAAGCTTAATGGAAGCCATGAGCTACAAGCTAAAATAGAAGCTTCAAAGCTTACATGCATGAGAGAAGATTCATATGCTCATATATTTTCTACTTGCTTCTATGCTCCTTCTAGTACTTCTAATCACTCAGAGGATTCGATCGGCTTGGATTCTTGGAAAAATTGTGAATGACGGAGAAAGAAGGGATTTTCTATGGACTTCTGAGGCATGAAAAATTAGCATCAGTGTCTAGGTGTACTCGTAATATTCTCATATTCCCTTTACACTCTTTCTTTTCCTATCTTCATTATATCTGTTTTATGTGTCTGCTCTCTGTGATTGAATCTACTATTTGAAATTGGAATCTAGATATTTTATTTGGATGAGAAGAAAATAATATAAAAACCCTAGTTTCAAATGAAAAAGAAATTAGATCTTAATCGAGTTTGTGTTCGAATTTATATTGTAAAATTAGATAGACAAGATTTGAAATTAAAATAGAAATTCTAAGTTGAAAATTTGAATGATTAGATGTAATCTTTCTATCAAATTATATTTTCAGATGCGTATGGACAAACCTATTAGATGGATGAATGGATAAATTTAGAGAACAATTATTTTAAGAGGAAATTCTTAATTCATCACAAATTGTCCTATCGCGGCCCCTTGGATAGACACGAATTCAGTCATTCATAACTTTTTATAGTGATCGAATTTATTCGATCGCTCCAGCCAGAATCGGCGCAACTTGGCCATCTCCAACATATTTAAATTTTAGCCCGATCCAATAGTTCATTAGGGAGATATGGTAGTCGTACTAAGACTGTTTTATTCAAAGACAGATATTTCTCCATTTCTCATAACCAAGAGTTCTTTATGTTTAAATTTCACAAAAATAATATATATCAAAGCATGGAATGAATTAAAGATATTATTGTAATCTTTCTTTATTAGAATCTTATTAATATGCATTATTTTTATATGGTCTATTATCTAATCTAATTAAATCAAATTTAATTAAGATTAGTTAATAGTAGAAGAAGTGTAGTTAATTATTAGTCAATCTAAGTAAATGGATTAAAAGAAAAGAGATTTTAATATAGTTTATATAGTGGACTTTTTATAATGAATATTATTAAACAATTTTAGAGTTGTTTAATGAAGATGATAATGCTATGAATTTGAAAATTATTCATTTTAAAATCTACAATGAGTCTTATTGATTTGTGATAGGGATCTTTTTCAAACAACTTTTATATAGACAATATATTATTAGAACAATTAGAAATAGAGTCTAATGGTTGATTTTAATATTGATTAAATAATTGTAAGATGATAATTTATATTATGTTGATTTAAATTTGAAAACTCTAAATGATATTGGATTAAGATTGAATTATTATGTTATTGGTTAATATGTTTGAATACCTTAATGGTATTAAGAGTTAGCTAATGAAGTTCTATGTAAAAGTTCTCTAGATTGATTATTTATAGTTGTGATAAGTTTATTATTTATTAATGTTTGTTGAGTCTAACAAACTATTAATAAATAATAGTATAAATAGTTTAAATAGTTATCAACTAATACGAATAGAGTTACTCTAAAGAAAATTAGTTAATGATTGAAGTACTATAAAAGATATTAATCAAATTGACTTGGTTAATAATTTGGAAGATTATCAGTTAACTGAATCAACGTACATAAGGAAAACTTATTTGAGATAATAATACTTGGTATTGAGGATTTATTATAGCTTGTTATTATTAAAATATAAATGAAAATATTGTTGCAGAGTGATGTATGTGATCATTAAAAATTTAATAATAAGATTTCCAATATAGCTTGTCATTAAATATTAACAAGTTATTATTATTAAATTATTAATACGATCATTTGAGTATTGAATTATAGTTGACTTTTAACTTATAAAATTTTAGTTAGTTATTAGTCAACTGATGTTAATTAGAACATTGCTATGGTTATACAATTATTAATTAAATAAATTAATGAGAGTTAATTAGATTTAATTAATAATTAAGTTATGTAATAGAGATTTATTTGATATAATTCTTTTAATGAGATTGTAGATTATCTATATTGAAGTTGATAGGTCTTACTCTTATAACTTGAATTATGACTTTAGATATTGTATGGTTGTCAACGATAGTGACGATTAAATTCAAAGACTCAAACTTTAGTAATACTTAATTAAGTTTCTAATTGAAAAATAATAAAATGTTAATAGGTCATGGATGGTGCACCTATGTTAATGGATTGAGATAAATAAAGTTATAATCTCTTATTCAAAGAATGATAATTGATCCTCTTATAATATAACGAATAATGATCTTAGAAAAGTTGAAAGGTTAATCAATTAGAATATAGATCATAGATAAATTAAGAAAATTTAATGATGATCGGTTTAATGAGTAAATAGTTATCCTTAAGTTATTTTAAAAATGTAATTCTTAATAATGGAAGGATAATGCTATCGAGGAACAAATGGGTTGACTTGTAGGTCAAAGGATGAAAAGTATACTTGAAAATGGAAATTGAAACCCCTACACATTATTCAACTATGTGAATTTAGTAAACCAAAACATGTGTTTGCATCGTGTATTCTATATGCTTCTTGTTTTGGGTTTTGGGTTGACTAGTGTTGACCATTCCTAGGTTATTACCAGAGGCTTGGGGGTTATGAGATGTGATGGCATGTTGATCTTATTTGATCTCAATCTTTATAAGCCCAACCATGGTAATGTGATCGTATGCTCTATGAAATGTTTGTATTTACTGATTGTTATTGTTCATCAGTCTTCATGTGTGAAGCTGAGATGTATGTGTATGAGACACTTGAGCTAATCATTTTTTAGTCATCGATTAGTTATCCTTGGATTATTTTTTAGTCGCCATGATGGGACTGAAATGTGGATTTATTTCTTAATGATGTCATGTTGTGACATGTTTGACTCAACCATTTTGGAGTCTTCGATCGGTATGATTTTGAGATATTCTTGGTTGCTTATTGAGAACCAATGGATATTGTGATTTATTTTGATATATATTTTGATTATTGAGAACCAATGGATACTTATGATTATCAATGATGCCTTCAGTTGCCAATAGAGAACTGTTGTGGTCATGATTTTCTATGGAGGCTTTTTGGATGCTCATAAAGATTTGATGATTCTTATCTTTGAAGTTTGATGATTTTTATTATGGATATTTGATGCTTTTATGCATATTTGATGATTTTATTATGGATTATATTTTGTGATTTTGAAATTTATGATTCCATGAACTTAGGGTAGGTAATCTACTTGTAGTGTCGGCAAGTGGCTTGTCATGGGGGTCGGGGCCCTAAGTGGCTGCCAGGGTAACTCATTGTAAGTTTGGTTAATAAATGATAACATTTACACACTAAATGGAGATTAAATGAACCTAAAAAGATAATTGTTTTGATGTTCTCGCCCATGCCTTGAGTGCTTGTACAGGCTAGGATGGGAGTAGTGAGAATGCATGGTTGCGACCGTGCATTCTATAGTATGTCTCGTTAGTATGAGAGGATACTAGTGGCCGCATGAGATCAGTATGGACCCGTGGAGTTTAGCTAACTGCTAGGATAACTTTTACGTGATAAATGCGATGACACTTTCTTGCTTGCAGAGTAGGTTTCCTACATGTCTTTGTTGAT
This sequence comes from Cupressus sempervirens, assembly GCA_028749045.1. Lineage (NCBI taxonomy): Eukaryota > Viridiplantae > Streptophyta > Pinopsida > Cupressales > Cupressaceae > Cupressus > Cupressus sempervirens. Next base: position 125,840,658 of record CM053783.1, read on the forward strand.
TAGATGTTGATTTTGTGTGTGATTGGAACCTTTGAGTTAGTATACTTTTAGGATTCCTGGACTATAGAGATTTGTGCTATGTGTTATGGATAGCCTGTTTGAGACTTGAGATTATCTCCTCAGCATGGTGGGAGTGGACCACTTAGGTTCCACGTGGTCGGGTGGTAGTGTATTTTTCACTCTTATCATTTAAAATTTGTCAGAGATACCGTGGCTGGAGAATTCTTGGTTGGTATTTATCTTCATTATGTTCTTGGAGCATTATAATAGATGATATACCTTATGATGGATGTATTTGCTAGTATGTTTCCTATATTGATGATTTGCATATGTTAGATGATGGTATCCTATGCTTTATATTGCATGTTAGTAGGATGTTTTAGGAGTGAGATTCCTACTATGTTTATAGCCGATGATTTCTTCGGTGCTTTTGAATATTACACACGGAGGGATGGCTAGGATCCACAATGGTCTAATGATGCTATTAACGGTTGGGAGGAACCGTGCACTTAGTTTATTTTGTTTGATCTTTATCATAGATGTATATGTCTTCTATGATGATGTATCATGTGATTATCTCTACTTTGATGTATCATGGATTGGAATAGGATGATGTACCTTATTTTACATATGTATATTCTTTTAAGCCTTCATACGCTGTGATATATACAGTGGATGATTGAGCATTTGGAAATGTAATGTATGAACATTAGACTTATCATTATTATTCATGTGGATGTTGTACTAGATGGATTCATGTACGTTAGTTAGTTTAGATGTAACTCAACGTTAAGGGACTCTTAAAGAATGAAATCGGTTACGTATATTAACTTTACATTTAGATGGACATTGCTATTGCTTCTATTATTATGTACAAGTTATATGTGGTATTTACTTACATGTTATTAAAAATAAAATAAAAATGTTACCAAACTTAGTAAAAATTTAGGTTAATTTTTTTTATCCCTTGGTGAGGAATTACAGGGAGTTAACATATTTAATTTGAGTAAAATAAGGAGTTAACTAATTCAATTTGAGTAGAAAAAGGAGTTAACTGATTTAACTCATTTTTTATCAATAGTGAAATAGAAATTTCCCATTTTGAACTAAAGAGAGATTTTGTCGAGATATTTAATTTAACAAAATGAGATATGCTCTCATAATTACTTTTTCTATTTAATTAAATAATTTTTAATTAATTAGAGACACTTTCCTTATTTAAATAAATAACTTCATTTAATTAATTACGAATGACTTCTCATTTAATTAAATAACTTTGTTTAATTAAATAGAAGTAAGTACTCTATTTAATTAAATAATTTCGTTTAATTATTTCAAAATTCTTTTCGAAACTAGTGAACTCAAGTCAACCGTGGTTAAATCTAATCAACTTTTGGTCAAACTTGATCTTTGCATATATGAATATGAGCAAATGTGAGTATGAATTTCAACAAAAATTCGATGCAAATTCTCATTCAACCTTTCAAAATGAAGAGATCAGGGTATCTTAAATAGACTTTTCTGGAATTCATCAACGGTTGAGATCGATTTCAATCAACGATCAGGATTAAAGGTGAAGTTCAGTCATAAAAGGGAGATTTTCAAATTAAAGGGAGTTAACAGATTTAATTTGAGTAAAATAAGGAGTTAACTGATTCAATTTGAGTAGAAAAAGGAGTTAACTGATTTAACTCATTTTTTTATCAATAGTGAACTGGAAATTTCCCTTTTTGAATTGAAGAAAGATTTTGCCAAGATATTTAATTTAATAAAATGAGATATGCTCTCATAATTACTTTTTCTATTTAATTAAATAATCTTTAATTAATTAGAGACACTTTTCTTATTTAATTAAATAACTTCATTTAATTAATTAGGAATGGCTTCTCATTTAATTAAATAAATTTGTTTAATTAATTAGAAGTAAGTACTCCATTTAATTAAATAATTTCATTTCATTATTTCAAAATTCTTTACGAAACTAGTCAACTCAAGTCAACCGTGGTTAAATCTGGTCAACTTTTGGTCAAACTTGATATTTGCGTATGTGAATATGAAAAAATATGAGTATGAATTCCAGCAACAATTTGATGCAAATTCTCATTCAACCTTTCAAAATGAATAGATGAGGGTCTCTTAAATAGACTTTTCTGGAATTCATCAATGGTTGAGATCGATTTCAAATAACGATCAGGATTAAAAGTGAAGTTCAGTCATAAAAGGGAGATTTCCAAATTAAAGGGAGTTAACAGATTTAGTTTGAGTAAAATAAGGAGTTAACTAATTCAATTTGAGTAGAATAAGAAGTTAACTGATTTAACTCATTTTTTATCAATAGTGAACTAAAAATTTCCCTTTTTGAATTGAAGAGAGATTTTGTCAAGATATTTAATTTAATAAAATGAGATATGCTCTCATAAATATTTTTTCTATTTAATTAAATAATTTTTAATTAATTAGAGACACTTTTCTTATTTAATTACATAACTTCATTTAATTAATTAGGAATGGCTTCTCATTTAATTAAATAACTTTCTTTAATTAATTAGAAGTAAGTACTCCATTTAATTAAATAATTTCATTTAATTATTTCAAAATTCCTTTCGAAACTAGTCAACTCAAGTCAACTGTGGTTAAATCTAGTCAACTTTTGGTCAAACTTGATCTTTGCATATGTGAATATGAGCAAATGTGAGAATGAATTTCAGCAAAAATTCGATGCAAATTCTCATTCAACCTTTCAAAATGAAGAGATGAGGGTCTCTTAAATAGACTTTCCTGGAATTCATCAACGGTTGAAATCGATTTCAATCAACGGTCAGGAATAAAGGTGAAGTTCAGTCATAAGGCAAATTTCTAAAATAAAGTGAGTTAACCGATTTAATTTGAGTAAAATAAGGAGTTAACTGATTCAATTTGAGTAGAAAAAGGAGTTAACTGATTTAACTCATTTTTTGAACTAGAAATTTTCCTTTCTGAACTGAAGAAATATTTTGTCGAGATATTTAATTTAATAAAATGATATATGCTCTCATAATTACTTTTTCTATTTAATTAAATAATCTTTAATTAAATGGAGACACTTTTCTTTTTTAATTAAATAACTTCATTTAATTAATTAGGAATGGCTTCTCATTTAATTAAATAACTTTGTTTAATTAATTAGAAGTAAGTACTCCATTTAATTAAATAATTTTCTTTAATTATTTCAAAAAAAATTTTGAAACTAGTCAACTCAAGTCAACCGTGGTTAAATTTGGTCAACTTTTGGTCAAACTTGATCTTTGCGTATGTGAATATGAGCAAATGTGATTAGAAATTTTAGCAATAATTTGATGCAAATTCTCGTTCAACCTTTCAAAATGAAGAGATGAGGGTCTCTTAAATAGACTTTCCTAGAATTCATCAACGGTTGAGATCAATTTCAATCAGCGGTCAGGATTAAAGGTGAAGTTCAGTCATAAAGGGAGATTTCCAAATTTAAGGGAGTTAATAGATTTAATTTGAGTAAAATAAAGAGTTAACTGATTCTGTAATGGCCCGCCAAGGGATCCAAAGAATTAACCTAGAATTTCACTAATTTTAGAAACAAATTTTTTTTTTCATGATAGTAAACATCACATATAACTTATGCACATTAACGGAAGCAATAGTAATTTCCATCTGGAAGTAAACATAACATAAATAATAGATTACATTCTTAAAGATCCCTTACATACATGAATCCATCTAGTACATCATGCACATGAAATAATAATGATACATACAATATACAAATGTCCTTTCTGAATTACATTCCAGAATGCACAATCATCCACTGTACATGTCACAGGGTATGATAGGCACAAAGAATATACATATGTAGAATAAGGTACATCATCCTATTCTAATCCATGTTACATCAAGTAAAGACAATCACATGATACACCATCATAGAAGATATAAACATCCATGATAAAGATCAAACATAATAAACTAAGTGCACGGTTCCTCCCAACCGTTAATAGCATCATTAGACCATCGTGGATCCTAGCCATCCCTCCTTGCGTCTTGCAGGCCTGCGGTGGGTGGGGTATATAATACCCGCCCAACATCATATATATATTTTTTAAACGCGATTTTCAATAAATTTTTTTATAAAAATGTTCCCATGCGATATGAAATAATATTAACGTGAAACTCTATCGTGATTTGACATTCGATTATTATATAAATAAATAAATATATATATATACATATGTATGTATATATATATGGGTATATATATGTATATATATGTGTATATATATACACACAGAGTTTATCACCATCATAGAACATACATATATATATGTATATAATGATATATATGTATATGTGTATGCAGATTTAAGAATATACACAGTTTACTTAGAAATTCTAATTTTTAGAATTTTCCTTTAAACCTTTGATCTTCAAATTTATCCAATAAATAATCTAATGGGTTTGGTTATGAATTTAAACCCTAGCCCCATTTTCTTTCAGATCTATGCATATAAAAATATGAAATTTCTACGAAGACATATGGAAGACACAAAGAAGACAGGGAATACATGATGCAGAAATAGCATAAGAAAAATCACAAGAATCTACCCGAATTCTAATGCTAATTCACTCTTCCTCAGAAAATTCGCAGAGCAAGCTCCCTCCTTCAGAATTCTCGAATCTTCCAATGCTTCAATTGCACTCCAAACGCTATGTCTAAGCTTCTATGAATGCCTCAATATAAAGAGCTTTCAAGAAACATCTAGAATGTTTCTAGAAATAGCTGGAAGGTGTCACCAACTAAGCATGGGTCTTTTCCAACTTTGAAGATGAGCCATAGGGTTGTAGACACCATGTGCTTAATTGATGCACTAACTTCCGTGTTGTTGATACATGAGAAATAGAAAAGTGTGTTAATTCCCATGCAAGCTTATAACTCCAATTTACTTTTTATATAATTTTTATTTAAATGTTTATAACTTTTATTTTAACTTTTGTAACTTTTATTACTTTATTTATTTATTACTTTATTATTATTTTATTATTATTATTAATTTTTAATTTCTAATTTTCTTTTATTTAATTCATTTTCCTCAATAATTCACATTTAATTAATTAAAATCAAAATATCAAATAACATGATATTTTATATTAATTTTCTCCAAAATAATTAATTTATTAATTAAATCTATTTATTAAGACTTAATTAATAAAAAATTCACCATAGACCTCCAAGATAAAATATGAAAACCCATCATAGAAAAAATCATACAAAATCAGTCTAAAGGGTTAAAAATCATGAAATATGTCATCCGACACATTCGGTGGGTACTCAACTCTGATACTTGTCCTAACTCACTAGGACAAATGGTTTAAGGGTTTGGGATTTGGACTTGAGAATTTATCTCCCTTCTCTTATCATTGAGATAGTATAATAGGGTACGCTCATCCTGGCAATTCAGGGAAGTCAATACCCGATACCTGCAACCTACAAAAAAATTATGCATGTACATACAATATACATAATGCTAAGCTAAATAGACAATGGCAGGAAGTGGTGCATCATGTAGATCTCGACTAAGCAGGTGACTACGACTCCCTTCCTTAACCATATCAGAAATGCCAAACAATAAGAAAACATGCACACCATACACATGCAAGTATGGGGTAAGTATCCATAATAAAACACATGAGATAATATACCATCTAACTAATCATCATTAATAACTGAAAACAATATAATGATCATCATACATACATGAAATGTAAAGTCTAAATGATCTCATCATATATCAACTGAATCCATATCATAATATCTGATAGTGTCAAAACAATACCACTAAACCATCAACATAAAACTAGTCCATCAAAGTCTGATAATAATAACAATGTCCAGAAACGATGTGAATGAGGGTAGGCACTACATCCACCCCCCCTTGGGTTAGGCTTACTCCTGGAAGCCTACGAAAAAATAGGGATATAACTCCCTCAATCTAGCTGCATCCTCCCAAGTAGCTGAAGAATCATCAGTAGGGTCCCATTGGACCCTTACCTGCTCGATGGTTCAACCCCTAAGGGTCAACCCCCGCTGCTCCAGAATATGAACCAGCTCCAAAGCCAGTTGCCTGTCCTCTACTTGCAATGCATTCCAATCAAGAACATGCACAATATCAGGAATATACTACCTAAGCACTAAAACATGTAAAACATCATGAATGCGAGCTAGGCTGGGTGGTAGAGCAAGACGGTAAGCAACCGGGCCAATCCTCTCTAGAATCTCGAATGGTCCCACAAAGCGAGGTGCTAGCTTAGAACCCTTTCCATAATGGATCGGACTCTTTCGCAGTCACACTCTAAAGAAAACCTTATCTCCCACAGCAAACTGCTTATCAATCCTATGAGCATCGGCATACTTCTTCTGCCTATCCTGTGTCGTAGTCAAGTGCTCACGGATACGCACTACCTATTGCTCCATATCACGAAGCATCTCAGGACCCAACAGGATACGATCCTCAAGACTATCCTAAAATGTCCCTTTTCTGATTTTACCTGATATTTCAAGCCTCAAATTAGATCTTTAAAATCAAACAACTAATATTCCAAAGATCCACCAAATTTCTCAAGAAACCCCAAATCGGGTATGTTGAAAATAGTGCCAAAAGCTTCACAACTTCACAAATTATTAATAAACTTGAAAATGGACATTTTTACAAAAATTTCAGTAGCATAACAGCCTACAAATTGACATTTCCATATCCGTATAGCCTTTCCACAACAGCTCAAAAATGTAGGACAAAAACTATGCTCATCAGGCTCCCAAAATAGCACAAAATATGCCTGGAAACACCACAAAAACACTAATAATCTATCTCAGAAGTTTAATCACATTCTAATACATATATTCAGCTCTATTTTAACATTTAAAAGTCTAATATACAGCAGCAACCCAAAATGATATGAAATACTCAACTGAAAACACCAAACTCATACAAAAAACACACCCAAAAACTCACAAATCTGCACGGTTCAGCACAAAGGCAAACTCTGTATGAGCATGCACATGGAATGGATTCAAACTCTCATTCTTAGCCTTCCTAGAAACCTAAAAACTCCCATTCTTGGGTCTCCTTCTCCACAAGTTTGGTAGCCTCTAAAGAACAACAAAGAAATGAGCAAAAATCAAGTTCTGGAAAATGAGCCCAAAATGCCTCCAAACCCCTTAAAAGAGGGCATAACCCTAACTCATGTACAAGAGGGGTTAATAAAATATAATTTAATAATAATTTTTATTTATTAGTCCATTGGTTTCCAAAGATTAGCCCCTTTTGCCGAAACTTCACCTTTTTGGAGCTCGTCTGCCTTAACAAAGTTTATTATTTTTTTAATTATTTGAAAAGGGGACATGAAAAATTCTCCCCTCCCAAATATTGCTTGTCCTCAAGAAATGAAGGTTGGAATTCTCAAGAATATGTGCTCCCTCCCAAGTTGCATCCTCTAGTGGTAATCCTTTCCATTTGACCAAATGCTCTATGACGCTCCTGTTTCTCAATCTTTTCTCTCTTGTATCCAAAATCTCTTCTAGTATCAAAACTAATTTCCCTTCATCATCAAGAGGTGGTAATTCTGTAGATACTATGGTTTTCTGTCCTAGAACCTTCTTTAGGCAAGAAACATGGAAAATATTATGTATTTTTCTGTTTGGTGGGAGCTCCAATTCATAAGCTACCTCTCCTACCTTCTTGATGATTTTATAAGGCCCATAGAACCTTGGCTTGAGTTTCTCTGCCCCACTCCTCTTCAAGGTGCTTTGCTTATATGGCTGCAACCTAACAAATACCAAATCTCCCACCTCAAAAGATCTTTCAATCCTTTTCCTGTTAGTATATATTTTTTGTTGGTTCTTTGCATGTTGTAGGTTATCCTTGAGGGACCTTATTATGTCTTGGCTTTGCTTGACAAAATCACTTATTGTGGGTACTATGCTATCAGAAAGTAATAGATCAACAAAGGAAAGGGCATCATAACCATAAAGAGCATGAAAAGGAGGCATATCAATAGACATGTGATAAGATGTATTGTAATAATACTCCCCTAGGTGTAACCATTTCACCCAAGCATGTTGTTGATTTGAAACATAGTTCCTCAAATATCCCTCTATCCATTTATTAACTATCTCTGTTTGTCCATCTGTTTGAGGGTGATAGCTAGTACTGGGAGTGAGTTCAGTTCTTGCCGAATGAAAGAGCTCCTTCCAAAAAGAGCTGAGGAATCTACTATCCCGATCACTAATAATGTTTTTAGGCAAACCATGTAATCTAAAAATTTCCTTGAAGAACAATTCGGCCACTTGTGATGCCTTGAAATCAGATGTGATAGGAAAGAAATGTGCATACTTATTTAGTCTATCTACCACCACATATATGCAATCCTTACCTTGAACCTTGGGCAACCCAGTGATGAAGTCCATGGAAATACTTTCCCATTTTTGTTCGGGAATAGGAAGTGGCTGCAACAACCCTGCAGGAAAATTTTGCTCACTCTTGCTTTGTTGGCATACCATACATTCCTTAATGTGTTTAAGGACATCCTCCTTCATACCCTTCCATGAAAACTGCTCTCAAATTTTCTTGTATGTCTTGAAGTATCCCTGATGACCAGCCAAAGGTGTGTCATGAAAGGCTCTCAATATCCTCTCCTTAGTTTTTGACCCTGGCACTAGGAAGATCCTGTTCTTGTAATAAATCAATTCATCAGCAACCTTGTACCTGTTATCATCCACTAACTTATCCAAAATCTTTTTGGTAAAGGAATCTTTAGCATACTCTCAAATTATGGAGACTTTCCAATCAACAGAGATAGATGATAAAGAACACAAAGTGGGCTTTCTTGAGAGAGTATCAACAACCACATTATTCTTTCCTTTCATGTATTCAATATCAAAATCATAAGCTTGTAATTTGCTTACCCATTTTTGTTGACGATCATTCAAATCCCTTTGGTTCAAGAAGAACTTGAGGCTATTATGGTCTGTCTTTACAATGAATCTCCCACATACCAAATATTGTCTAAACTTATGAAGTGCATGCATGATTGCCAACATTTCCTTATCATAGATGGAGTAAAATTTCTCTGATTGATTTAATTTTCTACTCTCAAATGCTATTGTATGTCCCCTTTGAGTTAGGACAGCCCCTATACCTTCTCCAGAAGCATCACATTCAACAACAAAAGGTAAAGAGAAATCTGAAATTGCAAGCACAGGGCATGAACTCATTACCTCCTTAAGCTTATCAAATGTTTTTTGTGCCTCTTCTGTCCAAAAAAAAGCTCCTTTCTTTGTCAAATCAGTCAAGGGGGCAGCAAGCTGAGAAAATCCCTTGGCAAATCTCCTATAGTAGCTACACAAACCGAAGAAACCTCTCAACTATGTAAGATTAGTGGCTGGAGGCCAATCCAAAATTGCCTGGATTTTTTGTTGATCAACCTATACTCCTTTAGAACTTATAATATGTCTCAAATATAGGATCTCTATCAAACCAAACTCACATTTAGATAGCTTAGCATAGAAAGATTTCTGCTCCAAAATTTCCAAAACACTGTCTATGTGCTTTAGATGCTCTTCCCATGTTTTACTGTATATCAAGATATCATCAAAAAATACCAAAATAAATTTTCAAAGATGCTGGCTGAATACCTTATTCATACAAGATTGGAATGTTGCAGTTGCATTAGTGAGTCCAAATGGCATAACAAGAAATTCAAAGTGCCCATAGTGACATCTGAAAGTAGTCTTTTCCACATCTTCACTCCTCATTCGGATTTGATGGTACCCTGATCTTAAGTCAATTTTTGAGAAGTATACAACACCATGTAACTCATCAATGAGTTCATTTATGCGTGGTATAGGATACCTATTTTTTATGGTCTTCTTTTTTAGAGCCCTGTAGTCTATACACATTCTCATTGTACCATCCTTTTTCTTGACAAGTACCACAGATGATGCAAATGGACTAGAGCTAGGCCTTATGAATCCCATGTCCAGGAGTTCTTTAATAATTTTTTCAATTTCTTCCTTATAACCTCTTGGATGACGGTATGGGGTTGTTATAACTGGTTTGGCACCCTATTCTAACTCTATAACATGCTCAAAACCTCTATCTGGTGGTAATCCTGGAGGCAAATCATTGAAAACTATACTATGCTTATCAAGAATATTTTGAATTTCAAAATGGAAATTACCTTGATTCTTTGGAGAGCTTGTTGGTTGGATTATGACTCCTGCTGCCCATGTTACTTGTCCTCTTCGAAAAGTCCTCTCCATCCTCTTTGCAGAGACCGCCTTAGGTGCTCCATTTGATAAACCTCTCAATATGACTTCTTTCCCATTGGAATGAAATTTAAACTCCATAGTTTGATGGTTCATGTAATAGCCTCCGATAGAGTGCAACAATTGAACACCCAATACAAGATCTATCTCCCCAATACCAACCACATAGAAGTCATCACATAACTCATAATCTCCTAAGGTCATCTTGAGTTGTTTCACCACCCGTGTGCAAGGCATAGTGAATCCATAAGCTACTGTAACATTGAATCCCTCAAAATTTTCTGCTTTGAGCCCTCTTTTCATGACAAATACCTCATCAATAAAATCATGAGTTGCCCCACTATCAAGAAGAACTATCAACCTTTGCCCTGCTAGTACCCCTCGAATTCGAAAGGGATGGTATCTTGGGACTCCCGATAATGCTGCTAAAGTGCCATCCTTGCTGATTTCTTTTTCTTTCTCTTCTTCTACCTCCTCCTTAGTATCATGAAATTCCTCATGCTCATCTGAATCAGATTCTAAAGCAACTTCAATATAGTGCACTTGACCTTTCCCCAAACATCTGTGTCCTGGAGCCCATGGTTCTCTACAAGTAAAACAAAGCTTTTTCCTTCGTAATTCACTCCTAGTCTCTTCATCTACCTTCTTTTTTGCCACCTTTATCACATCTTTTGGTGGTAGTGTTGGAAAAGTCTTTTTCTGAAAATTTCCCTTATGTTGCCAAAGATTTGGGGGTTTTTGATTAGTGATTGATTTCATAGGCATGCAAGTTTCAAGTTGCAAGCTTCTTTTGATAGCTTCCTGTAAGGTTGAGGGTGAGAAAGCCTTAACCAAACCCTTAACAAAATCTTCTAAACCATCAAGAAAAAGATAAACAATCCTCTTTTCACTCATATCAGGTACCATAACAGCCACTTTTTGAAACTCTTCTATATACTCATTAATTGATTTTGTTTGCTTCAACTTTGACAATTCTTTAAAGTACTCTTCATCATCCTTGAGGTCAAATCTATCTATCACTCTTTGACTGAAATCATCAAATGTATTTACCTGATCATGACCTTGAGTAGTCATTCCATGATACCACCAATCATAGGTTGCATCTTCTAAGTGTAGACTTGCAAATTGAACAACATCACTTTCCTTCATGGGGTTAAGTGTGAAGAAAGTCTGTAATTTTTGTAGCCATGCTCTAGCTGAAATTTTGTTTGTTCCATCAAAAGTAGGTGTTGTAAACTTGCTTATTTTATTTTTGAGCTCTCTTCCACTTATGTCATGCTCCCTCTTATTCTCTTTCTTGGGCATCAAAGTGTTCATCATATCCACATATTCTCTAAAAGGAACCGAACTACGAAAGTCATCATCTAAGCCATTATAAGTAGCTCTTAATGCAATCAAGTTACTTGTAACCTCTTCCATGGGATTAATGGCTGGATTTGGTACGGGTGGCTCATCTGTAGGAAAGAAAATAGTTTTGGTTGATTTAGATGGTGTGGATTTCAGATTTCTTGGCTCCTCTGAAGTGCTCCCTTTCTCATTAATAGATGCAACTCCTTGTAGTTTTTCTGTCAATATTCGCAAAGCCTCTCTAGTTTCTGCCAAACTATCCACTGTTTGTTTCTGAGTATTTTGGATCTCTTGGAAAAATTTCTTTGCCATCTCATCTAGCTCAGCCATACTTTTCCCTTCCTTGGATTTTGTACTTTTCCTTTCAACTGGAGGTTTGATCAAATTTTTTTTATTCTTTTCTCGCTGCAAATATCTTTTTTCTCTTTCACTTAGTTGCATGCGACCATAAATTTTGACATGCAACTAATTAGAAGCAACATGCAACCATAGAATATGACATGCAAGATCTAGGTAGTTGTCAAAACTAACATGCAAGATCTGGGTAGTTGTCAAAACTTACATGCAAGATCTGGGTAGTTGTTAGAACTGACATGCAAACTTCTACAAACCCTCAGGCTGGCAAGATCATGGCTCTGATACCACTGAAATTTCCCTTTTCTGATTTTACATGATATTTCAAGCCTCAAATCAGATCTTTAAAATCAAACAACTAATATTCCAAAGATCCACCAAATTTCTTAAGAAACCCCAAATCGGGTATGCTGAAAATAGTGCCAAAAGCTTCACAACTTCACAAATTATTAATAAATCTAAAAATGGATAGTTTTACAAAAATTTCAGCAGTATAAAAACCTACAAATTGACATTTCTAGATCCGTATAGCCTTTACACAACAGCTCAAAAATGTAGGACAAAAACTATGCTCATCAGGCTCTCGAAATAGCACAAAATATGCTTGGAAACACCACAAAAACACTAATAATCTATCTCAGAAGTTTAATTATGTTCCAATACATATATTCAGCTCTATTTTAACATTTAAAAGTCTGATATATAGCAGCAACCCAAAGTGGTATGAAATACTCAACTGAAAACACCAAACTCATACAAAAAACACACCCAAAAACCCACAAATCTGCACTGTTCAGCACAAAGAAAAACTCTATATGAGCATGCACATGGAATGGATTCAAACTCCCATTCTTAGCCTTCCTAGAAACCTACAAACTCCCATTCTTGGGTCTCCTTCTCCACAGGTTTGGCAGCCTCTGTAGAACAACAAAGAAATGAGCAAAAATCAAGTTTTGGAAAATGAGCCCAAAATGCCTCCAAACCCCTTAAAAGAGGGCATAACCCTAACTCACATCCAAGAGGGGTTAATAAAATATAATTTAATAATAATTTTTATTTATTAGTCCATTGGTTTCCAAAGATTAGCCCCTTTTTTCGAAACTTCACCTTTTTGGAGCCTACCTGCCTTAACAAAGTTTATTATTTTTTTAATTATTTGAAAAGGGGACATGACATATCCCAACTCAATGGTGTATGAAAAGGATGCCCATATAATGCCTGAAATGGTGCCATACCAATAGAACTGTGATATCCATTGTTGTACGCAAACTCCACTAGGTAGAGATAATCCTTCCAATGTGTCTGCCTATCCATCACATACATCCATAACATATCCTCCAAAACCTGATTCACCCTCTCTGTTTGACCATCAGTCTCTGGATGATATGCCGAACTGAAGTTTAACTGCGCTCCAAGCTCAATCTGCAGCGATGTCCAAAATGCAGATGTGAATACAGGATCCAAGTCACAAATGATCTTTCTAGGAATACCGTGTAATCTCACAATATCACGCATAAAGACATTAGCTACAGAAGCTGTTGTGTAGGAAGACCTAATCGGTGAGAAATGTGCCACCTTAGTCAACTGATCAATGGTGACCATGATACCATCATGATGCCAAACTGTCATAGGTAATCCTACAATAAAATCCATAGAGATGATATCCCACTTCCAAGAAGGAATGAGATTAGGCTGCAAAAGTCCAGCTGAGTGCTGATGTTCTGCCTTAACTCTCTAACACTCAAGACATCTAGCCACAAAATTAGCAATATCTCGCTTCATCCTAGACCAAAAGAAAAAATTTCTCAAATCAGCATGCATCTTCTTGACACCTGGATGTCTTGAGTAAGGTGTACGACGAGCTTTTGCCAGTATCAAGGTGTGAAGCTCATCCAAAAATGGCACATAAATCCTCCCCAAATGTCTCAAAAGACCATCTGACTCTTGAACATAGCTTGCAAACTTACCTTCCAAATATCTTCCTTAACCAATCTCTCTGCACACGTCCTGATACCAGGAATCCGTAGGAAGTGCCTAAAGAATTTGAATCCTCAAATCCACACTAAGAGTTATCGATGATAACATATGTCTCCTGCGACTCAAAGCATCCGCCACCATATTCTCCTTACCCTGAATGTACTTAACCTCAAAATCATACTCGCATAGAAACTCCATCCATTGCCTCTGGTGAGCATTCAAATTAGGCTGAGTAAAAATGTACTGAAGACTACGATGATCACTGTGTAGCTCAAATCTGTGCCACAACAAGAAATGTCTCCATCTTGTCAAAGAATGAACTACTGCTGCTAACCCAAGGTCATGTGTAAGATAATTTAACTCATGATCCTTGAGCTTGCGTGATTCATATGCAATCACTCGTCCATTCTACATCAACACTACCCCAATCGCTTCAAGAGAAGCATCTGTACATACCATGAAATCACCTTCTGGATCCGGTATAGCTAGAATCGGTGCACTAGTCAAAAGCTCCTTGAGCTTATGGAAAGCCTCCTCACATTTCTCTTTCCATATGAACTTCTTTCCTTTCCTCTGAAGAGAAGTGATAGGATGTGCTATCCTAGAGAAGTTCTGGACAAATCTGCGATAATAACCAGCTAAACCCATGAAACTACGAATCTCTGACACATTAGTCAGTGTCGGCCAATCTATTATCATCTAAATCTTTGCAGGATCTACTGAAATACCATCACCTGAAATAACATGCCCTAAATACTGAACCTCCGATTTGAAGAATTCACACTTAGCTGCATTAGCATAAAGCTTATTGTCCCTTAAACACTGCAAAACCAACCACAGGTGTTCCTCATGCTCCTTCTGAGTCTTAGAATATATCAATATGTCATCAAGAAATACAAGTACAAACCTTTCAAGATAAGATCTAAAAACACCATTCATCAAACTCATGAAAACCGATGGAGCATTAGTCAATCCAAAAGGTACCACTGTGAACTCATAATGCACATAGCGAGTTCGAAAAGCAGTCTTGTGAATATCTGCTTCCTTAATATGAAGCTGGTGGTATCCTGACTTAAGGTCAATCTTGGAGAATACTGTAGCTCCCTTGATCTAATTAAATAAGTCATCAATCCTAGGCAAAGGATACCTGTTCTTAATTGTCACCTTATTCAACTGTCTATAGTCGATACAAAGGTGCAAAGAAATGTCTTTCTTCTTCACAAAGAGCAGTGGAGCTCCCCATGGTGATACACTAGGTCGAATGCTCCCTTTGGCCAGAAGTTCCTCTAGCTGAAGACGTAGCTCACCCAATTCTTGGGTAGTCATGTGATAAGGAGCTTTAGAGATAGGCTCCGCCCCAGGAATTGAATCAATACTAAAATCAATGTCCCTCTTAGGAGGCATGCCTGGAATCTCAGTTGGAAAAACATCCGCGTACTCCTGCAAAATTGGGTGATCCAAAGTCTTCCTCATGGGATCTTTTTCATCAAGATCGTTTACCATAACAGAAAATATTTGACATCCCTTATGGAAACTTTGCTTCAATTGCATAACAGAAATCATCCGCAGAGATATAGGCCTCGATATCCCAACTATCAGCACATCATTCCCTTGGTCATCTTGGCACATAATAATCTTCTTCCTACAATCTATACTGGCTTTATGAGATCCAAGCCAGTCCATGCCTAAAACCACATCATAGGAACCAAGGGGTATGACTCGAAGATCCACTGCTGTATCAAAGCTTCCTAAACTAAGCCCACACTTATGAACTAAAAATTCTTTGGAAACCTTAATGCTTGAGGCTAGTTCCACTTGCCAACCATGATCTTGCTTCACCGCATCCAGCTTACACTTAGAAACTATAGATGGTGAAATAAATGAATCTGTAGGTCCTGAATCAAACAATACTGAAAGAGATATACCTCTAATAGCACCTATGGTCTCAACCATTGTTCCCTAATGATTTGCCTGACGTTGATCAACTGCTGCAACAACTCTATGAGCTCTACCTGCATCACCAAATGTAGGCTCTGAAACTGTAGGTCTAGGTCCTTAAAACTGAGGTGCTCGCTATGGACACTAAGCTACATAATGTCCAATCTGACCACATGAAAAACATTTCGTATTTCTGCCGAAACCTCTTCCTATAGGTGGTACATTAGATTTGTAGTGCCTCTCCTATCTGACTTTTGTAAGTCCTCCTGATGGATGCACCCTTACTGATCTTTTGTTGTGATGGATCATGATTGTGACCCTGAGTGGTCTACACCGTTGAGGTGTTTGGGTTTATGTTTCTTTATCAGTTTCTTTGATTATGCTTTTGACTAATCTTTGAGATTATGATGTGATTTTTTGTTCACTGATGTTTGTGCCAGTGGTTACTAGGATCGATGTGGTATCATGAGGTTATTCCGTGATTACCTTGAGATGTGTGTAGAGATTGCTCTATGTATTATTACCATGCTACACTGGACTAGGTTCTTGTAGCAGTGGTTAGTCATGTTTATGACTATGGTTGTTTATGTGTTTTAAATGCCTTTTTAATGCAGAGTAATCAATCATTATTAAATGCTTAAGTAATGAGAATGGATTGTTCATGTTGGATTCTTTGGTTATGTGTTGCGGACATTTACCTTGTTATATTTCTGATTAGAGAGATATTTGTTACTAATGTTATGTTTTACATTTGAGATGACCTAAGGGTCAAATGTTACTCTTTGATTCTAGTATCATAGATATTAGACTACTATGATGTTCAGTTAATCATATTGCATGATGATGCCATTTTGAGATGACAGTGTGTTTTATGATGATATCTGGTTATCTGGTATTTGGACATACCTTTGATTTTGCTATGGTTATTTACTTCATTCCTGCGTTGTTATGTGAACGTGAGTGATGTAAATAGATTATTTTAATATAATTAAATAAATGGTTAAATTAGGTGATTTAACACATTATTGCTTCGGCTATGTTATTATATGCAATTACACTTGATCGTGTTGTTTAGTGTGCAGGATTATATCCTTGGCAGTGGCACATGGAGTTAGTGATTCAGCCTTTCATATTTTTCCAGTGTCGTCCTTGTATGGTCGATGTATCATTTATTAAATGTTTAATTTAAACCTTTCAGTGATTATTAAATTCGAACTCATTTGCATTATGTGATTAGACCAGTAAGCGTGTCTGTGCATTTAGAGGTTCGCATTGTCGCAAAAGTTATTAAGGAGATTTATGTGTTTTTGGGTTTTCGGGCTTTTTAATTATTTTATTTTAATTTCTGGCAGCTTTGCCATAGATGAATTCCTATTTATAGGAATAGCTTGTTTTCCTTTGGGTCGATTCGAGGTTTAACTAGATTGGCCGGTTAAATGCCCTAATCAATTATTCACTCGAAAAGTGAATAAATATCCAAAGAGGAATTTTATTCCTCACTTCTCACTTTCAAATTGGAAAGTTGGAGAGTAAAACCCAAAATCCTCTTCATGAGGATTTACTATTTTGTTTGTTGTGGGGGCTACGGGCGTGAGATCGTCGCGAGGTTAGGCTCATTGGATCCAGCTCGGGGAAATCTTGGATTGCCACAATTTTCAGCTACTTCTGCAGGATATTTATTTTATGGTTCATATTCCTATTTTGCCCTTTTGGCTATGAGGTAGGGCTTTCTCATTTTATTGTTTCTGCTCCGTTTTAGGTTCAGTTTTTGGTAGCCATTTTTTTGGAGGCTGAGAACTAGTGTTCCCCTCCGTTTCTGTATGTTAGTTCTACCCGGTTGGGCAGGTATGAACATTTCCCTATTTTTTGGGATGAGGGTTTGAAATTTTACGCCGTTATGCTGGCCGTTTTTGCATACGGTGTCCGTTTTCAATTATTTTTGGATTTTTGGGGTTTTTGAACCCAAAGGCCAAATGGGTTTTAATTTTGGAATTTTTCCAAATTTTGGGGTTTTTACCTCGATTTGTGTGCCACCCTGTTTTCTCAAGTTTTCTTGGCACAATGTGGGTCATGGACCTTGATGATCCATTTGGATATCAGTCAGACTACTTTTGTACATTTTATGTTACATTGGGATGCGTGTTGCATCCATACTCTCGACGTTGTGTTCAGTTGAGTGATTTTACACCTGTTATGGTTTCTTTTAGACCTTTGCTTTTATTTCGTGAATGCTAGGATTCATGTAGAATCCATACTCTCGGATTGAGGCCGATTGAGTGAGTTCATGATGTTTGGTCTTGTTACATCATTGGGATTCGTGTAGAATCCATACTCTCGGATTGAGGCTGGTTGAGTGATTTCATGATGTATGATTTTATTGGCTTGGGATTCATGTAGAATCCATCCTTCTTGTGTTGCTTTCAGTTGGGTGTTTTCTTTGCATTGTGTTCTCATTTCTGTCCTTGTGTTATGATCTTCGTGATGGTGGTGCGCCACACACGAGTATGTCCGTGTACATTTGTTAAGTGACTTGCAAGGCTCGATCTTTCATGGTACTTCCGAAAGTTATGATCATTGGGGTTGGGATGGGAGTATACATGCCCACGGGCACTTGTCGTAGGATGAGCATGGGTAGGGTAGGGTAGCATATGGAGGGGCTTCTATCCTACAACTTGGTGACTATTCCTCGGTTGGCAGAAGAAGTTTTATATAAGTGATAATTAAATTAAAACTTTGGGTGGTAATAAATACAAGATAATTAAAATGTGTGGGTTGTGCGCCTTCTATTGAGAAGAGTAGCTGCCCTAGGTTGTGTGCCTTCTGTCGAGAAGAGTAGCTGCCCTAGGTTGTGCGCCTTCCGTCGCAAAGAGTTGCTGCCCTAGGTTGTGCACCTTCTGTTAAGAAGAGTAGCTGCCTATACTAGCTTGGGCTTTTTGATGCCAAGCGACTCTCCATGATGTTAGTCCCTACTTAGTAGCCTATTGAGTGTCTGACCAGGACCTGTACTCCTTGCATTGTCTTAGGTTCTTGGTTGCAGCCATCATACTGTCTGGCATGAGTGTTAGCCATGGATGTTGTGATTTTTGTGTGTTTTTGGTTGCATCATTATCTCCATCAGCATGGTGGGTGTGGACCTATGGGTTCCACGTGGTTGGGAGGCGTAGCTACCTTCACCACTGCTAGGGATCGGTGTACAGAGACGATCTTTTGTCCTAGTGTGACCGTTGCTGGATGTCTTCACTTGTTACTTCGGGTTCTGGAGTATGCTTTTTTGTGATTTATGCTTTCATTGGGATGCTTGTATATCATGTTTAGACGATGTTATTTTATTTGGTGCATTCCCTTATTATGATGTTTAGCATATGATTAGATGATGTGATTTGCTTTAGTAGTATATCTGTTGCTTACTATTGTTTAGCATGTGATAGGTGATGTTATCTACTGTAGGATTATCTTATGTGTTATCACTAGCATGTTAGATTTTCTTATGCTGTTATTATGCATGTTTTAGTAGTGATGTCCCTATTACGACAGTACTAACGATTTGGTCGGTGACTTGGGATGTTACGTGCGAGGGATGGCTAGGACCCACGATGGTCTTATGATGCTATTAACGGTTGGGAGGAACTGCGTACTTAGTTTGGTTGTTTTGTTCCTAAGATGTATTTCTATACATTGTGATGTTTCTTTTGTTCTCTGTGATGTTTATTTTAGTGTGTTCTTTGTTGTTGTAGTTTAGATGGTAGATGTTCTCCTTGTTGTGTTGTTCTTGCGCTCGAGTGTTCATTCCTCGAGCCTTCATGGATTCGGTACTCCCCGGTGTGGAGGTTCTTTTGTCAGTTTTTCCCTATTTTTGAGTTCTGGAAGTGTTTTTACTTTCTATGGGTGATATTTGTTCAGCATTGTGTGACACTGATAAAGTATGACATGACCATAGAAAGAATGTCGTACGATACTATAAAGTGTCACACGCATTACTAGAGAAATGTCGTATGACACTGGAAGAGTGTCGCACGGCTTTATGAGAAATATCGTGCGATACTTTTCCAGTATCACACGTCTTCTTGAGAAGTGTCGCATGCAGTAAGGGAGAAGTGTCGCCCTCCCTTAGTAAAAAGTGTCGCACAATTTTTGTGAAAAACTTGCACGTGCCATCAGCGGACACTTTTCTTTGTGATCCGATCTTTTTTTGAGTTGATCTAGATACCCTTTTGGGCGTTCTTCAATCCTATGTTGTTGCATTTTGAATTCAGGAGGTTTCTTTTGAAATTCAATTTTTGGGTTTCTATTGTAGTCCTTCAGGGTTTAAAATATATCGTTTAAGTATAAGTTGATGTATATTTAATTCCTTATACTTAATATATATTTTAATATATGCGACAAATCATTTGAGATAGGTTTTAGACCTCTCAGAGATAAGTTATGGATTCTAGGAAATTTCAGGTCTTCAGAAATCTAGACTTAGCCAATTTTCAGGGCTTCAGGATTTCAAGATTCTGCATTTTACCCCAGCTTGGTGTTTTATTGATGAGTGGTTGTTTCTTGTGCCCTCATCATGTGCGTTGTTGTTTTTGGCTTTGTTTGGGTGTGTCGATTTGGTAGTGGTGTTTGGAGATTCGTTGGTTGTCGGGATTGTGTTGAAGTCTTTCATTGCGATCATTGTGATCCCTGTATGATGTTGTCATGTGCATTCATACTTGTAAAAAAAAATATCTTGGCTTGATTTGAATCCTTGTTTCCAAGGATCTCCAGGTGGGGCATTACATCTGGTATCAGAGCCCATGTTCAAACATTGGGATCTCTGTGTTATGTTGCCCTTGTAGTTGTTGCTGCGTTGGTTGAGTGCGAGTGTCTCGGTGAGAACTCGTGATCTTTGTTGCTTTGTTATCTACTCGTGATGGACTTGCTTGTCCAGTAGATGCAACTAGAGCAGTGTGTGGAGAAGGAAGTGAGTCTTCCTGGCCTTCTAGGTGGGATCGATGTGCCTTGGTTGGTTGGGTGCTTGTGTGACCCTTTTTGGATGGAACCACTGATTAGTGTCCATGTGTTGGCTTGTGTGCCTCTCTTTTTTTGTTTCTCCTTGTGGAGTAGGTGCATTGTTTTTCCCTGTTTTCTCCTGATTGTAAGTTGATGAATGAATCTTATTTGTGATTCTTTATTTTGTTGTTATAATGATGAAATGGTTCCTTTCATTGAAAATGAGTGTTTATTTTGAATCATTGCAAAGAGTAGGTTTGCATTATATCCTTGGGTTAATGACTTAAGTCCCCAATCTGAGTGTTTCTTAAGCTTATGGAAATTTGTATTAGATGGATGAATATCTAAATGTTGCATTGCATGGAAATTTTTGTTGTCTGCATATGCATGAGATTACTGAAGGTATATTGCTTGATGTGTGTGAGTGTGTTCTCTAACGATGCTAGGATGATGTATTCCTTAGCATTGTGTGGTGATTTATCCCTCTTGTGTGACTGTACTCAGTCATCACCTGTAATGTGATTTGTTTGATGCCTTATTTTATTTGGCTGGAGGTACTTCCTCATGTTTTTCGGCTAGCATTGGTTTTTAGTATTTTCCTCTCTTGGAGTAGTCATAAAATTTTATCTATCGCTCTCTTTGTGGCAGTTGTCACATTTGACTTATTGTTGAAATGAGCTCTTTTTGGTACCTACTGTTGGAATTGGCAATTCTCCCATTTGGGCTTTTTATTTTGTTTCATGATGACTATTCTGGATGTGTTTTACTGCTGCCCAGTTGTGTGTTGTGACTCTATCATGTTCATCCCGAACCTCTGGTAGTACATTCAAAGGATAATATCATGGAGAACATGCTAGTGTGTCTTTGTTAGATCTAAAATTGTTATTGTAAATTAATGGTTTAAATGGTGATTAAACTTATTGTTATTTTTGAAAGAAATTGAAAGGTATGTACTTGTTCTATAGTGACTCTTGGACCCTTGCTTGAAAATCTTTCAGTTCATTATGCACTAGTGCTTATATTATGTTTAATTAATGAAATTAAGAAAGAAGAGTAATGATGGTTTCAATGTGTGAATTACCTTTCTTTCCATGCCTTATGTTGTTCTGGGCATGTGTGCTCTTGTGTGGATTTGGACATTTTGTTCGTTGCTTGTCTTGGTGACCTAGGCTGTTGGTTTTTTCTTTGTTGTTTTGATTTGAGTGGTGGCTCAGATCGTAGGTCTTGGTCTCTCTTAGCTTCTTCATGTTGTAGTCCTTGTCGATATCTTTTTGACGCTTTTCAAATGGATTCAATCTGAGTCCGGCTATGAGGCTATGGCTTTTGGAGTTGTTGATCGATGTTCTGAGTACCTTTTTGAGTAGAGGCCAATTCAATCATGACATATCATATTCATGGCCATTGGAGAAGTTTAACACCTCATGTTATTCATAACAGAAGAGTTATCTTGTCTTCATAATCTACTAGGTACTTGTTTGGGGTTCGTGCTTAGGTTTTTGTGCTTCCTATTGCACTGAACTACCCTTGTGAGGTGTAGTGTGGTTTGTGAGCGTTCCTTGTTGTGGATGATGTTGCCTTATCATTTGGGAGTGACTCAGTTCTTTGATGAGTCTACATTCTCCTTTCTGGATGTTGACCTTGGCACATCTTCGTATTCTTTCTCTCTTGAGAGAGTAGGCTAGTGTGGTTATGCCACTAGCTTAGTTAGTGTTCTCTTGTGAGTATGTTGATGGTTGGTGAAATTGTGTGTTCCTAACGCATCATGAACTGGTTAGTGTAGAGGTTGAGAGAGAGACTCCCTCTCAGTCCTAATACTTTGTAGTATCCTTCTCCCTAATCTTATATCTTCATGTGGATTGTCTCAATCAATTTTCCTCTTTAACTGTTGACTTGAGGCTAGAGATTGAGTTTAGCGGTAGTTTGGGTGCAGTTTTCCTAGCATGTGCTAGAGGGACATGGTATCGTTGGACACATGTTACCATCTTGTGAGTTGGTATGCAGATATTACATGATTGTGTCCACTAATGAAAGTCTTTGAACCTTGTGGAAAGGTGATATCTTGTCTAGTTGGGTTTTGTTACCCTAGTTTCCAGTGGTAGTTGAGATTTTGTGCCATGGTGAGACGTCGTGCTCCTACACTTGGTGGTGAGTAGTCTTTTGGAGTGTGTCCTTTTGTTGGTAAACTTTCATCCTCTTTGTTCTAAGGGTGAGTTTATGTGGATTCCAGAATGATCATGTGTGACATGATAGTATTCTTGGGAGTTTGGGATGGTTATTCCCCATGTTTCCAACTTTTGTTGGAAGTGATTAGTGTTTTGACCTTGTTTTTTGGTCATGTGGTAGGTGCATGTTTTGTTGGGCACCTATTGACAAGGTAGAGTGGCTTGTTCCTTACCTTGTATTGTTGACTCTATGGCTAGATGGGTTCTTCCTAGCGCATAGAAGGTTCCTTGTTGGAGGACCTTGTGTCTGTGTGACACCCATTCTCTCATGGTTAACCTATTTGGGGGTTAACGTGATGGTTTGAGAATGTTGGAGTGATTTGGGTTTGACTTGTGGAGAGTTTCTTGAGTCATTCCTATTGCTCGCTTTTGATTTTGGTTATTGTGTGTTTTGGTTTCTATTCTTGGATTGTAGGCTTCCAAGAGTAAGCCTAGTCTTTAGGGGGGATGATGTAGTGCCTCTCCCATCTGACTTTTGTAAGTCGTCCTGATGGATACACCCTTGCTGATCTTTTGTTGTGATGGATCATGATTGTGACCCTGAGTGGTCTACACCGTTGAGGTGTTTGGGTTTATGTTTCTTTATCAATTTCTTTGATTATGCTTTTGACTAATCTTTGAGATTATTATGTGATTTTTGGTTCACTGAGGTTTGTGCCAGTGGTTACTAGGATCAATGTGGTATCATGAGGTTGTTTCGTGATTACCTTGAGATGTGTGTAGAGATTGCTCTATGTACTGTTACCATGCTACACTGGACTAGGTTCTTGTAGCAGTGGTTAGTCATGTTTATGACTATGGTTGTTTATGTGTTTTAAATGCCTTTTTAATGTAGAGTAATCAATCATTATTAAATGCTTAAGTAATGAGAATGGATTGTTCATGTTGGATTCTTTGGTTATGTGCTGCGAACATTTACCTTGTTATATTTATTAGAGAGATATTTGTTACTCATGTTATGTTTTACATTTGAGATGACCTGAGGGTCAAATGTTACTCTTTGATTCCAGTATCATAGATATTAGACTACTATGTTGTTCAGTTAATCATATTGCATGATGATGCCATTTTGAGATGACAGTGTGTTTTATGATGATATCTGATTATTTGGTATTTGGACATACCTCTGATTTTGCTATGGTTATTTACTTCATTCCTGCATTGTTATGTGAACATGAGTGATGTAAATAGATTATTTTAATATAATTAAATAAATGGTTAAATTAGGTGATTTAATGCATTATTGCTTCGGCTATGTTATTATATGCAATTGCACTTGATCGTGTTGTTTAGTGTGCAGGATTATATCCCTGGTAGTGGCACATGGAGTTAGTGATTCAGCCTTTCATATTTTTCCAATGTCGTCCTTGTATGGTCGATGTATCCTTTATTAAATGTTTAATTTAAACCTTTTGGTGATTATTAAATCCAAACTCATTTGCATTATGTGATTAGACCAGTAAGCGTGTCTGTGCATTTAGAGGTTCGCATTGTCGCGAAAGTTATCAAGGAGATTTATGTGTTTTTGAGTTTTTGGGCTTTTAAATTATTTTATTTTAATTTCTGGTAGCTTTGCCATAGATGAATTCCTATTTATAGGAATAGCCTATTTTCATTTGGGTCGATTCAGAGTTTAACTAGATTGGCCGGTTAAATGCCCTAATCGATTATTCACCCCAAAAGTGAATAAATATCCAAAGAGAAATTTAATTCCTCACTTCTCACTTTCAAATTGGAAAGTTGGAGAGTAAAACCCAAAATTCTCTTCATGAGGATTTACTATTTTGTTCGTTGTGGGAGCTACGGGCATGGGATCGTCGCGAGGTTGGGCTCGTTTGATCCAGCCCGGGGAAATCTTGGATTGCCACAATTTTCAGCTACTTCTGTGAGATATTTATTTTATGGTTCAGATTCCTATTTTGCCCTTTTGGCTGTGAGGTAGGGCTTTCTCATTTTATTGTTTCTACTCTGTTTCAGCTTCAGTTTTTGGTAGCCGTTTGTTTGGAGGCTAAGAAATAGTGTTCCCCTCCGTTTCTGTATGTTAGTTCTACCCAGTTGGGCAGGTATGAACATTTCCCTATTTTTTGGGATGAGGGTTTGAAATTTTATGCCGTTATGCTGGTCATTTTTGCATACGGTGTCCGTTTTCAATTATTTTTGGATTTTTTGGATTTTTGAACCCAAAGGCCAAATGGGTTTTAATTTTGGAATTTTTCCAAATTTTGGAGTTTTTACCTCATTTTGCGTGCTGCCCTATTTTCTTGAGTTTTCTTGGCACAATGTGGGTCATGGACCTTGATGATTCATTTGGATATCAATCAGACCGCTTTTGTACCTTTTATGTTACATTGGGATGCGTCTTACATCCATACTCCCGACGTTGTATTCGATTGAGTGATTTTACACCTGTTATGGTTCTTTTAGACCTTTGTTTTTGTTTCGTGAATGCTAGGATTCATGTAGAATCCATACTCTTTGATTGAGGCCGGTTGAGTGATTTCATGATGTATGATTTTATTGGCTTGGGATTTGTGTAGAATCCATCCTTCCTGTGTTGCTTTCAGTTGGGTGTTTTCTTTGCATTGTGTTCTCATTTCTGTCCTTGTGTTATGATCTTCGTGATAGTGGTGCACCACACACGAGTACGTCCGCGTACATTTTTCGAGTGACTTGCAAGGCTCGATCTTCTGTGGTACTTCTAGAAGTTATGATCATTGGGGTTGGGATGGGAGTATGCATGCCCACGGGCACTTATCGTAGGATGAGCATGGGTAGGGTAGGGTAGCATATGGAGGGGCTTCTATCCTGCAACCTGGTGACTATTCCTCGGTTGGTATAAGAAGTTTTATATAAGTGATAATTAAATTAAAACTTTGGGTGGTAATAAATACAAGATAATTAAAATGTGTGGGTTGTGCGCCTTCTTTCGAGAAGAGTAGTTGCCTTGGGTTGTGCGCCTTCCGTCGTGAAGAGTTGCTGCCCTAGGTTGTGCGCCTTCTGTCGAGAAGAGTAGCTGCCTATACTAGCTTGGGATTTTTGATGCCAAGCGACTCTCCATGATGTTAATCCCTACTTAGAAGCCTATTGAGTGTCTGACCAGGACCTGTACTCCTTGCATTGTCTTAGGTTCTTGGTTGCAGCCATCATACTGTCTGGCGTGAGTGTTAGCCATGGATGTTGTCATTTTTGTGTGTTTGTGGTTGGATCATTATCTCCATCAGCACGATGGGTGTGGACCTACAAGTTCCACGTGGTTGGAAGGCATAGCTACCTTCACCACTGCTAGGGATCGGTGTACAGAGATGATCTTTTGTCCTAGTGTGACCGTTGCTGGATGTCTTCACTTAGTACTTCGAGTTTCAAAATATGCTTTCTTGTGATTTATGCTTTCATTGGGTTGCTTGTATATTGTGTTTAGATGATGTTATTTTATTTGGCGCATTCCCTTATTATGATGTTTAGCATATGATTAGATGATGTGATTTTCTTTAGTAGTATATCTGTTGCTTACTGTTGTTTAGCATGTGATAGGTAATGTTATCTACTGTAGGATTATCTTATGTGTTATCACTAGCATGTTAGATTTTCTTATGTTGTTATTATGCATGTTTTAGTAGTGACGTCCCTATTACGACAGTACTAACGATTTGGTCGGTGACTTGGGATGTTACACGCGGGGGATGGCTAGGACCCACGATGGTCTTATGATGCTATTAACGGTTGGGAGGAACCGCATACTTAGTTTGGTTGTTTTGTTCCTAAGATGTATTTCTATACATTGCGATGTTTCTTACGTTCTCTATGATGTTTATTTCAGTGTGTTCTTTGTTGCTGTAGTTTAGATGGTAGATGTTCTCCTTGTTGTGTTGTTCTTGCACTCGGGTGTTCATTCCTCGAGCCTTCATGGATCTAGTACTCCCTGGTGTGGAGGTTCTTTTGTCAGTTTTTCCCCATTTTTGAGTTCTAGAAGTGTTTTTACTTTCTATGGGCGACATTTGTTCAGCATTGTGCGACACTTATAAGTATCGCACACCCATAGAAAGAATGTCGTACGATACTATAAAGTGTCACACGCATTACTGGAGAAATGTCCTATGACACTGGAAGAGTGTTGCACAACTTTATGAGAAATGTCGCGCGATACTTTTCCAGTATTGCACACCTTCTTGAGAAGTGTTGCACGCAGTAAGGGAGAAGTGTTGTTCAATCCTATGTTGTTGCATTTTGAATTCAGGAGGTTTCTTTTGAAATTCAATTTTTGGGTTTCTGTTGTAGTCCTTTGGGGTTTAAAATATATCATTTAAGTATAAGTTGTACTTAAGATATATTTTAATATATGCGAAAAATCGTTTGACATAGGTTTCAGACCTCTCAGAGATAAGTTATGGATTCTAGGAAATTTCAGGGCTTCAGAAATCCAGACTTAGCCAATTTTCAGGGCTTCAGGATTTCAGGCTTAGCCAGATTTTGGGATTCTGCATTTTACCCCAGCTTGGTGTTTTATTGATGAGTGGTTGTTTCTTGTGCCCTTGTCATGTGCATTGTCATTGTTGGCTTTGTTTGGGTGTGTCAATTTGGTAGTGGTGTTTGGAGATTCGTTGGTTGCCGGGATTGTGTTGAAGTCTTTCGTTGTGATCATTGTGATCCCTGTATGATGTTGTCATGTGCATTCATACTTGTAAAAAAAAAATATCTTGGCTTGATTTGAATCCTTGTTTCCAAGGATCTCCAGGCAGGGCATTAGAAGATTGCTGACGATTGTTCCTGCTCACAAAAGACTGGCTACTCTGAGCTGGCTAATTGGTCTGATTCTTTTTATTGTGTTGAGCATTGTGGTCGTTCTTGGTGTTAGAACCTTGGCCACCACCTTGAGCTTGAGAATTTGAGCCCTTCTGCTACTATGTCTGTTGAGACTACTACTGATACTGTTTCCCCTTAGAGAAAGAAAACTTCTTGTTACCACCTAAATTAAAGTTGCTTTTAGATCCTGATGCCACTAGCACTCCTACAAAACAACCTTGACCAAAGTTGACACTTTTCTCAACAAGGATAGCTCGATGCATCGCATCCTTGAGGGTTTTTGGTTCAAATACCTTAACTCCCCCAATAATACGGTTATTCAAACCCCTAATAGAATGTTGTGTCAACTGAGCTAAATTTTCACTGAACCCTGAGAAGGGCATAAGCTTATAAAACTTACGCTCATACTCAGTCACTGACAAAGTGTACTGTTTGAGATTATGAGATTCATCAGCCCTTTGTTTTTTTCATTCCTCTGGTAGGAATCGTTCATAGAAACTCTCTAGGAATAATTCCCATGTAACACTACTCATATCGATTCCCAACTTCTTCTCCTCTATCGTCCACTGAGACCTATTTCAATCAACGGTCAGGATTAAAGGTGAAGTTTAGTTATAAAGGGAGATTTCCAAATTAAAGGGAGTTAACAGATTTAATTTGAGTAAAATAAGGAGTTAGCTGATTCAATTTGAGTAGAAAAAGGAGTTAGCTGATTTAACTCATTTTTTTATCAATAGTGAACTGAAAATTTCCCTTTTTGAACTGAAGAGATATTTTGTTGAGATATTTAATTTAATAAAATGAGATATGCTCTCATAATTACTTTTTCTAATTAATTAAGTAATCTTTAATTAATTAGAGACACTTTTCTTATTTAATTAAATAACGTCATTTAATTAATTAAGAATGACTTCTCATTTAATTAAATAACTTTATTTAATTAATTAGAAGTACTCCATTTAATTAAATAATTTCGTTTAATTATTTCAAAATTCTTTTCGAAACTAGTCAACTCAAGTCAACTGTGGTTAAATTTGGTCAACTTTTGGTCAAACTTGATCTTTGAACGTATGTGAATATGAGAAAATGTGAGTATGAATTTTAGCAACTATTCGATACAGATTCTCATTCAACCTTTCAAAATGAAGAGATGAGGGTCTCTTAAATAGACTTTTCTAGAATTCATCAACAGTTGAGATCGATTTCAATCAATGGTTAGGATTAAATGTGAAGTTCAGTCATAAAGGGAGTTTTCCAAATTAAAGGGAGTTAACAGATTTAATTTTAGTAAAATAAGGAGTTAACTGATTCAATTTGAGTAGAAAAAGGAGTTAACTGATTTAACTCATTTTTTATCAATAGTGAACTGGAAATTTCCCTTTTCGAACTGAAGAGAGATTTTTTTGAGATATTTAATTTAATAAAATGAGATATGCTCTCATAATTACTTTTTCTATTTAATTAAGTTATCTTTAATTAATTAGAGACACTTTTTTTATTTAATTAAATAACTTCATTTAATTAATTAGGATTGGCTTCTCATTTAATTAAATAACTTTGTTTAATTAATTATAAGTAAGTACTCCATTTAATTAAATAATTTCGTTGAATTATTTCAAAATTCTTTTCGAAACTAGTCAACTCAAGTCAACCATGGTTAAATCTGGTCAACTTTTGGTCAAACTTGATATTTGCATATGTGAATATGAGCAAATGTGAGTATGAATTCCAGCAACAATTTGATGCAAATTCTCATTCAACCTTTCAAAATGAAGAGATGAGGGTCTCTTAAATAGACTTTCTTGGAATTCATCAACGGTTGAGATCGATTTCAATCAATGGTCAGGATTAAAGGTGAAGTTCAGTCATAAAGAGAGATTTCTAAATTAAAGGAAGTTAACAGATTTAATTTGAGTAAAATAAAGAGTTAACTAGTTCAATTTGAGTAGAAAAAGGAGTTAACTGATTTAACTCATTTTTGATCAATAGTGAACTAAAAATTTCGCTTTTTGAACTGAAGAGAGATTTTGTTGAGATATTTAATTTAACAAAATGAGATATGCTCTCATAATTACTTTTTCTATTTAATTAAGTAATCTTTAATTAATTAGAGACACTTTTTTTATTTAATTAAATAACTTCATTTAATTAATTAAGAATGGCTTCTCATTTAATTAAATAACTTTGTTTAATTAATTAGAAGTAAGTACTCCATTTAATTAAATAATTTTGTTTAATTATTTTAAAAGTCTTTTCGATACTAGTCAACTCAAGTCAACCGTGGTTAAATCTAGTCAACTTGTGGTCAAACTTAATCTTTGCGTATGTGAATATGAGAAAATGTGAGTATGAATTTCAGCAACAATCCGATGCAAATTCTCATTCAACCTTTCAAAATGAAGAGATGAGGGTCTCTTAAAGAGACTTTCCTGGAATTCATCAACGGTTGAGATCGATTTCAATCAACAGTCAGGATTAAAGGTGAAGTTCAGTCATAAAGGGAGATTTCCAAATTAAAGGGAGTTAAAAGATTTAATTTGACTAAAATAAGGAGTTAACTGATTCAATTTGAGTAGAAAAAGGAGTTAACTGATTTAACTCATTTTTTATCAATAGTGAACTGGAAATTTCTCTTTTTGAACTGAAAAGAGATTTTGTTAAGATATTTAATTTAATAAAATGAGATATGCTCTCATAATTACTTTTTCTATTTAATTAAGTAATCTTTAATTAATTAGAGACACTTTTCTTATTTAATTAAATAACGTCATTCATCAAATTCTTGCACCATCTCAAAGGACAGTTGCCTCCTATCCCTAATATTCCAACCTAGATCATGACTAGATGCCCATTTGGCTAACCAATCAGCAGTTCTATTTCATTCACAAGGAATATACGTGACCCTAATGAACTAAAAAGAGGAAGAGAAGAAAAGAATATGCTTAACAACAATGGTCAGCTGCCAACTAACATCGTCAAGCTCTTGCGAAGAAAGCATGTTCACCACCACTTGGGAATCAGACTCACAGATAATCTTACTCCATCCCTACAAGCAACACTGTTCCACAACATATAAAATAGCCTGAGCTTCCATGAGATTGTTAGTATAATCACCCTTATGAACTAAGAAGAAAAATTTAACATCCCCAGAACTACAACGAGCCACTCCGCCAATACCAGCCGGACCAGGATTCCCACGGGAAGAACCATCAGTGTTAATTTTCAAAACTCCACAGGGAGGAGGAGTCCAGTGCCTATCCCGATTAACTCGACCCTTCCTCTTATGGTGAAGCTGCTTGGACATAGAAGGAAACCTATGAGCTGCAGCCCCATCCTGCAAATGAAAATTGAGGCGATTACAGATAGCAAGATCAACCGAATCCATACCCCCATCAAGCTCACACTTCACAAGAATAGTTTCCTGAAGAGAATGTGATATTTTCCACCAAAGATGAAAAACACCAAGCCAAAAATCTTGGAATATGCAACGATTCCTCTCCAACTAGATATGCCAAAGCATGAAAGATGGGCCAGCAATCCAAGTAGCATGGAGAAAAGAAGACTTGGAGGGAGCAGTACCCAAGCGGGCCCAAAACTCAGGCAAAGAGGAAGCATGCCGACAAGAGCAACCCCAAGCGCTCCACCAAAGGTGCCATATTTGAGTAGAATAGGAGCAATGGAAGAATAGATGGGAGACAGACTACTCTCCATTACCACACAAAACACAATAAGAGGGGCCCTAAAATCCACGTTTACAAAGATTATCCCAGGTAAGACAACGGTTGTGAGCCACTAGCCACATGAAAAATTGCACTTGGACCAAGAAACTTTATTCCAAACTTGCTTCCACCAAGGGACCTCAGCATCCCCAAATAATTGTCTAGTTATCTCCTGATACCCAGCAGAGACATGATATTTACTAGATAAGGTACTGCCCCAAGCCAAAACATCTAGACCAAGCAAAGAAGAACACTCTCTAGAGGCTAGAATTTGAGAAAGCTCCTGAAAATCCATGTCTGTACCTCCAGGAGGCCAATCAGAAGAATGCTTCCATCTATAACCAACAACAGGTCCCAATTGATAAGGAGTCTTGTAATGAGCCACTTTATCCCATCCAGCGGCAAGAAAAGAGTCACAAAGAGGCTGAAGATGAGGGTATATGGATAAAATGGAAGGCAATCCATCCCAAGCATCAGATCAAAACAAATCCTGAGAACCTCCTTTACATATCCAAAACAGTTCCCTCTTTACCAACATCGCACCTATCTTCAAAGTATGCCAAACCATTGAGCCACAACCTTTAAGAGGAAGTACAGAAATAGAGCAAGGATCAGCACCATGAAAATATTTATGAGTGATAATATGAGCCCAAAGTTGATGTTTTCCAAAGCACCATCGCCAATAAAGTTTAGAAGCCAAAGCTTGACTACTCAATAGAGCAGATCGAAGACCAAGACCACCCTCCTTTTTAGGCCTACAAATAGTTGCCCAATTAACCAAGCTCCATTTAGTACTACACAAATTACCACTCCAAAGGAATTGTCGAGAAAGAGCATCAAACTCCTTGAGAAAGTAAATAGGTGCAACGTGAACCATGCTTCGATAATTAGGAAGAGCTTGGATAACAGCTTGAAGAAGAGTAACCCGGGCAGTAGTAGAAAGCCATCTATGAGTCCAATGATTTACCTTATCCTAAAGCTTGGTAATCAAATTTTTCCAAAAGAGACGTGGCTGCTTGGAAACAGCAATAGGGATGCCAAGATAAGTCAAAAGAAGTGATCCTATCTGAAATCATAGGATACCAACAATCTTGTGCTGAATAGAATCAGGAGTGTTAAAAAAGTAAATGGAAGATTTGTGCTCATTAACTTTCTAGCCTAAAGCTGCCAAATAAACATCCAAAGAATGTCGAAAGGCTTCAGCTTCCTTGATCCTAGCAAGACCAACAAGAGCAGAATCGTCAACAAATTGAAGATGGGAAAGAGAAGGTAAGCCATTACCCCACCGCTAGCCTTGAATAGAATTCTGGGACACTTAATGAATCTGCCCAAGCCTTCAGCCATGATGATGAATAGATATGGGGAGAGAGGGTCACCCTGGCAGAGGCCTCTAGAAGCACCAAATAGTTGAGAAGGTTGACCATTAATAAGAACAGAAAAAGAGGCAGAAGTAACACAACTCATAATCCAACTCACCCAGTCAGAGCTAAATCCAAAAGAAAGAAGAATACTCCTTAGAAAGCTCCATTTAACTCTATCGTAGGCCTTAGCCATATCCATCTTAACAAACATGGCTCTCTTCCTTGAAGTAGCCATAGAGTGAATAGCCTTAGTAACAATAACCACCCCATCCAAAATTTGTCTGCCAGCAACAAAACCACCTTGTTCTTCTGAGATAATAATGGGAAGCCACCTTTTCAATCTCTCAGCAATCAACTTAGTAATAACTTTGTAAACCACATTACATAAGGCAATTGGTCTAAAAAACTCCAATTAATTAGCACACTCTCTCTTAGGAATAAGAGTCAAGAATGTATAGTTCAAGCTCGAAGCATCTGCTTGCTAGCATAGGATTCTTTAACCACCTCCAACAAATCATGATTAATGATGTCCCAAAATTCCTAAAAGAATTCAACTAGAAAGCCATTAGGACCAAGAGCCTTCCCCTTAGGCATGCCAAAGACCACCTCCTCCAGCTCTTCCAAAGAAATAGGACGCATGAGATAATCATTCATTTCCTGAGTGATAAGGGAAGGAATACAGGACAAAATAAGATTTTCTTCATTATCAGTAGGAGGAGAGTCCTTAGAGAAGAGGGTAGAGAAGTACCAAATAGCCTCCTAGAACAAAGCTGGCAAGGAATTCAGTTGGATACCTTGAGAATTAACCAAAGAAGAGATAGTGCTCTGATTCCGGTGAGATTGCACTATTTTATGGAAAAAGGCAGTGTTACGATCACCTTCCTAGAGCCAATCAACTCTAGCCTTTTGCTTCCAAAAAATTTCCTCTCAAAGTTCCCATTCTTCTAGAGCTCTAGAAGCAAGGGATTCAACCTTGCCAAGATCCTCTGAGAAACCTCAATCTCTAATCTCCCTTGTGATGACATCAAGATCTTCTTGAGCAAGCCTCTTCATAAAGTGAAGGTTCCCAAAGCATTCCCTATTCCATATCTTGAGCTGCCTTTTAACATATTGAAGCCTTTTAGAAAATGAGAACATTGCAGTACCATATGCAGGAGCACCATCTTTCCACCAACAGAAAACACAATCATGAAGAGAGGAGTCCCGAAGCCACATCAACTAGAACTTCAAAGGAGGATGCTTCAGAACATAAGCCCCTATAGCAGAAAATTTGATTGGCCAATGATCTAAACCCTTCCAATCAAGGATATCTGAAGAGATAGTAAGGGTGCCACTAACCCAGAAGCAAGAAACAAGAAATCTATCCAGACATTCTGAGATAGCAGCAACAGCAGTCCTGCAATTATTCCAGGTATAGAGACCATTAGAAGGCTTAACATTAGAGAGATGCAAAAGAGATATATGTTGTTGAAGAAGAGAAGAAGGAGGCCCCAATCTAGCCAAACCACCATGCTTCTCCTCCAGACTTAAAACTGAATTGAAGTCCCCTGCTAACACCCAAGGATGATAAGGATGACAATTTCTAACATATTGACTATGCTCCCAAAGTTCCTCCTTTCCCACAAGATCAACAGGTGCATACACATTAGTAACCATGATTACCTCTCCTGAGTCTAGAGCAGAAGAAACCATAGAGAGAGCTAAGCGAGAAGACATCTAGCCAAGAGGAGAAATTTTTTTAGGATCCCAAAATATAGTTAAACCACCCGCACTGCCTGTTGCCCCAACACACTGGCATTGGCCACGAGACCAAATACTAGAGGCATGTTGGACCATAGACTCCACAGAGAGCTTAGTCTCTTAGATACAAAAAACATCAAGGCTATGATAAACCACCAAGTTATGAATAGCCTTTTGTCTAGGGATTCTATTCAACCCCCTTACATTCCATGAGAGAATAATCATCATTGGGTAGAATTGGAAAAATGAGAATCCAAAGGTTTCACTGAACTAGACTCAATCAATATATCTCCTGTGAGTTTAATCTTCTCTTGGTCTGTTTTGCACCCACTCCTTAGAGGGGGAGTAGAAGAAGCCCGCTTAAAGGGTCGAGACATCAACCCTAAGGGGAGAGGAGAACCCTTGCCCTTACCTGATGGTAGCACATCCTTAACCAAATCAGCTAAAACAACATCATTATTCTCTAACACTACAGGAGTCACTAGAGCCTCTGTCACAGGAGCTACAGGGACCTCACAGTTTTGATATACTACAACTTTGGATGCCCCACGAGCATCATTAGGAACAGATCTCTCATCTGGGCAAACTGGATCAGAAGAGATAGGAGGAGGAATAACCTCCTCTAAAACCATACTATCCAACACCTCAAAGCAGTTAAAACCTGAATCAGATAATCTTTCTTTCAAAGGCCTCTTTTGACCATGTCCCTTAGCTCAAGGGCGAACAGGGGTAAATCCATCCTTATCTTGCATTTGAGCCTTACCCTTACCTGTAGCATCTTGCGGATTCATCCCCTTGGTAGTATTAGCCATTCGAGATTGTCCTTTCCCTGTAGTATCTGCCAAACCACCAGTATTACCAGTTGTAGAACCATCCACTCCTTTGAAACTTGAGTTATGGGGGCACTGACACAGTAAATGACCATACTCATGACAAATTTGACAACAAAAAGGGAGAGATTCATAATCTAACTGCTGCACCCAAGAAAAATCCCCCATACAAATTTCCAAAGAATCTGGTAATGGGTTATTCAAATTAATTTCAACACAAATTCTAGCATAAGAAATAACCTTTTTATCGAGGGATTGATGTGCGATCGCAGCCGGCTTCCCCAACAAAGAAGCAATTTGTTGAAGGATGTCTTCACGCCAAAATTCCAAGGGAAGACGAGGCAAGCAAACCCAAACTGGCACTGTTGAAGGGAGATCCTCAGCAGAATTAAAACCTGAATGCCAAGGTTTGACAAATAACCCCACATGGTTGTAGAACTAAGGGACTCCTTCAAAAACACGATCCCAATCAGACATGCAAGAGAATACAATAAAAAAATAACTATTCTCCACCAACATAATCTCCATATCGCCTTCCACCTGCCATGAGCAGCGGATCCATGCCTCAAGAGCAGATAGGGAAATCGGGATTCTAAGAAATTTACATATGAAAGCATGCTTGGTCCAATAATCAATGTCCTCCATTACAGTCGTTGCAGGAATAACCAGAACAGGGCGATCATTTAATTAATTAGGAATCGCTTCTCATTTAATTAAATAAATTCATTTAATTAATTAGAAGTAAGTACTCCATTTAATTAAATAATTTCATTTAATTATTTCAAAAAAATTTATGAAACTAGTCAACTCAAGTCAACCGTAGTTAAATCTGATCAAATTTTGGTCAAACTTGATCTTTGCGTATGTGAATATGAGCAAGTGTGAGTATGAATTCCAGCAACAATTTGATGCAAATTCTCATTCAACCTTTCAAAATGAAGAGATGAGGGTCTCTTAAATAGACTTTCCTGGAATTCATCAACGGTTGAGATCGATTTCAATCAACAGTCAGGATTAAAGGTGAAGTTCAGTCATAAAGGGAGATTTCCAAATTAAAGGGAGTTAACAGATTTAATTTGAGTAAAATAAGGAGTTAACTGATTCAATTTGAGTAGAAAAAAGAGTTAACTCATTTAACTCATTTTTTATCAATAGTGAACTGGAAATTTCCCTTTTTGAACTTAAGAGAGATTTTGTTGAGATATTTAATTTAATAAAATGAGATATGCTCTCATAATTACTTTTTCTATTTAATTAAGTAATCTTTAATTAATTAGAGACACTTTTCTTATTTAATTAAATAACTTCATTTAATTAATTAGGAATGACTTCTCATTTAATTAAATAACTTTGTTTAATTAATTAGAAGTAAGTACTCCATTTAATTAAATAATTTCATTTATTTATTTCAAAATTCTTTTCGAAACTAGTCAACTCAAGTCAAACGTGGTTAAATCTACTCAACTTTTGGTCAAACTTGATCTTTGCGTATGTGAATATGAGCAAATGTGAGTATGAATTCTAGCAACAATTCGATGCAAATTCTCATTCAACCTTTCAAAATGAAGAGATGAGGGTCTCTTAAATAGACTTTCCTAGAATTCATCAACGGTTGAGATATATTTCAATCAACGGTCAGGATTAAAGGTGAAGTTCAGTCATAAAGGGAGATTTTCAAATTAAAGAAAGTCAAAAGATTTAATTTGTGTAAAATAAGGAGTTAACTGATTCAATTTGTTAGGATAAACCACGGACAGAAATAAAAACTACATGCAAATATAACCAATAACAAAAATAATAGAACACACAGAAATGAACACAAGGCACCAAGATTTAACGTGGTTCACCCAATCCCTGGGCTACGTCCACCAAACAGCAAGTCCGATCTTATTACAATCCAGTGATTACAACCTGATTACAATCCGTAATCCCTTACAGCTCAATACCGCCACAAGAACCAATTTCGTATCACCACATATCAAAAATACCCAACCCTAAGCCCTTTTTATACAAGTATTAAACCGCTTTAGGGTTATAACATGTCGGCCATATGTCGGCCATAATATGTCGGCTACCATGTCGATGTTGGCTACTTCCAAAATTTTTTTTTTTCCCCACTATTTATGAAGTATGTACAGTACTTTCCTGATCAGTCACCACAATCTAACAATCTCCCACTTGGGGACTGATCAGACTCCACACTAAACAACAATCTCCCACTTGGAGACTGATCCTGTAGTAATACAACTACCGCATGGGGCTCCCACTGGATCAAACCACCCTGGACTCTGCTGTTCTTTTATTCACATTTAGTCTAAAAGACCAACTGAAGCTGAAGAGGAGTTCAGCTTCTCCCTTGTGACAACCTTTGTCAACATATCTGCTGGATTTTCATTGGTATGTATCTTCTCCAGCTTTAACTGGCCATCCTCCAAAACTGACCGAATGAAATGGTACCGCAACTGTATGTGTTTGGTCTTAGAATGCAGAGCTGAATTCTTAGCAAGATGAATGGCACTCTGACTATTTGTGAACAAAAAATTATCCTTCTGAGGATGTCCCAATTCTTCCAAGAAGAACTGAAGCCATATCATCTCTTTGGCGGCCTCTGTAGCAGCAACATACTCTGCCTCTGTAGTGGAGAGAGCATTAATCTTCTGTAGCCTAGAAACCCAGCTCACGGCTGCCCCACCAACAGTAAAGACATAACCTGTAGTACTCCGCCTGGTATCAATATCCCCAGCCAAATCTGAGTCAACATAGCCCTGTAAATCAGTAGTAGAGCCCCCAAAGTGTAAACACTTATTGGATGTTCCTCTCAAATATCTGAGAATCCACTTGACAGCATTCCAATGCTCAAAACCTGGATGACTCATATACCTGCTAATGACTCCCACTGCATGTGCAATATCTGGCCTAGTGCATACCATAGCATACATCAAACTTCCTACAGCTGAAGCATAGGGTACCTTGGACATCTTATCCTCCTCTTCCTGTGTCTTGGGACACATCTCCTTAGTCAATTTCAAATGACCA
Organism: Cupressus sempervirens; assembly: GCA_028749045.1. Lineage (NCBI taxonomy): Eukaryota > Viridiplantae > Streptophyta > Pinopsida > Cupressales > Cupressaceae > Cupressus > Cupressus sempervirens. The sequence continues at coordinate 125,879,289 of CM053783.1, forward strand.
GGTAAAGGTGTGCTGACAGCTTTAGCATTCTCCATAGAGAAACGTTGCAACACCTTCTCAACATAATCAGCTTGAGATAGCGTCAATGTTCTATTCTTCCTATCTCTGCAAATCTTCATGCCAAGGATTTGTTTTGCTGCCCCCAAATCCTTCATAGCAAATGCATGTGCTAATTTGCGTTTCAGCCCCTTAATATGATCCATGTTAGACCCAGCTATAAGCATATCATCAACATATAAACATAAAATAATGTAACTATCATCATCCAACCTCTTAAAATAAACACAGTAATCTGAATGACACCTATTATATCCATGCTCATGCATAAAACTGTCAAATTTCAGATACCATTGCCGAGGTGCTTGCTTCAGGCCATATAAACTTTTCTTCAATTTGCACACTAAGTTCTCCTTACCTTTGACCTCAAAACCCTGTGGCTGAGCCATATATATTTCTTCATCCAAATCACCATGAAGAAAGGCTATTTTAACATCCATCTGCTCTAAATGCAAATCTTCAGTAGCCACAAGACTTAAAACAGTACGAATAGAAGTCATTTTAACAACAGGAGAAAATATTTCATCAAAATCAATTCCTTTTTTCTATGCAAATCCTTTTACAACTAACCTGGCCTTAAATCTTTTCTTACCTCCTTCCTCTTCTTTCAACCTGTAAACCCATTTATTCTGTAAAACCTTTTTACCTGCAGGCAACTTGCACAAATCCCATGTCTTATTTTTCAGCAAAGAGTCCATTTCATCTTTCATTGCAGACTCCCACTGAATCTTAGCATCCACCTGCACAGCTTCATCATAACTTTCAGGTTCACCGGCATCAGTAAGTAAAATAGAATACAAAGAGGGAGAAAACCTTTGTGGAGGTCTAATTGGCCTTGTTGACCGTCTAACATTCACTGGTGTATGTGGTATTTGTTGTTGCGGTTGTTGCACATCATGAGGAATGGCTGGAACATCAGCTTTTGGAGTATCATCCAGCACTACATAATCATCTTCTTTCTTCTCATGTTGCTGCAATAGATCTTTGTACAACACTTTTTCATTGAATATGACATCCCGGCTTCTTATAATTTTATGATTTTCAAAATCCCAAAGCCTATAACCAAATTCATTAATGCCATATCCAACAAAGACACATTTCTTTGATTTAGCTTCTAGCTTGGTTCTATTTTCAGAGTCTATATGAGCAAAAGCTTCACAACCGAAGGTCTTGAGAAAAGAATAACTCACCTTCTTACCAGTCCATGCTTCCTCTGGAATACCACAGCCCAAAGGAGTAGAGGGACCTCTATTAATCAAATATACTGCAGTATTGACAGCCTCCGCCCACATGTGTAAGGGCAACCCAGCATGCAACCTCATACTCCTTGCGCGCTCCATTATAGTCATGTTCATGCGTTCAGCCACTCCATTTTCCTGTGGAGTCCTTGGAACAGTTTTTTGTCTACGAATACCATTAGTGGAGCAATAATCTTCAAATTCATGACTGCAATACTCACCACCATTATCAGATCTGAGACATTTTAATTTCTTACCAGTCTCATTTTCAACCAAGCATTTCCATTTCTTAAAAGTTTGAAATACATCAGATTTTTGTTTAAGGAAATAAACCCATACTTTTCTAGTTGCGTCATCAATAAATGTAACATAATAATGAGAGCCACCAAGGGAAGATACCTGAGCCGGTCCCCATACATCTGTATGCACAAGTTCTAATTTCTCCTTTTTGTTTTCCTTCCCTGTCTTTACAAAACTCACTCTCTTTTGTTTTCCATACACACAACTTTCACAGAAATCCATATTCACACATTTTAGACCTGGTAAAACTTTCCTTGAATGAAGTACTTTCATACCTTTCTCACTCATGTGCCCAAGTCTATTGTGCCACAGCGCTGTATCAGAATCCACAGCAGCTATTTGTTCTCCCTACTCATCTGCAGTAATTGTTCCTGAATATTCATTTTTCTCTGAAACAATCAAAGTAGAAGGAACAATACGACCTGTACAAAGATATAAGGTGCCTACTTTCACACCTTTTGCTACTACAAGGGAACCTTTTGAAACCTTCCAATTTTTATCATTAAAAGTAACTACACAACCCTCATCACCGAGTTGCCCTACTGAAATTAAATTTCTACTTAGTTTTGGAACATGTCTTACCTCATGTAGTAGCCAATGATTCCCATTCTGCAACTTAATCTTAATTTTTCCCTTTCCAACAATCTGATAGGGTTCATTATCCCCCAAATAAACAAGCCCAAAATCCCCTTGGACATAATCAATGAAATAACCTTTATGAGGTGTAGCATGAAAAGAAGCACCAGAATCTAAAACCCATGAATCATCAACACTCTCTAAAGACAGAAGCAAAGCATCCTCTTCGGATTTGTTACTTACCACATTTGCCTCTTTGTCTCCATCTGATTTATCTCCTTCATTTTTCTTTCGAGTCCAGCAATCTTTCTTTTTGTGCCCTGGTTTCCCACAGTACCAGCAATCATTTGGTCCTCTCGATTGAGACCTCCTCCCCTTTGACTTTCCTCTTGATTTCCCACGATTTCCAGAGTTACTTCCTCTTTCAGTTGTTCTGCCCCTGCTTTGTGCATTTAAAGCACTTCCTGATGTAGATCCACCTGAGGATTTTCTACGAGTTTCCTCACTTAAAATAACACCGATCACATCATCATATTTTAGGGTACTAGATCCAGGAACAGAATTACTCACCGCCATTACCAAGCCATTCCAGCTTTCAGGCAAAGAACACAAAATCAAGAGAGCCCTAATTTCTTCATCAAAATTGATACCCACAGAAGATAATTGACTAGTAATAGTATTAAAGTCATTTAAATGATCTGCAACAGATCCACCTTCTGCCATTTTCATATTAAATAAACGCTTCATGAGAAATACCTTATTTGAAGCGGAGGGCTTTTCATACAGTGTCGCTAGAGTTTTCATCAAATCTTCTGTCGTCTTTGCTTTTGTAATATTAAATGCCACCGATGGTGCCAAGCATAACCGAATGCTTCCAAGTGCCTTTCTGTCCAAAAGATCCCATTCAGCCTCTGACATAGTTCCCTGATTCTTGGCTTTTCCTTCCAACGGCTTCCACAAATCCTTCTGATATAAATAGTCTTCCATTTGCATCTTCCATAATTGGAAGTTCTGCCCATTAAACCTATCAACCCTCAGCTTACCATCATCTGCCATTGCTCCCACTCAACCATGAGACTCCCACTTAACCGTGAGACTTTCCTGCAGAGGATAACTGAGAAACAACTAGGCTCTGATACCACTTGTTAGGATAAACCACAGACAGAAATAAAAACTACATGCAAATATAACCAATAACAAAAATAATAGAACACACAGAAATGAACACAAGGCACCAAGATTTAACGTGGTTCACCCAATCCCTGGGCTACGTCCACCAAACAGCAAGTCCGATCTTATTACAATCCAGTGATTACAACCTGATTACAATCCGTAATCCCTTACAGCTCAATACCGCCGCAAGAACCAATTTCGTATCACCACATATCAAAAATACCCAACCCTAAGCCCTTTTTATACAAGTATTAAACCGCTTTAGGGTTATAACATGTCGGCCATATGTCGGCCATAATATGTCGGCTACCATGTCGATGTCAGCTACTTCTATTTATGAAGTATGTACAGTACTTTCCTGATCAGTCACCACAATCTAACACAATTTTAGTAGAAAGAGGAGTTAATTGGTGTAACTCATTTTGATCAATAGTGAACTGGAAATTTTCCTTTTTGAACTAAAGAGAGATTTTGTTGAGATATTTAATTTAATAAAATGAGATATGCTCTCATAATTAATTTTTCTATTTAATTAAGTAATCTTTAATTAATTAGAGACACTTTTCTTATTTAATTAAATAACTTCATTTAATTAATTAGGAATAGCTTCTCATTTAATTAAATAACTTTTCTTTAATTAATTAGAAGTAAGTACTCCATTTAATTAAATAATTTCATTTAATTATTTCAAAAAAAAAATTGAAACTAGTCAAGTCAAGTCAACCGTAGTTAAATCTGGTCAACTTTTGGTCAAACTTGATGTTTGCGTATGTGAATATAAGCAAATGCGAGTATGAATTCCAACAACAATTCGATGCAAATTCTCATTCAACCTTTCAAAATGAAGAGATGAGGGTCTCCCAAATAAACTTTCCCGAAATTCATCAACGGTCGAGATCGATTTCAATCAATGGTCAGGATTAAAGGTGAAGTTCAATCATAAATGGAGATTTTCAAATTAAAGGGAGTTAACATATTTAATTTGAGTAAAATAAGGATTTAACTGATTCAATTTGAGTAGAAAAAGGAGTTAACTGATTTAACTCATTTTTTATCAATAGTGAACTGAAAATTTCCCTTTTTGAACTGAATAGAGATTTTATTGAGATATTTAATTTAATAAAATGAGATATGCTCTCATAATTACTTTTTCTATTTAATTAAATAATCTTTAATTAATTAGAGACACTTTTCTTATTTAATTAAATAACTTCATTTAATTAATTATGAATGGCTTCTCATTTAATTAAATAACTTTGTTTAATTAATTAGAAGTAAGTACTCCATTTAATTAAATAATTTTGTTTAATTATTTCAAAAAAAAATTTAAAATTAGTCAACTCAAGTCAACCATGGTTAAATCTGGTCAACTTTTGGTCAAACTTGATCTTTGTGTATGTGAATATGAGCAAATGTGATTATGAATTCCAAAAATAATTCGATGCAAATTCTCATTCAACCTTTCAAAATGAAGAGATGAGGGTCTCTTAAATAGACTTTCCTGGAATTCATCAATGGTTGAGATCGATTTGAATCAGCGGTCAGGATTAAAGGTGAAATTCAGTCATAAAGGGAGATTTCCAAATTAAAGGGAGTTAACAGATTTAATTTGTGGAAAATAAGGAGTTACCTAATTCAATTTGATTAGAAAAAGGAGTTAACTGGTTTAACTCATTTTTTATCAATAGTGAACTGGAAATTTTCCTTTTTGAACTGAAGAGAGATTTTGTTGAGATATTTAATTTAATAAAATGAGATATGCTCTCATAATTACTTTTTCTATTTAATTAAATAATCTTTAATTAATTAGAGACTTTTTTCTTATTTAATTAAATAACTTCATTTAATTAATTAGGAATGGCTTCTCATTTAATTAAATAACTTTGTTTAATTAATTAGAAGTAAGTACTCCATTTAATTAAATAATTTTGTTTAATTATTTCAAAATTATTTTCGAAACTAGTCAACTCAAGTTAACCGTGGTTAAATCTGGTCAACTTTTGGTCAAACTTGATCTTTGCGTATGTGAATATGAGCAAATGTGAGCATGAATTCCAGTAACAGTTCGATACAAATTCTCATTCAACCTTTCAAAATGAAGAGATGAGGGTCTCTTAAATAGACTTTCCTGGAATTCATCAATGGTTGAGATCGATTTCAATCAACGGTCAGGATTAAAGGTGAATTTCAGTCATAAAGGGAGATTTCCAAATTAAAGAGAGTTAACAGATTTAATTTGAGTAAAATAAGGAGTTAATTGATTCAATTTACGTAAAAAAAGGAGTTAACTGATTTAACTCATTTTTGATCAATAGTGAACTGGAAATTTCCCTTTTTGAACTGAAGAGAGATTTTGTTGAGATATTTAATTTAATAAAATGAAATATGCTCTCATAATTAATTTTTCTATTTAATTAAGTAATCTTTAATTAATTAGAGACACTTTTCTTATTTAATTAAATAACTTCATTTAATTAATTAGGAATGGCTTCTCATTTAATTAAATAACTTATTTTAATTAATTAGAAGTAAGTACTCCATTTAATTAAATAATTTTGTTTAATTATTTTAAAATTCTTTTTGAAACTAGTGAACTCAAGTCAACCATGGTTAAATCTGGTCAACTTTTGGTCAAACTTGATCTTTGAGTATGTGAATATGAGCAAATGTGAGTATGAATTCTGTGAGGCCTCGCCCTGACCCTTCATAGCCTCAGTTGTTATTTTATCATTTTGACACTCACGACTCAAGATGTCGAGACATTATCTGATACTTAGAACATATTATATTATTTCATGTTATGTGATGTTACTTTCAGATATATTGATGTTTGTCATTTAATGTTTTATGTATATGTATGTTGATGAAATCAGTAAATGTACGATTGATACTTTGATTTAAGACATTTTTAATGGTAAAGAATTAAGTAGGACGGAAGAAACCTAAATTGATGTATGGTTCAATTTATGTGAATTTCTAATACGTATATATGTACATGTGATTTTTAGGACTACTGATGTGTGCAATGAGTGTGCAAATATTTTAGTCGAGGAAATTGACGGAGGAACAGAATTGATCTCTATGTGCTAATTTTGGAAACTTTTTTGTTCGTAATTCACGTATTGTATTGTGAGATGTATGTATGTATCTTTCTATTTTCAGTAAATCTTAGTGTTCGTAATTATGTTCTGTTATTGTCACTTGACACTCGTAAATTGGTTATGTTCTTCGGTATGCTGTTTAGGGTTAGTTGTGTAACCCATGGACCTAAGTCAGTTTAAGTTAGTGTCAGTTTGCTAATTGAGTTCTTAATCGAGTTTAGTCACCCTTAATCTGGATTAGTACTTATCTATTTTTTTTAGAGTTATTAATTGGTCCTAATTATTTCCTAGCCTTTGTGTGGCTCTAAACCTATTCCTAAGACTTTAAAACATGAAATAATTATACCCAAGGGGTATGGGTATGGGTTGGGGGTCTTTTCCAACCGCTAAGCCTCTTTTGTTGACTTTGGAGATCACTCAAAAAGTCTCATTTTACCTTTGTGCGAAAATTGCAAGTGGTTATCTTGGGTTACCTCACCTCATCTCCACTTAGGGTTTAATCATAGTGTAGGTTGAGTTAGGAGTTTCTAGAATTGCTAGTGGGTGGAAGTAGTTATTACTCCTTTTGGGTGGTTGAGTTGGAGGCTTATTTAGAGGCCTTCATTGGACTAGTTGAGGTTGTTACCCAATATCTATATTTAGAGAGGAGTTCTTGAAGATTGAAGCAAGGAAACAGAAGCTCTACTCAAACTTTTTCATTGCCATTACCTCTTTGTGAAGGTTGGAATTCTTATCTCCCTTGTTCAGATTTCATTCTTGTTTCATGCTTATGCTACCTTGTTGTTGTTTCAATGTTTGTATGTTTGTGGGTATGTTGGGAAACTTTGGAAACCATGTTATTTTTTGATGATTTCCTTTCATGTTCATGTTTGCAATTTTGAGATTTTTCTTGCATGGGTGTTTTGGTATTATTCACCCTTGGAGAGGGCAGAAGTGACCAATTTTGGGAAAGGTCTGTTTAGTCGGACTCCAACTAGTGTAGAGTCTCTTCTCAGGATGAGAAGAGGGAGAAAGGGTAGGGTGTTATGGGCCCCTACCTGTCAGCACAAACCTTGTATGATTATAGTATGTTGAAATGGAAGAACGAAAGTTCTTGGTATATAGCCCCGATTGGGCATCTGTTTGGTGTTGTGCTTGACTTCTCCTGATTGGAAGAATCCACCTTTTCCTAGTTTTGATTCATTGTGAATCCCTTTGTGAAAAACTTGTAGGAATATGCACGTTTGAATTGTTTCTTGGACATGCGTGTTGTCACCTGATCAAATTCTGTTCCATCCATGGTTCTAGTAATGTGTTGCAGAAAACATTATAAATCCCTTGATGAGCGGCATGAAGAAAATTCAATTATGTTGTTGACATTTGGGATTGATATCCTATGTAAATTGGTATTTCAAACTTTGTTAGATTGGCAACAAAGCCGAGTTTTCTTCCTGATTCTTTCTCGGTTGAGCCCTTGAATTAGGTTTGCCAATAAAATTGGTGTTGAATATAATTACTTATCTTGTGATTTAATAGTAATTTTAAATTAGATGGATGCATATCAAAATAAGATGTAATGATGTTGGTTTAAATTTAGCAAAATTTTCAAGTTTCTTATATGTTCAAAATGAAAACTATGCTGAGGAAAAAAAATAATAATAATTATGATTTATAGTTCAATTCAAGTTGTTAGAGAAATCAATAGATCCATCGTTTAAATCCATTCCATAAATATATACATCTTTAAAAAAAAAAATTATACACCTTAAGAAAAAAATATATATTCATTTGCTTTGTTAATCCATACTTAGAAAAAAAAAATGTTTAAGAGAGTAAAAACTCTCTGTCTTTTGTATGGGAGACTCACTTTAATGGTTTTGGACAACAGAGAATATTCTCAAAGATTCTCCAAATTTATAATTATATATATCTTTCTTTAATGATATAATTTCCTTATAACTTCTTTATGTTAAAAAAAAGAAAGAAAGAAAGAAAATAAACTAAATATCCTAAGCTACCTAATAATCTTTTGTCTTAAATATCTTTCCATCTTCCCATGGGCGTCTTTTTTAAAAATAATGCTTTAAAAATGTTTTTTTTGTTTTGAATGGTTTAGCAAGTTGAAGTGTACATGGGGGAGGTGACATCACCTTGCCCCCCCATGTCCCATCTCCTTTTCTTAGCTCAGCGCTCACCTCATTGCTTTGGATGGAGGTTGATGTATTAAAGTTTTCTAAAAGACATGGCAATCAAGTTATTTTTTTAAACTTTTGGAAATCTCCTCCGTATCTTGTTGAGCGCCCAACTTGGGGCTTGTCCTTGCATGGAAGGAAAGTGGGGTACCACTGACATAGGGTCAGTGAGGTTGGGCAGCGTGCCCAACCTTTGGGAAGCACCCATTTGGGGAGTAGAGTAGGGGTATAGGGGGGGGGTAGAGTATAGGTAGTATAGGATAGAGTTAGTGGTTAGGTTAGTGGTTAATAAGCTTAGTTGTTACTATGTTAGTTGTATATTGTTAATTTTTAATTTGTGTTTTATTTAATGCTTTAAATAAGTTAGTGGTTAAAATTTTAGATTAGTTAGAAGTAGAGTTAGATAGGGTAATTATTATATGTTAAGTTAAATTACTATTTTTTTCATTAGTAAGTAGTTAAGTTAATATTTGTTTTAGTTTTTAGCATGTTAGTATTTAAGTTAGTTAATTTATTAAAGTTTTATGTTTGTTATTGTTTGTTATTTGTTAAATATTAATAATTTTAGTTAATTGATTAATATGTTGTTTTAATGTTAATTGTTTTAAAGATATATGTTAACTCAAAAAGTTTTAGTTTAATATTAGTTTAGTTTAGTTGCTTGTATTTTGTTAGTGTTAGTTAGTAGATTAGTTTGGTTGCTTATAAAAAGTATTAAATTTAGAAAGGTTATTTTAGTAATTTAAAATCTATAGTAGATCTAATGTTAATTAAGTAATGGTTATAATAAGAAATCTATTAGTCTTAATTTAAAAATTATAGATGTAAGTTAGTTTCGATTTCGATTCATTCAATTGTTAGGTATTATGGATATAATCGTTAATTTAGATTTGATTTCTTTTAATTAATTTTTAAATGTATTTAGTTTTGGTCTTGAAGTAAGTCTGAATTTTTCAGTAGTAATTAGCTTTAGACTTCAGGTTATTGTCTATTTAAATTAAGTTTTAATGTCGATGTTATTTGCTTAGTTGTTTCATTAAACTAATTTTGTAGTCATCTACATCATTTATATATATATATATAACTTTTACTATAATGTTGTATAATAAATGTAAGAACATAAGTTTATCGATATCAATCTTATAAAAAAAGCTTCAATATCTTAACGATGTAATCACCCTCATGCTTATAATCTTAAGACATAATGGAGAGAACCTTTACTAAAACTACTATCCTTTTCATTTCAAACTTAGAGCATGTTTAATTATTAATCATTTTCAAAAAAAAATTGTGTGTTTTTGCCCTCGTAGTTTGGGCATGACGAATTCCAGCAACAATTCGATGCAAATTCTCATTCAACCTTTCAAAATGAAGAGATGAAGGTCTCTTAAATAGACATTCCTGGAATTCATCAATGATTGAGATCAATTTCAATCAGCAGTTAGGATTAAAGGTGAAGTTCAATCATAAAGGGAGTTTTTCAAATTAAAGGGAGTTAATAGATTTAATTTGAGTAAAATAAGGAGTTAACTGATTCAATTTGAGTAGAAAAAGGAGTTAACTGATTTAACTCATTTTTGATCAATAGTGAATTGGAAATTTCCCTTTTTGAACTGAAGAATGATTTTGTTGAGATATTTAATTTAATAAAATGAGATATGCTCTCATAATTACTTTTTCTATTTAATTAAGTAATCTTTAATTAATTAGAGACACTTTTCTCATTTAATTAAATAACTTCATTTAATTAATTAGGAATGGCTTCTCATTTAATTAAATAACTTTGTTTAATTAATTAGAAGTAAGTACTCCATTTAATTAAATAATTTCATTTAATTATTTCAAAATTCTTTTCGAAACTAGTCAACTCAAGTCAACCGTGGTTAAATCTTGTCAACTTTTGGTCAAACTTGATCTTTGCGTATGTGAATATGAGATAATGTGAGTATGAAATCCAACAACAATTCGATGCAAATTCTCATTCAACCTTTCAAAATGAAGAGATGAGGGTCTCTTAAATAGACTTTCCTAGAATTCATCACCCATTGAGATCGATTTCAATCAGCGGTCATGATTAAAGGTAAAGTTCAGTCATAAAGGGAGATTTTCATATTAAAGGGAGTTAACAGATTTAATTTGAGTAAAATAAGGAGTTAATTGATTCAATTTGAGTAGAAAAATGAGTTAACTGATTTAACTCATTTTTGATCAATAGTGAACTGGAAATTTCCCTTTTTGAACTGAAGAGAGCTTTTGTTGAGATATTTAATTTAATAAAATGAGATATGCTCTCATAATTACTTTTTCTATTTAATTAAGTAATCTTTAATTAATTAGAGACACTTTTCTTATTTAATTAAATAACTTCATTTAATTAATTAGGAATGGCTTCTCATTTAATTAAATAATTTTTTAAAATTAATTAGAAGTAAGTACTCCATTTAATTAAATAATTTCGATTAATTATTTCAAAATTCTTTTCAAAACTAGTCAACTCAAGTCAATCATGGTTAAATTTGGTCAACTTTGGGTCAAACTTGATCTTTTAGTATGTGAATATGAGCAAATGTGAGTATGAATTCCAGCAACAATTCAATGCAAATTCTCATTCAACCTTTCAAAATGAAGAGATGGGGGTCTCTTAAATAGACTTTCCTAGAATTCATCAACGGTTGAGATCGATTTCAATCAATGGTCAGAATTAAAGGTGAAGTTCCGTCATAAAAGGAGATTTCCAAATTAAAGGGAGTTAACAGATTTAATTTGAGTAAAATAAGGAGTTAACTGATTCAATTTGAGTAGAAAAAGGAGTTAACTGATTTAACTCATTTTTTATCAATAGGGAACCAGAAATTTGCCTTTTTGAACTAAAGAGTGATTTTGTTGAGATATTTAATTTAATAAAATGAGATATGCTCTCAAAATTACTTTTTCTATTTAATTAAGTAATATTTAATTAATTAGAGACACTTTTTTTGGTTAATTAAATAACTTCATTTAATTAATTAGGAATGGCTTCTCATATAATTAAATAACTTTGTTTAATTAATTATAAGTAAGTACTCCATTTAATTAAATAATTTCATTTAATTATTTCAAAATTCTTTTCGAAACTAGTCAACTCAAGTCAACTATGGTTAAATCTAGTCAAGTTTTGGTCAAACTTGATCTTTGCGTATGTGAATATGAGCAAATGTGAGTATGAATTCTAGCAACAATTCGATGAAAATTCTCATTCAACCTTTCAAAATGAAGAGATGAGGGTATCTTAAATAGACTTTCTTAAAATTCGTCAACGGTTGAGATCGATTTCAATCAGCGGTCAGGATTAAAGGTGAAGCTCAGCCATAAAGGGAGATTTCCATATTAATGGGAGTTAACAGATTTAATTTGAGTAAAATAAGGAGTTAACTGATTCAATTTGAGTAGAAAAAGGAGTTATCTCATTTAACTCATTTTTTATCAATAGCGAACTAGAAATTTCCCTTTTTGAACTGAAGAGTGATTTTGTTGAGATATTTAATTTAATAAAATGAGATATGCTCTCTTTAATTAATTAGGAATGGCTTCTCATTTAATTAAATAACTTTGTTTAATTAATTAGAAGTAAGTACTCCATTTAATTAAATAATTTCATTTAATTATTTCAAAATTCTTTTCGAAACTAGTCAACTCAAGTCAACTGTGGTTAAATCTGGTCAACTTTTGGTCAAACTTGATCTTTGTGTATGTGAATATGAGAAAATGTGAGTATGAAATCCAACAACAATTCAATGCAAATTCTCATTCAACCTTTCAAAATAAAGAGATGAGGGTCTCTTAAATAGACTTTCCTGGAATTCATCAATGATCGAGATCAATTTCAATCAGCGGTCATGATTAAAGGTGAAGTTTAGTCATAAAGGGAGATTTCCAAATTAAAGGGAGTTAACAGATTTAATTTGAGTAAAATAAGGAGTTAACTGGTTCAATTTGAGTAGAAAAAGGAGTTAACTGATTTAACTCATTTTTGATCAATAGTGAACTGGAAATTTCCCTTTTTGAACTGAAGAGAGATTGTGTTGAGATATTTAATTTAGTAAAATGAGACATGCTCTCATAATTACTTTTTCTATTTAATTAAGTAATCTTTAATTAATTAGAGACACTTTTCTTATTTAATTAAATAACTTCATTTAGTTAATTAAGAATGACTTCTCATTTAATTAAATAACTTTGTTTAATTAATTAGAATTAAGTACTCCATTTAATTAAATAATTTCATTTAATTATTTCAAAATTCTTTTCGAAACTAGTCAACTCAAGTCAACCATGGTTAAATTAGGTCAACTTTTAGTCAAACTTGATCTTTGCGTATGTGAATATGAGCAAATGTGGGTATGAATTCTAGCAATAATTCAATGCAAATTCTCATTCAACCTTTCAAAATGAAGAGATGAGGGTCTCTTAAATAGACTTTCCTGGAAATCATCAACGGTTTAGATCGATTTCAATCAACGGTCAGGATTAAAGATGAAGTTCAATCATAAAGGGAAATTTCCAAATTAAAGAGAGTTAACAGATTTAATTTGAGTAAAATAAGGAGGTAACTGATTCAATTTGAGTAGAAAAAGGAGTTAACTGATTTAACTCATTTTTGATCAATAGTGAACTGGAAATTCCCCTTTTTGAACTGAAGAGAGATTTTGTTAAGTTATTTAATTTAATTAAATAAGATATGCTCTCATAATTACTTTTTCTATTTAATTAAGTAATCTTTAATTAATTAGAGACACTTTTCTTATTTAATTAAATAACTTCATTTAATTAATTAAGAATGGCTTCTCATTTAGTTAAATAACTTTGTTCAATTAATAGGAGTAAGTACTCCATTTAATTAAATAATTTCATTTAATTATTTCAAAATTCTTTTCAGAACTAGTCAACTCAAGTCAACCGTGGTGAAATCTGGTCAACTTTTGGTCAAACTTGATCTTTGCGTATGTAAATATTAGCAAATGTGAGTATGAATTCCAGCAACAATTCGATGCAAATTCTCATTCAACCTTTCCAAATGAAGAGATGAGGGTCTCTTAAATAGACTTTCCTGGAATTCATCAACAGTTGAGATTGATTTCAATCAACAGTCAGGATTAAAGGTGAATTTCAGTCATAAAGGGTGATTTCCAAATTAAGGAAAGTTAACAGATTTAATTTGAGTAAAATTAGGAGTTAACTGATTCAATTTGAGTAGAAAGAGGAGTTAACTGATTTAACTCATTTTTGATCATTCGAGGGCTCGCCCCAACCCTTCGTAGCCTTAGTTATTACTTGATCATTTTGATACTCACGACTCGAGATGTCGAGACATTATCTGATACTTAGAACATATTATATTTTTTCATGTTATGTGATGTTACTTTCAGATATATTGATGTTTGTCATTTAATGTTTTATATATATGTATGTTGATGAAATCGGTAAATGTATGATTGATATTTTGATTTAAGAGATTTTTTTAATGGTTAAGAATTAAGTAGGATGAAAGAAACCCTGATTGATGTATCTTTCAAATTATGTGAATTTTTGATACGTATATATGTACATGTGATTTTTGATAGTACTGATGTGTGCAGTGAGTGTGTAGATATTTTAGTCGAGGAAACTGAAGGAGGAACAGAACTAATCTCTATGTGCGAATTTTTGAAACCTTGTTGTTCGTAATTCACGTATTGTACTGTGAGATGTATGTATGTATCCCTCTATGTTTAGTGAATGTTAGTGTTCATAACTATGTTCTTTTAGTGTCGCTTGACACTCGTAAATCATTTATGTTCTTCAGTCTACTACTTTGATTCTTAGTCGAGGTTAGTCATCCCTAATCTAGTTTAGTGCTTAATCTGCTTTTTAAGAGTTGTTAGTTGGTCCTAATTATTTCCTAGCCTTTGTGTGGCTCTAAACCTATTCCTAAGGCTTTAAAACATGAAATAATTATACCCAAGGGGTATGGGTATGGGTTGGGGGTGTTTTCCAACCCCTAAGCCCCTTTTGTTAACTTTGGAGATCACTCAAAAAGTCTCATTTTTCCTTTATGCGAAAATTGCAAGTGGTTACCATGAGTTGCCTTACCTCACCTCCACTTAGTGTTTAACCATGGTATGAGTTGAGTTAGGAGTTTCTAGAATTGTAAGTGGGTGGGTGTAGTTATGGATCCTTTTTGGGTGGTTGAGTTGGAGGCTTATTTAGAGGCCTTTCTTGGACTAGTGGAAGTTGTTACCCAATCTCTACATTTAGAGAGGAGTTCTTGAAGATTGAAGCAAGGAGAAGGAAACTCTACTCAAAACTTATTCATTGCCATTACCTCTTTGTGAAGGTTGGATTTCTCATCTCCCTTGTTCAAATTTTATCCTTGTTTCATGCTTATAGTACCTTGCTATTTTTTCAATGGTTGTATGTTGTGGGTATGTTGGGAAGCTTGAAAACCATGTTATTTTTGGATGATTCCCTTTCATGTTATGTTGAAATTTTAAGACTTTTCTTGCATGGGTGTTTTGGTATTACTCACCCTTGGAGAGGGTAGAAGTGACCAATTTTGGGAAAGGTTTGTTTAGTCGGACTTCAACCAGTGTAGAGTCTCTTCTCAGGATGAGAAGAGGGAGAAAGGGTAGGGTGTTATGATCCACTACCTATTAGCACAAACCTGGTATGATTATGGTATGTTGAAATGGAAGAACGGGAGTTCTTGGTTATAGCCCCGATTGGGCATCTATTTAGGTTGTGTTTGACTTCTCCTGGTTGGAAGAATCCACCTTTCCTTAGTGTTGATTCATTGTGAATCTTATGGTGAAAACCTTGTGTGATTATGCATGGTTGAATTGTTCTTGGTCTTGCTTGTTATCACCTAATCAGATTTTGTTCCCTCCAAGGTACTAGAAATATGATGCAGAGATTGTTATGAATCCCTTGATGAGGGTCATGAAGAAAATCCAATTAAAATTGTTGTAATTCAGGATTGAAATCCTATGTAAGTTTTATTGCAAACTTTGTTGGATTGGCAACAAAGTCGAGTTTTCTTCTTGATTCTTTACCGGTTGAGCCTTTGAATCAGGTTTGCCAATAAAATTGGTGTTTGAGTAAACTTGTTTATCTTATGATTTAATTGCAAATTTTTAATTGGATGGATGCACATCAAAACATGATGGAAATGGTGTTGTTTTAATTAGGCAAATTTCAAGTTTATTTCGATGTTGGAAATGAAAATTATGTCATGGATGTAGATTCAATTTGATTGAGCAAACTATTAAGTTTTTCCTTATATGATAAATATGAAAAAAAAATTATGTTAAGAAAAGAGATGATTATAGTTAATAGTTTCATTCAGAATGTTTAGGAGATAAAATTTAATCATGTCTTTATAAGACATAAAATATTGTAGTAATGTTTAAAAGCTATTCAAAAATATATATATACACCTTAATTATATAAATTTATGCTTGCCTTGAAATTCCATACTTAGAAAATTCCATCAAAAAAAAGGAGTTGCAAGAGAGTAAAACTCTCTGTCTTTTGTATGAGAGACCAAATTTAAATCCTTTTTGGGTGACAGAGAATCTTTTGAGATTCCTTTATATTTTAAATATCATCATAGAATAAATATCATTTTAAAAAAAATTATACATTTATAATTTAAATCATTATATAAAATACTATATAGCCTAAATGCTAAATATCCCAAATCTACCTATATAATTTTATGTAATTAATGTTATTTTCCTTCTACCTTTTTTGGGCGCAGTTTGATAAGACTTATGTTTTTAAAAAAATGTCAATGGTAATCATATTGGGTGACGTCACCGTGTCACCATCTCAGCCTTGTGCAAGGAGAAGCTTTCTTGGAAAGCGATGGTATTTATGTTTGGTTTTGCAATTAAGTTTTCAAACACCTTTTATTCCTTTCCCTCCTTCATTTTTATGTTGATCGCCACCCTAGAAAAGGTCGGTACATGTTGGACAGAGCACTGTCCTTGATGGCAGCACTTGGGAAGTGTAGATGGGGGAAGGAGGGGGTCGATTTGACAAGGAAGAATGTTGAAAAAATGCATCAAGTTTTGTTGGTACGAGAGATTTGGTGGGGGTCATGTCAGCATGGCTTTTTCTTAAATGGGAGATGCCCTTGGAACCACTTACCGCCCTCCTGTCTCTTTGACCTGCGTTTTAGGTTTGTGTCAGGTTTGGGGTTTTGGGGAGGGTGGCCACATGGGTAGTTAAGGTGGGGTTAAGGGTGTGGTAAGAATGTGAGCGGCTAGGGTTAGAATGTGGGGAGTTAGTAGGTAGTTAGTATAGGTTAGTATTATTGTTAATTAATGTGTTAGTATTAGAATTTAGTATATGTTATGTTTGTTAGTATTAGTATTAGGTTTAGATTTAGTTAGTTTTAGTTTTTATTATTTAGTTGTTTAATTATGTTTGTTTAAATTATATATATATATATTTCTTTAGTAGTATTAGTTTAAATTTCATGTTTTAATTAGTTAGTTCTAATTTTACTTAAATTTTTTAAGTCAAGTTTTATTTAAAGATCAGTCACTCATTTTGTATGTGGTTAGATCAATTTTAGTTTTAGTTAGTTGTCAGTAAATTAAATTTAGGACTAATTTATATTTCACATTAATAATCTTTAATTTAAAGTTTGGGATTAATGTTTTGTTTTTTTTTGTTTTAAATTATTAAAATTATTTTAGTTAGTAGTATATATTATGTTATATCGTTACATTATGTTATTGATTAAATTGTTATTACTTTTGAATAAGTTAAATTGAATGTAATTTAGTTAGTTTTATCATTAATGTTAATTTAATCTAAGCATAGATAGTAGTGCTTTGTTGTAATTGTTATAATCGTTTTAGTCCGTCCTAATTAAATAAAGTATAGAAGGATGGATTGCCTTTTTGAAATAAGTTTAATGGGGAATTTATTTAAGTAATATTCTTTTCATATACATTGTTATTTAAGTAAATTTTGCATATCAATATAAGTTATTGTAATATCATAAACTTTTGTCTATATCAACTTAATAACGAGAGTAGTAATTTAACAATGTCTAGAACCTATACCTAAAAACTATGAGCATAATCTTATCATCTTTGTGCATTTTTTTTATTATCTTAAAAAAAAAATTTGTGTGTTTCTGCTTTAGTTTGGGCATGACATTTTGGTATCAGAGCTCGTGTTTCAACACTAGGAACCTTAAACCCTTACGCTTCTGAAACTTAAAATTAAACATTAAATTGTGTAGGATGCCTCCTATTACTCGAAGCAACCCACGAGGCAGAGGTCGTAAGGTGAGAGATGGTAGAGTGGGATAGGGGGATGGACCACCTCCACCTCCACCACCATCGAACCCGAACCAGGACATTATAGATGCACTCCAGACTTTGATCGGTGTAGTTTAGCAGAGAGTAGTACCTGTGGTTCAGCCAGTTCAGCAGATTCCAGTAGTGGAAGCAGAGTGACCCGGAGGAGGCAGGCCTAGAGTCAGAGAGAGGACTAGGAGTCCCCCACCAAGGCAGTTAGAGGGGCAGGATGAGCATGAAGGTGAGTCAATACACCAGAGAAGGCCCCCACTTGATAGACCTCCTAGACATGTAGGAGATGATATCAGGGAATTGATTCGACTTGGGCCACCATTATTTATGAGTTCCATTGAGGGGACAGTAGCAGAGGCATGGTTGCAAAGCCTACAACAATGCTTTGGATTACAACCCTATGGGAGTAATCTAAAGGCATGCCTAGCAGTTCATCAATTGAGAGGGGATGCCTCTAATTGGTGGCATCAGGAGGAGATCATAAGTGGAGTGAGGATGGATACCCTCACATGGAAATCATTCCTAGAAAGATTTTGAGAGAGGTACTTTTCAAAGCATTTCCAAAAAAAATAGATAGAGGAGTTCCATTCTCTTTATCAGAGAGGTCTTACAATGGCACAGTATGAGAGCAGGTTTCTTGAGCTCCTTCCTTATGTGGAATACATGAAGGACGAGAAACTATGGGTACATCACTTTATCATGGGGCTGAATTTCTCACTTCAGGGTCCAGTTCAGATGGCCTTCCCTACCACCTTCAAACAGGTAGTGGAGATAGCACTAGTGGCAGAGGATACTCGAGGTAGATAGGAATCAAGGGATCGGTCTCAAAATCGAAACTCTACTCGACAGAAACCCCCTTGGAAAGGGAATCAAAACTATACACCAGGGTCCTCTAAGGGCCAATAGTCTCAGCAGCAGCAACATGAACTCTCACAGGGTTATCAGGGCTCTAAGCCCAAGCAGTGGCAGTTACAGCAAGATCATAGAGTACATACCCCACAGTCACAGTTAGTGCAGACTCAGCAGTCTTCCAGGGGTGGATACAGTGGGTCTAGCAGGTCAGGGGGCCCACAACAGTTAGGATCACAGGATACACGATTGTACACCTGAGGGCCATGCTACGATTGTGGTGGCATGGGTCATATGGCTAGAGAGTGTCTGTAGGGACAGTCATCCAGTGGTCAAAGAGGGGCTTTTTTAGAGCCGACAGTTGGAGACATGGGCAGGTCCCACAGATTTTTTCAGCGGTTGACAACTGCCAGATTGAGCATCAGGGTATAGTTATTGAGGCTTCAGGTGGAGTTAGTTAGCCAGTTAGTGCTAGAGACTATCCATATTATTGCCCGACAGACCCTAGCTCCTCGAGGTCGAGAGCCGGACCAAGTTAGGGTCTAGTGGGAATGTTACGATGAGGTCATGATTTCTTGGGAGGATGCAGCACGGATGCAATCTCATTACCCTTGTCTTTTGATGAACTCTGAGAGGAAGTTCATGCCTAGTGGGGGAGGATGTGAGGCCTCGCCCCAACCCTTTGTAGCCTTAGTTATTAATTTATCATTTTGATACTCGCGACTCGAGATGTCAAGACATTATCTGATACTTAGAACATATTATATTATTTCATGTTATGTGATGTTACTTTCAGATATATTGATGTTTTTCATTTAATATTTTATGTATATGTATGTTGATGAAATCGGTAAATGTATGATTGATATTTTGATTTAAGAGATTTTTTTTTAATGGTTAAGAATTAAGTAGGATGAAAGAAACTGTGAGCATAATCTTATCATCTTTGTGCATTTTTTTTATTATCTTAAAAAAAAAATTTGTGTCTTTTTGCTTTAGTTTGGGCATGACAGATCAATAGTGAACTAAAAATTTTCCTTTTTGAACTAAAGAGAGGTTTTGTTGAGATATTTAATTTAATAAAATGAGATATGCTCTCATAATTACTTTTTCTATTTAATTAAGTAATCTTTAATTAATTAGAGACACTTTTCTTATTTAATTAAATAACTTCATTTAATTAATTGGGAATGGCTTCTCATTTAATTAAATAACTTTGTTTAATTAATTAGAATTAAGTACTCTATTTAATTAAATAATTTCATAAAATTATTTCAAAATTCTTTTCGAAACTAGTCAACTTAAGTCAATCGTGGTTAAATCTGGTCAACTTTTGGTCAAACTTGATCTTTGCATATGTGAATATAAGCAAATGTGAGTATGAATTCCAGCAATAATTCGATGCAAATTCTCATTCAACCTTTCAAAATGAAGAGACGAGGGTCTCTTAAATAGACTTTCCTGGAATTCATCAATGGTTGAGATTGATTTCAATCAACGGTCAGGATTAAAGGTGAAGTTCAGTCATAAAGGGAGATTTCCAAATTAAAGGGAGTTAACAGATTTAATTTGAGTAAAATAAGGAGTTAACCGATTCAATTTGAGTAGAAAAAGGAGTTAACTGATTTAACTCATTTTTTATCAATAGTGAACTGAAAACTTCCCTTTTTGAACTCAAGAGAGATTTTATTGAGATATTTAATTTAATAAAATGAGATATGCTCTCATAATTACTTTTTCTATTTAATTAAATAATCTTTAATTAATTAGAGACACTTTTCTTATTTAATTAAATAACTTCATTTAATTAATTAGGAATGGCTTCTGATGTGACGGGCTTTTAGAAAGAGGGAGCTGAGAATGTCTGTGCTAGGTGTCTGCATGCGGTCGATGAGCTAGGGCAACTGTGCCCTAGCTCCTTTCAGTGCTTTCTATGTGTGCGCCTTAGGGGGGAGGTGTTTTAGCCTGCGTGGGGGAAGGCGTCTAGTCTAAAACACATTTTTTCGTAGGCAGATCTTTGCTGTTGGGTCGGCCTGCGAGCAAGGGGGATGGTGGGTCGTGCGGTGTTTGGTAAGTGGTCCGCTATGGTGATCACTTCAGGCTGGTGGAAGTATGTCGAAGGGTGAGCCATCAGAGGTTACTCCTGACATCATCTTGCACGATGTGGAGGACATGCATCCACCAAATCAAGGGGCGAGGGTGTTTGATAATGCCCTTTTTTCTTAGAGCTCAGGAGTTAAAGCATCAAATCCGTCTATCAGTTCACGGATCACAAAGATAAATAGGTGCCTGGAGCGATGCAAAGAAAGACCTAAATTGGTAATCCCTTACGAGATGATTGCTAAGGATGTAGAATACTATTCAAAGCATTCGTTGTATTGTAAATTTTTGGGTTTAAGAGTGTCCCTTCAATTTCTAGAGAACTGGGCTCAGAGAATTTGGGATCCAGAGGGTGAAATGGAAGTCACATTGCTGGCAAACAACTTCTTCATGGTTACATTCACCTGCATGGCAGATTGTAATAGGGTATTTGAGGGCGGGCCCTATTTTTACAACCAGGTTGGGCTATTTGTTAAGCCATGGCATGCAGGATTTAACCCCTCTGAGGAGCTCCCGAATTAGGTCCCAGTGTGGGTTCGGCTACCCAGATTTCCAATAGAGTGTTGTCAGGAGGATGTTTTCCATATGCTCGCTTCGATGTTGGGGAAATCGGTAGGGTCCTCAACCCAAACCCTTGGTAAGAGGGTTATGACTTTTGCTCAAATTTGTATGGAGCTAGATTTGAGTAGACCTTTGCCAAATGAAGTGGAAATGTGCGCAGGGCCACATTCTTGGGTGCAACAACTCAATTATGAGACCCTTCCCTTTCGGTGCCGAATTTGTCATGAATATAGCGACCTGTTGTGTAGGTGCCTGAAGGGCAAGTTGGTGGATCAGCAGCCTCCGCCCCCTACTTGTAACAGTCTTGGTGCTGACAAAGGGAAGAAGCCAAATTCAGGTAAGGAAAAGGATGCTGAGGGCTTTGTACAGGTCAAGGTTCGCAATCATAATAGAGGTCAAAAGAGAACTTTGATGGAGAGACAAGAGGAGGATACCTTTAACAAATTTGAAGTCCTAGATGAACTGGGGCAACAAGAAGTTAATCCAGGATTTAGTAGCATGGATCAATTGGTTGCAGAGCTCGATCAGGAGATTGTCTCTTCCGACCCTCCTCTTGCTCCACAGGTTGAACCTGCTATTCCTATGGTCACTGATGGGTAGGCAGGGGCTTAGGTGACGCTGGGGTTAAATGCTGATCAAGGACACGAAGCAGCGAGTGTTGTCCTTTCTACACGGAGTGTTTTTTTAGATATAGATAAGTGTGGCAAGTCTTCTCCTCACTTGGGTATTCTTCAAAAGGATGGTAAGAAGGGGGCTTTTGAGAAAAGTGGTAAAAGTGGGTGTAAGAAGGACATGGAGAAGATTAAGATGATTGGGGAGAATCTGGTAGAGTCAGGAGCTGTCAAGACCTTGGATTCTCATTTCCCGGCTCCCCAAAAATGATCATTATTTCATGGAATACAAGGGGCTTGAACAGTGACCCTAGACAAAAAGTTGTTCGAGAATTGGTTAGAATTCATTCTCCTGATGTTCTTTTTCTTCAAGAAACCAAAGTTTCTGTTAAGAGTATGATGAGTATAGCTCCTAAATTGTGAAAGAATGGTCAATGTCAGTGCATTGGAGCTCAGGGGTCTTTAGGGGGGGTATCTTGCCTTTGGAACCCACGAAAGATCCAGCCTATGTGGTGGATTTCCTTTAGATCATATATTTCCCTGGTCTCTCTGTGCTATGAGTTAGGAGAGTCTTTTCTTCTCTCCAACGTCTATGCCCCTGTTGAGCTCCAAGGTAAGATCCTTACATGGAATAATATTCATTTTGTTCGTAGGTTATTTCCTTATTTGCCATGGATTATTGCTGGAGACTTTAATGCTATCTTAGATCTCTCTGAGAAACGAGGGGGTATTGTAAGACTTGAGCCCTCCTCTATGCTTCTTTGGGATAACAGCTCGGCACTCAATATCATAGATATCAAGCCTAGCAATGGCCAATTCACCTGGAATAATAGAAGAATAGGAGACAATTGCATTGCTAAACAATTAGATCGCTTCATGGTTTCCTATTTTTGGGTGGGTGGATTATGGTCATCTAGGTCTGAGATATTAGACTAAAGAGGATCAGATCACTGGCCCATTAAGTTAGTTATCTCCTCCAACCAGCTGCCTTAGAAGCCACCTTTTAAATTCTAGCTAATGTGGTTAAGGGACCCAAATCTATATGGCTATGTTGCTGAGTGGTGGTGTAACGCCCCGCTCAGGAACCCAAGAGAATTAAACCTAAGATGTTACAATGTTTACTAAACTATTTTTATTTTTTTTTTAAGTTTAAACAACATCAAATAACATTAATGCAGAAGCAATAAGAACATACATATCAAATACACATTTGTAATTACAGATACAGTTTCAATTCCTCAAGGATTCCTTTACGTTGAGTCACATTTAATAATTTTAAATTAATTAGTTTAAGTTTCAAGTACAATGTCACATGATCATAAAGAAATAACAGATACATAAATCGCATAAGCAAATGCATAAGTATAAACAATACAATGAAAGTACATCCACTAAATAACATCCACTGCACATGTCGCAAGGTATGTGAGAATAGATATAATACATTGGAATACATGATAACATATATACATCATCTAAAAAGAAATCTCTGAGATAAGAAATAAGAATGATAAAGGTACATCTTCTGCAACGAACATCCAACAGCTGGCAATGTGAAGGGGAAACCCAAATGGTAAGAAGGCACTACCTCCCGACCGCGTGGTTACCTAGTCAGGTTTCCACTCCCACCGTGCAGGGAAGATAATGAACGATCCACATATGGCTAATCAAACATAAAACGTTCCTAGGCAGGTACCCCTAATAGCCAAAACTACCTCAAAGGTAACACATGCTACTCAAGAAGATAAAATAATCCAGAAAGAAAGAACACCCAATCCAATACTGACACCACATAATCAAACATCATACATGAACCAAGTATAAACCAAATACCAAGGTCATAAGACAAAGTCAACAAAAGATAATCACCTTAAGTCAAAAGCCACACGTCAAAAATACAACATCATGAATCACCAATTATCATCAATGAAAGTAAATAACCATAATGAACATATCCAATAATAAATACACCACTAGAGATACACAAAAACTACAGAGGAGACTCAGGCTACATACTAGGGAGTGTCATCACATGGCTGCTTGAGTTACCCTGGACTGATCTCTTAATAGACCCCGGACCCTCAAGTGTTGAGTTACCCAGGACTGGTTACTCTGAACCCCGGACCCTCAACATCACACATATGGAAAACTAGAAAGTGCTCTCAAGAAGACAAGGCAATCATCTCATTCCCATCCTTAGTCTATACAAGCACTAAAGGCATGGGTAGATCAAAAATCTCTAACTTATCTTTTTAGTGTGTTTTCCCCTCATAAATTTTAATTACTAGATTATCACTTATTACATAACTTGCATTAGGTTACCCTGGTACTGACCACTTTGGGTCCCGGACCCCTATGCAAGCCACTCCCAAGTCACGTACCTAGACAACCTCTCCTATGCACATAAAAATACAATTGTGTCCCATACCACAACATTCATAAAGATCAAACTCGGTTCCTTAATAGGCAACCTAATAATAAGATGACTCTTCCATTCAAGTACACATAAATGCTCCACAAGATAAACCTCATAAATATAATCCCCAATATGAATCACAAAACACATCACAACATCTAGTCCCATAAATATAGTATACAAGAAATCTCACAAAACCTTTGGTGTACATCCTAGACTGGTCAACACCTAATCGACTCCAAAATCCAAAGGCATAAATAGTACAAGCAACACCACAGTTTCATAGTTTGGTTTGATTTGATAATACACAACAAAGTCAAAAGTAAAGTTTTAGTTTTGTGTTCAATGTACGTTTCAAGTGTAGGAGATTCTCGATTTATTCCACCCTATAACTCATTCATTTATCCAACTTAAATATGTAAAATTACCATCATAATAAAAGTCATTTCCTAGTAGAATAATCTAGAAATAATCATTTTATTCCATTTAGGTTATAAAAAGAAAATAACAGTTCATTAATTTTAAATAAAATAACCATAATTTTAATAAAATCAATATTATTAAATATGATAAATTAATAACTTCATTAATTAATTCTTATCGTTAATAGATCCTAATTAAATAAAATTTAATTAGATTAAATGAATAATTAATAAAATTATTTAAATTTATTTAATTATAAAACATGTATAAAAATTAAAAGTAAAATTATTAATAAATAATTATAAAATTGAATAACACAAAATGTTATTAATTTATAATATAATTTATTACCATTTAAATTAAATAAATTTTAAAATGTATTAAAATTTATTAAACAAAAATAAAAAATACAAATCAAGTGACGTGTTTAAAGGCCCGTCGGCCTGGTACCTGCGACAGCAGGGTACCTTGCTGCGCGCAGCAGCAGTACAACTGCTGCCTGCAGCAGCAGCGGTACCGGCTGTCGCAGCCGTAATGCCGGCAGCAGGTACGGGGGTAGGGGTGGGTAAAATCCGCCCCCCCCCGTATTTAATAATAAATTTGTTTATTGTTATTTTATTTTATTTTAATGTAATTTTAAAAATTAATATGAATTATGTATTATTATATGTGAAATTTAAGAATTCTTTTATAAATTTATAATTTTTATTTTATTTACAATTTATGAAATACATTTCAATAATTCTATAATTATATATATAATATTTACATTATTACCCTGACAAGAAAACTAAGTCTGACTTATCAAATTTCAAATATCTAATTTTAAATCTTTCTTTTCCTTTAAACCCTACGTGATTTAATTAATTTCCTCTATGATTCTTCTGTATAATAAATGAGAAACTAATTTTAACCAATCAGATCTTGAAACAATCGAGATGATAAACATAATTTCAATCACCCAACAATCACGAAGCAAACAGATATTTCCAATTAAAATTGCATTCACAGGATTTCAAAACCCTACCTCGTACTAATGCTAAAACTCTAACAGCTGGACAAAGATTTCTACTGCAACAATATCCTTCAAGCTACAAAAAAATTCCTTCTTTTCCAAACCCTTCTAGTTTCTCTCCAAAAACCTGTGTGTGCCTTGAAAACCTGTGTCTGAAAAACTCTCCCCCTAATAATGACCCCAAAACCCTCTAATATAGAATCTAATTACCCCTTAGGGTTTCTATCTCCACAACTCTAAAATAATAATTACTTTATTTAATTAATTCATTCATGCACAATTAATTTTCTTTTTAAATTAAAATATTCTTTTATTATTCCTTCATGCACTTTAAGTGAATTGTTAAATTACTTTATTTAACTTTCCACTTTACTTTTAAGTTAATTTAATAACCTTTTAAAATCTCATGCACACTTTCTTAGAATGTCTTTATTAAGTTCACATATTTTTATCTTTTAATTAATTTCTTATATTAAAAACTCATGCATAAATCATGCGAACTATAATCTTTATGATAATTAAATATCTTTTCACTTTTAATTTCATTTTTTTAGAA
The DNA here is from genome assembly GCA_028749045.1 of Cupressus sempervirens. Taxonomy (NCBI): domain Eukaryota; kingdom Viridiplantae; phylum Streptophyta; class Pinopsida; order Cupressales; family Cupressaceae; genus Cupressus; species Cupressus sempervirens. The sequence continues at coordinate 125,905,780 of CM053783.1, forward strand.
ACTTAATTGATAAAATATTTATTAACTTAAATAACAATAATATTTAGCATTTATTTAAAAATGCACTCTAAATATATTATTATTAAATTAAATAAATATAATCACATTCTAAATTTAAACTTTATTTAACTTTTTAATATATTTAGAATGTTTAATTTGATAAATATTTATTAACTTAAATAACAATAATATTTAGCATTTATTTAAAAATGAACTCTAAATATATTATTATTAAATTAAATAAATATTATCATGTTCTAAATTTAATCTTAAAACTTTTATCTTCAATTTAATTCTTTATATTTAATTAATTTCTCAATTAATTAAATATAATTAAATATTCAGAATATCATAATAATTCTCCATTAAATTAAATTATTAATTTAATCTATTAATTAGGCTTAATTAATAGAACTTCATCAAAGACTCACAAAACAACATACACACAAAATACTCATGGGTTTAAAAAGGGTAGACAGTCTGTTACGAGTCCTCCTTGCAGGACAAGTATTATAGGCTTAAGGCTAGGATTGGACCTGATCATTATCTTCCCATTCTCACCATTTGAGTATTTGTAATAGGGCACGCTCATCCTGGCAATTCAAGGAAGTCGATGCCTGGTACCTGCATCCTGCATAAAAGACGAGCATGTACATGTATATAATATATCTAAACTAAACAGACAATGGCAGGGAGTGGTTCATCGTGTAGATCTCGACTAGTAGGTGACTATGACTCCCTCCCTTAACCACATCAAACACTTCAAACAGAAAGATAAAATAAACACGTGCACCATACACATGCATGTATGGGGTAAGTATCGTAAAAATCACAAGTCTAATATCAAATGTGCACATGTAATAATGCATCTCTATCAATACAACATAATCATCATTAAAGATATCACGTTAACATTGTTACAAAAGAAACCACATTTACTAATTAGGAATCATTAAGACATCATTAACGACACATGAATGAAATCAACTAAGCAACAATAACTGATACATTTGTAATCAAAGTCATGAAATAATATCATAATATTACAAATCTAGTATCTCTAAATCTAATCAAAGCATAAAATCAACCTAAAAGAATTTGACAATGATAACAGAAATGCGATCTAGGGGCAGGCACTACAGGTGGAAGGATGGTAGACCTGCCTTTGGTACAACAATGTATACTTTTGCTAAACTCCTACAATATGTTAAATATCAGCTTAAAAGATGGAACAGGTATTGCTTTGGTAATATTTTCCAAGAAAAATATGCGGCCCAGGCTGAGTTGAATGATATTACCAGGTTGTTAAGGAAAGATGGGGTGTCAGAATATTTGTTGCAGGAGGAAGCTTGGGCTCTGAAAACTTTGGAGGAGTGGGAACTGAGAGAGGAAATCTATTGGAAACAAAAAGCTCGAATTGAATGGCTTCAAGAGGGTGATAAGAATACTGTTTTTTCTTCAATTCAGATAAGGCCAAACAACACGGTAACTCCATTTCAACCTTGGTGAATGATAGGGGGGAGACACTCTCTTCTTCTCAGGATATTTTCAGCGAAGCTATACAGTATTTTGAATCTTTATTTAGGGAGGTTTTACAAGGGGACTTGGTTTAAGAGGCCCAAGTCCTCTCTTGTATCCCTTCTTTAGTCTCTTTGGAAATGAAAGAGTATCTTATGAGGGCCATCTCTTTGGAGGAATTGGAGGGGACTATTTTCCAGATGAAAAAAGGAAAAGCTCCAGGTCTAGACAGCTTTCTGATTGAGTTCTTCCAAAAATTTTGGGATATTATTAAGATAGATATACTAGTAGTTGTTCAAGAATCCTAGAGGAATAAACAAATGCTTCGGGCTCTGAATTCTACTTTCCTTGCTCTCATCCCCAAGGGGGAGGGGGCTGATCAGATAAGTCAATTTCGCCCTATCTCTCTTTGTAATGTTATTTATAAAATCATATCTAAGTTGATAGCTAATAGGTTAAAAAGGTGGCTTCCAATGTTAATTTCTGAAGAACAGAGTGGCTTTGAGAAGGGACGCCAGATCCTAGATGGGGTGGTTGTGAGGACTGAGACTATTCATTCTATGGCCAATTCGAAAGACAAGGCTATGTTCATTAAGTTGGATATAGCTAAGGCATATGACAGAGTCCATTGGTCATTTCTCCAAAAGGTTTTGGGTGCCTTTGGTTTTGAGGAGGAATGGATCCGGTGGGTTATGAGTTGTGTGAATTCGACTTCTTTTTCAGTCTTGATTAATGGAGAACACTCTAATTAGGAATGCCTTCTCATTTAATTAAATAACTTTATTTAATTAATTAGAAGTAAGTAATCCATTTAATTAAATAATTTCATTTAATTATTTCAAAATTCTTTTCAAAATAAGTCAACTCAAGTCAACCGTGGTTAAATCTGGTCAACTTTTGGTCAAACTTGATTTTTGCGTATGTGAATATGAGCAAATGTGAGTATGTATTCCAGCAACAATTCGATGCAAATTCTAATTCAACCTTTCAAAATGAAGAGATGAGCGTCTCTTAAATAGACTTTCGTGAAATTCATCAATTGTTGAGATCGATTTCAATCAGCGGTCAGGATTAAAGGTGAAGTTCAGTCATAAAGGGAGATTTCCAAATTAAAGAGAGTTAATAGATTTAATTTGAGTAAAATAAGGAGTTAACTGATTCAATTTGAGTAGAAAAAGGAGTTAACTGATTTAACTCATTTTTGATCAATAGTGAACTGGAAATTTCCCTTTTTGAACTGAAGAGAGATTTTGTTGAGATATTTAATTTAATAAAATGAGATATGCTCTCATAATTACTTTTTCTATTTAATTAAGTAATCTTTAATTAATTAGAGACACTTTTCTTATTTAATTAAATAACTTCATTTAATTAATTAGGAATGGCTTCTCATTTAATTAAATAACTTTGTTTAATTAATTAGAAGTAAGTACTCCATTTAATTAAATAATTTCGTTTAAATATTTCAAAAAAAATTTGAAACTAGTCAACTCAAGTCAACCGTGGTTAAATCTCGTCAACTTTTGGTCAAACTTGATCTTTGCATATGTGAATATGAGCAAATGTGAGTATGAATTCCAGCAACAATTCGATGCAAATTCTCATTCAACCTTTCAAAATGAAGAGATGAGGGTCTCTTAAATAAACTTTCCTGGAATTCATCAATAGTTGAGATCGATTTCAATCAATGGTCAGGATTAAAGGTGAAGTTCAGTCATAAAGGGAGATTTCCAAATTAAAGGGAGTTAACATATTTAATTTGAGTAAAATAAGGAGTTAACTGATTCAATTTGAGTAGAAAAAGGAGTTAACTGATTTAACTCATTTTTTATCAATAGTGAAATGAAAATTTCCCTTTTTGAACTGAAGAGAGATTTTGTTGAGATATTTAATTTAATAAAATGAGATATGCTCTCATAATTACTTTTTCCATTTAATTAAGTAATCTTTAATTAATTAGAGACACTTTTCTTATTTAATTAAATAACCTCATTTAATTAAGTAGGAATGACTTCTCATTTAATTAAATAACATTGTTTAATTAATTAGAAGTAAGTACTACATTTAATTAAATAATTTCATTTAATTATTTCAATTATTTTTTCAAAACTAGTCATCGCAAGTCAACCGTGGTTAAATCTGGTCAACTTTTGGTCAAACTTGATCTTTGCATATGTCAATATGAGCAAATGTGAGTATGAATTCTAACAATAATTTGATGCAAATTCTCCTTCAACATTTTAAAATGAAGAGATGAGGGTCTCTTATATAGACTTTCCTGGAAATCATCAACGGTTGAGATCGATTTCAATCAACGGTTAGGATTAAAGGTGAAGTTCAGTCATAAAGGGAGATTTCCAAATTAAAGGGAGTTAACAAATTTAATTTGAGTAAAATAAGGAGTTAACTGATTCAATTTGAGTAGAAAAAGGAGTTAACTAATTTAACTCATTTTTTATCAATAGTGAACTGGAAATTTCCCTTTTTCAACTGAAGAGAGATTTTGTTGAGATATTTAATTTAATAAAATGAGATATGCTCTCATAATTACTTTTTCTATTCAATTAAGTAATCTTTAATTAATTAGAGACACTTTTTTTATTTAATTAAATAACTTCATTTAATTAATTAGGAATGGCTTCTCATTTAATTAAATAACTTTGTTTATTTAATTAGAAGTAAGTACTCCATTTAATTAAATAATTTCATTGAATTATTTCAAAATTCTTTTCGAAACTAGTCAACTCAAGTCAACCGTGTTTAAATCTGGTCAAATTTTGGTGAAACTTGATCTTTGCGTATGTGAATATGAGCAAATGTGACTGTGAATTCCAGCAACAATTCGATGCAAATTCTCATTCAACCTTTCAAAATGAAGAGATGAGGGTCTCTTAAATAGACTTTCATGAAATTCATCAATGGTTGAGATCGATTTCAATTAGTGGTCAGGATTAAAGATGAAGTTCAGTCATAAAGGGAGATTTTCAAATTAAAGAATGTTAATAGATTTAATTTGAGTAAAATAAGGAGTTAACTGATTCAATTTGAGTAGAAAAAGGAGTTAACTGCTTTAACTCATTTTTGATTAATAGTGAACTGGAAATTTCCCTTTTTGAACTGAAGAGAGATTTTGTTGAGATATTTAATTTAATAAAATGAGATATGCTCTCATAATTACTTTTTCTATTTAATTAAGTAATCTTTAATTAATTAGAGACACTTTTCTTATTTAATTAAATAACTTCATTTAATTAATTAGGAATGGCTTCTCATTTAATTAAATAACTTTGTTTAATTAATTAGAAGTAAGTACTCCATTTAATTAAATAATTTTGTTTAATTATTTCAATTTTTTTTCGAAACTAGTCAACTCAAGTCAATCGTGGTTAAATCTGGTCAACTTTTGGTCAAACTTGATCTTTGCGTATGTGAATATGAGCAAATGTGAGTATGAATTCCAGCAAAAATTTGATGCAAATTCTTATTCAACCTTTCAAAATGAAGAGACGAGGGTCTCTTAAATAGACTTTCCTGGAATTCATCAACGGTTGAGATCAATTTCAATCAACAGTCAGGATTAAAGGTGAAGTTCAGTCATAAAGGGAGAATTCTAAATTAAAAGGAGTTAACAGATTTAATTTGAGTAAAATAAGGAGTTAACTGATTCAATTTGAGTAGAAAAAGGAGTTAACTGATTTAACTCATTTTTGGTCAATAACGAACTGGAAATTTCTCTTTTTGAACTGAAGAGAGATTTTGTTGAGATATTTAATTTAATAAAATGACATATGCTCTCATAATTAATTTTTCTATTTAATTAAATGATCTTTAATTAATTAGAGACACTTTTCTTATTTAATTAAATAACTTCATTTAATTAATTAAGAATGGCTTATCATTTAATTAAATAACTTTGTTTAATTAATTAGAAGTAAGTACTCCATTTAATTAAATAATTTCGTTTAATTATTTCGATTTTTTTTTCAAATTTAGTCAACTCAAGTCAATCGTGGTTAAATCTGGTCAACTTTTGGTCAAACTTGATCTTAGCGTATGTGAATATGAGCATATGTGAGTATGAATTCCAACAACAATTCGATGCAAATTCTCATTCAACTTTTCAAAATGAAGAGATGAGGGTCTCTTAAATAGACTTTCCTGGAATTCATCAACGGTTGAGATCGATTTTAATTAGCAGTCAGGATTAAAGGTGAAGTTCAATCATAAAGGGAGATTTCGAAATTAAGGGGAGTTAACAGATTTAGTTTGAATAAAATAAGGACTTAACTGATTCAATTTGAGTAGAAAAATGAGTTAACTCATTTAACTCATTTTTGATCAATAGTGAACTTGAAATTTCCCTTTTTGAACTGAAGAGAGATTTTGTTGAGATATTTAATTTAGTAAAATGAGATATGCTCTTATAATTACTTTTTCTATTTAATTAAATAATCTTTAATTAATTAAAGACACTTTTCTTATTTAATTAAATAACTTCATTTAATTAATTAGGAATGGCTTCTCATTTAATTAAATAAATTTGTTTAATTAATTAGAAGTTCTCCATTTAATTAAATAATTTCGTTTAATTATTTCAAAATTCTTTTCGAAACTAGTCAACTCAAGTCGACCGTGGTTAAATCTAGTCAACTTTTGGTCAAACTTGATCTCTGTCTATGTGAATATGAGCAAATGTGAGTATGAATTTCAACAACAATTTGATGCAAATTCTCATTCAACCTTTCTAAATGAACAGATGAGGGTCTTTTAAATAGACTTTCCTGGAATTCATCAACAGTTGAGATCGATTTCAATCAGCGGTTAGGATTAAAGGTGAAGGTCAGTAATAAAGGGAGATTTCCAAATTAAAGGGAGTTAACAGATTTAATTTTTTTAAAATGAGGAGTTAACTTGTTCAATTTGAGTAGAAAAAGGAGTTAACTAATTTAACTCATTTTTTATCAATAGTGAACTGAAAATTTTCCTTTTTGAACTGAAGAGAGATTTTGTTGAGATATTTAATTTAATAAAATGAGATATGCTCTGTTAATTACTTTTTCTATTTAATTAAATAATCTTTAATTAATTAGAGACACTTTTCTTATTTAATTAAATAACTTCATTTAATTAATTAGGAATGGCTTCTCATTTAATTAAATAACTTTGTTTAATTAATTAGAAGTAAGTACTCCGTTTAATTAAATAATTTTGTTTAATTATTTTAAAATTCTTTTCGAAACTAGTCAACTCAAGTCAACCGTGGTTAAATCTGATCAACATTTGGTCAAACTTGATCTTTGCGTATGTGAATATAAGCAAATGTGAGTATGAATTCTGTGAGGCCTCGCCCTGAACCTTCGTAGCCTCGGTTGTTATTTTATCATTTTCACACTCACGACTCGAGATGTCAAGACATTATCTGATACTTAGAACATATTATATTATTTCATGTTATGTGATGTTACTTTCAGATATATTGATGTTTGTCATTTAATGTTTTATGTATATGTATGTTGATGAAATCAGTAAATGTACGATTGATACTTTGATTTAAAAGATTTTTAATGGTTAAGAATTAAGTAGGATGGAGGAAACCCTGATTGATGTATGAATCAATTTATGTGAATTTCTGATACGTATACATGTACATGTGATTTTCGGGACTACTGATATGTGCAATGAGTGTGGAGATATTTTAGTCAAAGAAATCAATGGAGGAACAGAACTGATCTCTATGTGCTAATTTTTGAAACCTTGATGTTCGTAATTCACGTATTGTATTGTGAGATGTATCTATGTATCTTTCTATTTTTAGTAAATGTTATTGTTCGTAATTATGTTCTGTTAGTGTCGCTTGACACTCATAAATTGGTTATGTTCTTCTATATGCTGTTCAGGGTTACTTGTGTAACCCATGGACCTAAGTCAGTTTAAGTTAGTGTTAGTTTACTAATTGAGTTCTTAATAAAGTTTAGTCACCCTTAATCCAGATTAGTACTTATTTTTTATTTTAGAGTTATTAGTTGGTCTTAATTATTTCCTAGCCTTTATGTGGCTCTAAACCTATTCCTAAAGCTTTAAAACATGAATTAATTATATCCAAGGGGTATGGGTATGGGTTGGGAGTCTTTTCCAACCCCTAAGCCCCTTTTTTTGACTTTGGAGATCACTCAAAAAGTCTCATTTTACCTTTGTGCAAAAATTTCAAGGGGTTATCTTGAGTTACCTCACCTCATCTCCACTTAGGGTTTAATCATAGTGTAGATTGAGTTAGGAGTTTCTAGAATTGCTAGTTGGTGGAAGTAGTTATTACGCTTTTTGGGTGGTTGAGTTGGAGGCTTATTTAGAGGTCTTCATTGGACTAGTTGAGGTTGTTACCCAATCTCTACATTTAGAGAGGAGTTCTTGAAGATTGAAGCAAGGAAATGGAAGCTCTACTCAAACTTGTTCATTGTCATTACCTCTTTGTGAAGGTTGGAATACTTATCTCCCTTGTTCATATTTCATTCTTGTTTCATGTTGATGCTGCCTTGTTGTTGTTTCAATGTTTGTATGTTTGTGGGTATGTTGGGAAGCTTTGAAAACCATGTTATTTTTGGATTATTTCCTTTCATGTTTATGTTTGCAATTTTGAGACTTTTCTTGCATGGGTGTTTTGGTATTACTCACCCTTGGAGAGGGCAGAAGTAACCAATTTTGGGAAAGGTCTGTCTAGTTGGACTCGAACCAGTGTAGAGTCTCTTGTCATGATGAGAAGAGGGAGAAAGGGTAGGGTGTTATGGGCCCCTACCTATCAGCACAAACCTTGTATGATTATGGTATGTTGAAATGGAAGAATGGAAGTTCTTGGTATATAGCCCCGATTGGGTATTTGTTTGGTGTTGTGCTTGAATTCTCCTGGTTGGAAGAATCCACCTTTTCCTAGTTTTGATTTATTTTGAATCCCTTTGTGAAAAACTTGTAGGAATATGCACATTTGAATTGTTTCTTGGACATGCTTGTTGTCACTTGATCAGATTCTGTTCCATCCATGGTTCTAGTAATGTGTTGCAGAAAACATTATAAATCCCTTGATGAGGGTCATGAAGAAAATTCAATTATGTTGTTGAAATTTGGGATTGATATCCTATGTAAATTGGTATTTCAAACTTTGTTAGATGGGCAACGAAGCCGGGTTTTCTTCCTGATTCTTTCTCGGCTGAGCCCTTGAATCAAGTTTACTAATAAAATTGGTGTTGAATATAATTGCTTGTCTTGTGATTTAATCGTAATTTTAAATTAGATGGATGCATATCAAAATAAGATGTAATGATGTTGGTTTAAATTTAGCAAAATTTTCAAGTTTCTTATATGTTCAAAATGAAAACTATGCTAAGGAAAAAAATAATAATAATAATTATGATTTATAGTTCAATTCAAGTTGTTAGAGAAATCAATAAATCCATGGTTTAAATCCATTCCATAAATATATACATCTTTAAAAAAAAAATTATACACCTTAAGAAAAAAATATATATTCATTTGCTTTCTTAATCCATACTTAGAAAAAAAAAAAAAAATTTAAGAGAGTAAAAACTCTCTGCCTTTTGTATGAGACTCTTTAATGGTTTTGGACAACAGAGAATATTCTCAAAGATTCTCCAAATTTATATTTATATATATCTTTCTTTAATGATATAATTTCCTTATAACTTCTTTATCTTAGAAAAAAGAAAAAAAAGAAAGAAAATAAACTAAATATCCTAAGCTACCTAATAATCTTTTGTCTTAAATACCTTTCCATCTTCCCATGGGCATCTTTTTTAAAAATAATGCTTTAAAAATGTTTTTTTTTGTTTTGAATGGTTTAGCAAGTCGAAGTGTACATGGGGGGGGTGATGTCACCCTGCCCCCCCATGTCCCATCTCCTTTCCTTAGCTCAGTGCTCACCTCATTGCTTTGGATGGAGGTTGATGTATTAAAGTTTTTTAAAAGGCATGGCAATCAAGTTGTTCTTTTAAACTTTTGGAAATCTCCTCTGTATCTTTCTAAGCGCCTAACTTGGGGCTTGTCCTTGCATGGATGGAAAGTGGGGTACCACTAACGCAGGGTCAGTGAGGTTGGGCAATGCACCCAACCTTTGGGACGTGCCCATTTGGGGAGTAGAGTAGGGGTATAGGGGGGGGGGTAGAGTATAGGTATTATAGGATAGAGTTAGTGGTTAGGTTAGTGGTTAATAAGCTTAGTTGTTAGTATGTTAGTTGTATATTGTTAATTTTTAATTTGTGTTTTATTTAATATGTTGTTTTAATGTTAATTATTTTAAAGATATATGTTAACTCAACAAGTTTTAGTTTAAAATTAGTTTAGTTTAGTTGCTTGTATTTTGTTAGTGTTAGTTAGTAGATTAGTTTGGTTGCTTATAAAAAGTATTAAATTTAGAAAGTTTATTTTAGTAATTTAAAATCTATAGTAGATCTAATGTTAATTAAGTAATGGTTATAATAAGAAATCTATTATTCTTAATTTAAAAATTATAGATGTAAGTTAGTTTCGATTTTGATTCATTCAATTGTTAGGTATTATGGATATAATCATTAATTTAGATTTGATTTCTTTTAATTAATTTTTAAATGTATTTAGTTTTGGTATTGAAGTAAGTCTAAATTTTTGAGTACTAATTAGCTTTAGACTTCAGGTTATTGTCTATTTAAATTAAGTTTTAATGTCGATGTCATTTGCTTAGTTGTTTCATTAAACTAATTTTGTAGTCATCTACATAATTTTTTTATATATATAATTTTTACTATAATGTTGTATAAGAAATGTAAGAACATAAGTTTATCGATATTAATCTTATAACAAAAGCTTCAATATCTTAACGATGTAATCGCCCTAATGTTTATAATCTTAAGACATAATGGAGAGAACCTTTACTAGAACTACTATCACTTTCATTTCAAACTTAGAGCATGTTCAATTATTAATCATTTTCAAAAAAAAATTGTGTGTTTTTGCCCTCGTAGTTTGGGCATGACAAATTCCAGCAACAATTCGATGCAAATTCTCATTCCACCTTTCAAAATGAAGAGATGAGGATTTCTCAAATAGACTTCATTTAATTAATTACTAATGGCTTCTCATTTAATTAAATAAATTTGTTTAATTAATTAGAAGTAAGTAAGTCCATTTAATTAAATAATTTCGTTTAATTATTTCAAAACTCTTTTCGAAACTAGTCTACTCAAGTCAACCGTGGTTAAATCTGGTCAACTTTTGGTCAAACTTGATCTTTGAGTATGTGAATATGAGCAAATGTGAGTATGAATTCCAATAACAATTCGATGCAAATTCTCATTCAACCTTTCAAAATGAAGAGATGAGGGTCTCTTAAATAGACTTTCCTGGAATTCATCAACGATTGAGATCGATTTAAATCAGCAGTCAGGATTAAAGGTGAAGTTCAGTCATAAAGGGAGACTTTCAAATTAAAGGGAGTTAACAGATTTAATTTGAGTAAAATAAGGAGTTAACTAATTCAATTTGAGTAGAAAAAGGAGTTAACTGATTTAACTCATTTTGTTGAGATATTTAATTTAGTAAAATGAGATATGATCTCATAATTACTTTTTCTATTTAATTAAATAATCTTTAATTAATTAAAGACACTTTTCTTATTTCATTAAATAACTTCATTTAATTAATTAGGAATGGCTTCTCATTTAATTAAATAACTTTGTTTAATTAATTAGAAGTAAGTACTCTATTTAATTAAATAATTTCGTTAAATTATTTCAAATTTGTTTTTGATACTAGTCAACTCAAGTCGACCGTGGTTAAATCTAGTCAACTTTTGGTCAAACTTGATCTTACCGTGTGTGAATATGAGCAAATGTGAGTATGAATTCTAGCAACAATTCGATGCAAATTCTCATTCAACCTTTCAAAATGAAGACACGAGGGTCTCTTAAATAGACTTTCCAAGAATTCATCAACGGTGGAGATCGATTTCAATCAGCGGTCAGGATTAAAGGTCAAGTTCAGTCATAAAGGGAGATTTTCAAATTAAAGGGAGTTAACAGATTTAATTTGAGTAAAATAAGGAGTTAACTAATTCAATTTGAGTAGAAAAAGGAGTTAACTGATTTAACTCATTTTTTATCAGTAGTGAACTGAAAATTTCCCTTTTTGAACTGAAGAGAGATTTTGTTGAGATATTTAATTTAATAAAATGAGATATGCTCTCATAATTACTTTTTCTATTTAATTAAGTAATCTTTAATTAATTAGAGACAATTTTCTTATTTAATTAAATAACTTCATTTAATTAATTAGGAATGGCTTCTCATTTAATTAAATAAATTTATTTAATTAATTAGAAGTAAGTACTCCATTTAATTAAATAATTTCGTTTAATTTTTTCAAAATTCTTTTCGAAACTAGTCAACTCAAGTCAACCGTGGTTAAATTTGGTCAACTTTTGGTCAAACTTGATCTTTGCGTATGTGAATATGAGCAAATGTGAGTATGAATTCCAGCAAAAATTCGATGCAAATTCTCATTCAACCTTTCAAAATGAAGAGATGAGGGTCTCTTAAATAGACTTTCTTGGAATTCATCAACGGTTGAGATCGATTTCAATCAATGGTCAGGATTAAAGGGGAAGTTTAGTCATAAAGAGAGATTTCTAAATTAAAGGGAGTTAACAGATTTAATTTGAGTAAAATAAGGAGTTGACTAGTTCAATTTGAGTAGAAAAAGGAGTTAACTGATTTAACTCATTTTTGATCAATAGTGAACTGAAAATTTCGCTTTTTGAACTGAAGAGAGATTTTGTTGAGATATTTAATTTCATAAAATGAGATATGCTCTCATAATTACTTTTTCTATTTAATTAAGTAATTTTTAAATTAATTAGAGACACTTTTCTTATTTAATTAAATAACTTCATTTAATTAATTACGAATGGCTTCTCATTTAATTAAATAACTTTGTTTAATTAATTAGAAGTAAGTAGTCCATTTAATTAAATAATTTTGTATAATTATTTCAAAATTCTTTTCGAAACTAGTCTACTCAAGTCAACCGTGGTTAAATCTGGTCAACTTTTGGTCAAACTTGATCTTTGAGTATGTGAATATGAGAAAATGTGAGTATGAATTCCAGTAACAATTCGATGCAAATTCTCATTCAACCTTTCAAAATGAAAAGATGAGGGTCTCTTAAATAGACTTTCTTGGAATTCATCAACGGTTGAGATCGATTTAAATCAACGGTCAGGATTAAAGGTGAAGTTCAGTCATAAAGGGAGATTTCCAACTTAAGGGGAGTTAACATATTTAATTTGAGTAAAATAAGGAGTTAACTGATTCAATTTGAGTAGAAAAAAGAGTTAACTGATTTAACTCATTTTTGATCAATAGTGAACTAGAAATTTCCCTTTTTGAACTGAAGAGAGATTTTGTTGAGATATTTAATTTAATAAAATGAGATATGCTCTCATAATTACTTTTTCTATTTAATTAAGTAATCTTTAATTAATTACAGACACTTTTTCTATTTAATTAAATAACTTCATTTAATTAATTAGGAGTGGCTTTTGATTTAATTTAATAACTTTGTTCAATTAATCAGAAGTAAGTACTTCATTTAATTAAATAATTTCATTTAATTATTTCAATTTTTTTTTGAAACTAGTCAACTCAAGTCAACCGTGGTTAAATCTGGTCAACTTTTGGTCAAACTTGATCTTTGCGTATTTGAATATGAGAAAATGTGAGTATGAATTCCAGCAACAATTCAATGCAAATTCTCATTCAACCTTTCAAAATGAAGAGATGAGGGTCTCTTAAATAGACTTTCCTTGAATTCATCAACGGTTGAGATCGATTTCAATCAGCGGTCAGGATTAAAGGTGAAGTTCAGTCATAAAGGGAGATTTCCAAATTAAAGGGAGTTAACAGATTTAATTTGAGTAAAATATCGAGTTAACTGATTCAATTTGAGAAGAAAAAGGAGTTAACTGATTTAACTCATTTTTTATCAATTGTGAACTGGAAATTTCCCTTTTTGAATTGAAGAGTGATTTTGTTGAGATATTTAATTTATTAAAATGAGATATGCTCTCATAATTACTTTTTCTATTTAATTAAGTAATTTTTAATTAATTAAAGACACTTTTCTTATTTAATTAAATAACTTCATTTAATTAATTAGGAATGGCTTCTCATTTAATTAAATAAATTTGTTTAATTAATTAGAAGTAAGTAGTCCATTTAATTAAATAATTTTGTTTAATTATTTCAAAATTCTTTTCGAAACTAGTCTACTCAAGTCAACCGTGGCTAAATCTGGTCAACTTTTGGTCAAACTTGATCTTTGAGTATGTGAATATGAGCAAATGTGAGTATGAATTCCAGTAACAATTCGATGCAAATTCTCATTCAACCTTTCAAAATGAAGGGATGAGGGTTTCTCAAATAGAATTTCTTGGGATTCATCTACGGTTGAGATCGATTTCAATCAGCAGTTAGGATTAAGGGTGAAGTTCAGTCATAAATAGAGATTTCCAAATTAAAGGGAGTTAACAGATTTAATTTGAGTAAAATAAGGAGTTAACTGATTCAATTTGAGTAGAAAAAGGAGTTAACTAATTTAACTCATTTTTGATCAATAGTGAACTGGAAATTTCCCTTTTTGAACTGAAGAGTGATTTTTTTGAGATATTTAATTTAGTAAAATGAGATATGCTCTCATAATTACTTTTTCTATTTAATTAAGTAATATTTAATTAATTAGAGACACTTTTCTTATTTAATTAAATAACTTCATTTAATTAATTAGGAATGACTTGTCATTTAATTAAATAACTTTGTTTAATTAATTAGAAGTAAGTACTCCATTTAATTAAATAATTTCATTTAATTATTTCAAAATTTTTTTCGAAACTAGTCAACTCAAGTCAACTGTTGTTAAATCTGGTCAACTTTTGGTCAAACTTGATCTTTGCGTATGTGAATATGAGCAAATGTGAGTATGAATTCTAGCAACAATTCAATGCAAATTCTCATTCAACCTTTCAAAATGAAGAGATGAGTGTCTCTTAAATAGACTTTCCTGGAATTCATCAATGGTTGAGATCGATTTCAATCAGCGGTCACGATTAAAGGTGAAGTTCAGTCATAAAGGGAGATTTCCAAATTAAAGGGAGTTAACAGATTTATTTTGAGTAAAATAAAGAGTTAACTGATTCAATTTGAGTAGAAAAAAGAGTTAACTGATTTAACTTATTTTTGATCAATAGTGAACTGGAAATTTCCCTTTTTGAACTGAAGAGAGATTTTGTTGAGATATTTAATTTAATAAAATGAGATATGCTCTCATAATTACTTTTTCTATTTAATTAAATAATCTTTAATTAATTAGAGACACTTTTCTTTTTTAATTAAATAACTTCATCTAATTAATTAGGAATGGCTTCTTATTTAATTAAATAACTTTGTTTAATTAATTAGAAGTAAGTACTCCATTTAATTAAATAATTTCATTTAATTATTTCCAAATTCTTTTCGAAACTAGTCAACTCAAGTCAACTGTGGTTAAATCTGGTCAACTTTTGGTCAAACACTATCTTTGCGTATGTGAATATGAGCAAATGTTAGTATGAATTCTAGCAACAATTCGATGCAAATTCTCATTCAACCTTTCAAAATGAAGAGATGAGGGTCTCTTAAATAGACTTTCTTAGAATTTATCAACAGTTGAGATCGATTTCAATCATTGATCAAGATTAAAGGTGAAGTTCAGTCATAAACAGAGATTTCCAAATTAAAGGGAGTTAATAGATTTAATTTGAGTAAAATAAGGAGTTAACTGATTCAATTTGAGTAGAAAAAGGAGTTAACTAATTTAACTCATTTTTTATCAATAGTGAACTGGAAATTTTCCTTTTTGAACTGAAGAGAGATTTTGTTGAGATATTTAATTTAATAAAATGAGATATGCTCTCATAATTACTTTTTCTATTTAATTAAGTAATCTTTAATTAAATAGAGACACTTTTCTTATTTAATTAAATAACTTCATTTAATTAATTAGGAATGGCTTCTCATTTAATTAAATAACTTTTTTTAATTAATTAGAAGTAAGTACTCCATTTAATTAAATAATTTCGTTTAATTATTTCAAAATTCTTTTCAAAACTAGTCAACTCAAGTCAACCGTGGTTAAATCTGGTCAAATTTTAGTCAAACTGGATCTTTGCATATGTGAATATGAGCAAATGTGAGTATGAATTCCAACAACAATTCGATGCAAATTCTCATTCAACCTTTCAAAATGAAGACATGAGGGTCTCTGAAATAGACATTCCTGAAATTCATCAATGGTTGAGATCAATTTCAATTAGCGGTCAGGATTAAAGGTGAAGTTCAGTCATAAAGGGAGATTTCCAAATTAAAGGGAGTTAACAAATTTAATTTGAGTAAAATAAAGAGTTAACTGATTCAATTTGAGTAGAAAAAGGAGTTAACTGATTTAACTCATTTTTTATCAGTAGTGAATTGAAAATTTCCCTTTTTGAACTGAAGAGAGATTTTTTTGAGCTATTTAATTTAATAAAATGAGATATGCTCTCATAATTACTTTTTCTATTTAATTAAGTAATCTTTAATTAATTAGAGACAATTTTCTTATTTAATTAAATAACTTCATTTAATTAATTAGGAATGGCTTCTCATTTAATTAAATAAATTTATTTAATTAATTAGTAGTAAGTACTCCATTTAATTAAATAATTTCGTTTAATTATTTCAAAATTCTTTTCGAAACTAGTCAACTCAAGTCAACCGTGGTTAAATTTGGTCAACTTTTGGTCAAACTTGATTTTTGCGTATGTGAATATGAGCAAATGTGAGTATGAATTCCAACAACAATTCGATGCAAATTCTCATTCAACCTTTCAAAATGAAGAGATGAGGGTCTCTTAAATAGATTTTTCTGGAATTCATCAACGGTTGAGATCGATTTCAATCATCAGTCAGTATTAAAGGTGAAGTTCAGTCATAAAGGGAGATTTCCAAATTAAAGAGAGTTAACAGATTGAATTTGAGTAAAATAAGGAGTTAACTGATTCAATTTAAGTAGAGAAAGAAGTTAACTGATTTAACTCATTTTTGATCAATAGTGAACTGGAAATTTCCCTTTTTGAACTGAAGAGAGATTTTGTTGAGATATTTAATTTAATAAAATGAGATATGCTCTCATAATTACTTTTTCTATTTAATTAAGTAATCTTTAATTAATTAGAGACACTTTTCTTATTTAATTAAATAACTTCATTTAATTAATTACGAATGACTTCTCATTTAATTAAATAACTTTGTTTAATTAATTAGAAGTAAGTACTCTATTTAATTAAATAATTTCATTGAATTATTTCAAAATTCTTTTCGAAACTAGTCAACTCAAGTCAATCGTGGTTAAATCTGGTCAACTTTTGGTCAAACACTATCTTTGCGTATGTGAATATGAGCAAATGTGAGTATGAATTCCAGCAACAATTCGATGCAAATTCTCATTAAACCTTTCTTTCATGCCCAAACTACGAGGGCAAAAACACACACACAATTTTTTTTTTTGAATAACGATAAAATTACTCTAAGTTTGAAAATGATTGTGATTATCATTTAAGTCAGTTTCTCTACATTATGTCTTAAGATTATAAACAAGAGGACGGTTATATTATTAAGATTTGAAACTTTAGTTATAAGATTTATATCGATAAACTTATGTTCTTACATTAACTTTCAACAATAAGAAAACAATTATTTAAATGACAAAGAAAATGTATTCGAGTTTATATTCATTGAAAATGTATAATCAAAATCAACTATAAAACTCTTAGACAATAATCAATTTACAAACTAATCGATATTGAAAAGTCACTTTAAGGAAAAATAATTTAACTAGAATTCAAACTAAATATATGTATATCAAATTTATTAACTTTAACATTTCAACTATTTTTAACAAATTAATAAACCATCAAAATCTTACTAAATATAAATCAAAAATACATTTAAACTAATTAAAATCATATCAGTATAGCATTAACATTACACTAATTTAAAAGATGGTAGATCCTATAACTTAATATTAATTTAACATGATACTAATTCATAACCACACCACACTTATCATTTTGATTTTTATATAATCATAAATCAAATACCGAATTCAATTGTCACAAAATTAAAACTATAATAGCAACTAAGCTATATTCAAAATATATATATTCAAAGACCAATTTAATATTAATCTTAAAATTAACTAATCTTTTAACTAATCATTATGTTATGGCTTTCTAAGTTGATTAACAACTAAATCAATTATAAAACTAAACTAACTACATCTAACGTAGTCTAATCTTTAGATTAATTAAATAATATACAAAAATGAATTAACAAAAATATAGCTAAATTTATTTAATAATTAACAAAACAAATCTTTAAGATTTAACTTAATTAAAAGCTAACTAAAATAACATAATATAAAGTCTACTAACTAAAATAATTTTAATAAATTAAAACATATTTGTAAGTAACATACTAACTTAAGACTTTAAAAAAAAATAGCACATACTAATCTAATCTAGACTAGCTTAACATAATACTAAACTAAAACTAACTTAAAATTTTAAACTAACTAATTTAATTTAATAAATACTAACTAAACACTATAACACACAACCTACACTTAATCTAACTAAAATTACATAATAAAAATTAACTACTAACAAACTCTACTAACCTAACTAC
Organism: Cupressus sempervirens; assembly: GCA_028749045.1. Classification (NCBI taxonomy): domain Eukaryota; kingdom Viridiplantae; phylum Streptophyta; class Pinopsida; order Cupressales; family Cupressaceae; genus Cupressus; species Cupressus sempervirens. The sequence goes on from CM053783.1 coordinate 125,924,094, forward strand.
AAAAATTTCCCACCCTACATCCCCCTACACCTCCCTATACTAAGGGCAGCACTTCTCAAGGTACGCTTCCCAAGCGCTATCCTTGGGACAGCACTCTACCCCAGACATAGAAAATGCAGACCTCCCTAGAAAGGTGGGCGTCCAAAGAGCAAAACGCAAGCAAGAAAAAAAACAAGGATCTGCAAACACCTTAATAAGATTGGGTTTCTTTTTTTATAAAAAAAACAATATAGCTGTCATGCCCAAACTACATGGGCAAAACACAATTTTTTTTTTTTGAATAGATTTAATTGGAATAATTTGACCTTTGTCAATAATTTCTTTTAAATGAAAATTCATAAAGCCTAATTAAAACCTTAACATACAAGAATAAGAATTATCCTTTTCAAATCAATAATGCAAGAATTGTTTGATTCAAATAATCATGCAACCTGAATCTACATCCATGATCATAATTTTCATTTTCAACATGAAAGAAAACTTGAAATTTTACCAAATTGAACATCATCAATTCCATCCTATTTTTGAGATACATCCATCTAAATTTAAGTCACAATTTAATCACATGGTAACCAATTATACTCAACCACCAATTTTATTGGCAAACTTGATTCAAAGGCTCAACCGGGAAAGAACCAGGAAGAAAACCCGGCTTTGTTTCCATTTACAACAAAGTTTAAAATACAATTTACAATAGGATATAAATCCCAAATTTTATCAATATAATTGAATTTTTTTCATGTTCATAATCAAGGAGTTTGTAATGTTTTCTGAATCTCATTTCAAGAACCATGGAGGAAACCAATAACTAATCGGGTGACAACCAAGCAGAACCAAAAGAACATCAAGCATGCATAATCATACATGGTTTACACAATAAGATTCACAGTGAATCAGGACTAGGGAGAGGTGGATTCTTCCAACTGGAGAAGTCAAACACAACACCAATTCAGATGCCCAATCGGGGCCAATAACCAAGAACTTTCGTTCTTCCATTTAAACTTGCCATACTCATACCAGCTTTGTGTTGACGGGTAAGGGCCCATAACACCCTACCCTTTATCCCTCTTCTCATCCTGAGAAGAGACTCTGCATAGGTTGGAGTCCAACTAAACAGACCTCTCCCAAAATTGGTCACTTCTGCCCTCTCCTAGGGTGAGTAATACCAAAACACCCATGCAAGGAAAACTCAAAATTTTTAAACATAAACAAGAAAGGAAAAAAACCAAAAAGACATGGTTTACAAACCTTCCCAACATACCCACAACCATACAATAGTGAAACAACAACAAAGTAACAAGAACATGAAACAAAACATAAGAACTGAATAAGGGAGATGGGAGTTTCCTACCTTCACAAGAGGTAATGGCAATGAACCAGTTTGAGTAGAGTATCCCTCCTTCCTTCAAGCTTCAAGAAGTCTTCTCTAAATGTAGAGATTGGGTAACAAAACCACTAGTCCAAGGAAGGCCTCTAAATAAGCCTCCAACTCAACCACCCAAAAGGAGCAATAACTATTTCCACCCACTAGCCACACTAGAAAATCCTAACTCAACCTACACCTTGGTTAAACCCTAAAAGGAGGTGGGGTAAGACAACTCATGACAACCACTTGCAATTTTCGCACAAAGGCAAAAAGGGGACTTTTGAGTGACCTCAAAAGTCAAAAAAAGGGGCTTAGGGGTTGGAAAAGACCCCTAACCCATACCCATACCCATTGGTTAGAAAAATAACATGTTTTAAAGCCTTAGGGAAGAGGTTAGAGTCAAATAAAATTTAGAGATAAAATAGGTCTATCTAACAACTCTAACTTGCAAATCAAGCACAAATCCGAAATAGGGATGACTAACCCTAATTAAGAACCTAATAGAAAATTGACACTAACTTGAACCAACTTGAATCCAAAGGTTAAACAACTAACCCTAAACAACACACTAAAGCACATAAACAATTTATGAGTATCAAGCAACACTAACCAAAACATAGTTACAAACATCAACATTTACTAAACACAGAGAGATACATACATACATCTCACAGCACAATACATGAATTACGAACAACAAGGTTTCCAAAATTAGCACATAGAGATCAGTTTTGTTCCTTCGTCGGTTTCCTCGACTAAAATATCTGCACACTCATTGCACACATCAGTAGTCCCGAAAATCACATGTACATATATACGTATCAGAAATTTACATAAATTGAAACATACATAAATCAGGGTTTTCTTGCATCCTACTTATATCTTTAATCATAAAGATTCCAACTCAATGTGTTAATCCCACATTTTACTGATTTCATCAAAATACATATACATGAGCATTAAATGACAATCATCAAATATATCTAGAAATAACATCACACAACATGAAATAATAAAATATGTTCTAAGCATCAGATAATGTCTCGACATCTCGAGTCGCGGATAACAAAATAAGAGTAATGTATCACTATGCTACGATGGGTCAGGGGCGAGGCCTCACAATAACACCCATGCATTCATAAAGTGAGCGCTCAAAATGATGAGGAGAAGTTGGGGGGGATGGGACAAGGGTCAGAGTGACGTCATCCCATGTGATGACCCAAGACTTGCAAATCACTTTTTAATAAAACCCTTTAAAATATGCATTTCAAAGACTGACGCCCAAGGAGAGAAAGTAAGGCATTAAACATGAAAAGTTTTATAGGTAGCACAAAGATATTTTAGGATATTTTTAGAAATGTTAAAGTCTATTTAGGAGTTTTACTCCTAATTCTAAATTTATTACATAATATTTATATTCCTCAAACAGAATATGAAAAGAATCTTTAAAAGATTCTCTGTTGCCCAACTAATTAATTTGCTCCTCCCATACAAAAGGTAGAGAGTTTTACTCTTTTGCAACACACACATTTTTTTTTTTGCCAAATTTTCTAAGTATGGAAATTACAAGGCAAGCAAATATATATATATTTTAAGATGTATTTTTTTTCTTTTAATAGATTTAAAACATTTACACCAAAATCATTTGATCTCCTATAACTCTTGAATTGGAATAATTCAACCTTATCAAAAATTTCTTCTAAATGAAGATCCATAACCTAATTACAACCTTAACATACTAAGAATATGAATTATCCATTTTATTCAATAATGCAATACTTGCTGATTCAATAATCATGCAACCTGAATTTACGTCTGTAATCAATTTTCGTTTTCAACATAAAGGAAAAATCTTGAAATTTTACCAAATTGAACATCATCAATTCCATCCTAATTTTGAATTCATCCATCTAAATTTAAATCACGAACAAATCACATGATAACCAAATATACTCAAACACCAATTTTATTGGCAAACCTGATTCAAAGGCTCAACCGAGAAAGAATCAGGAATAAAACCTAGCTTCATTGCCAATCCAACAAAGTTTGCAATAAAACTTACATAGGATTTCAATCCTGAATTTCAACAATTTTAATCAAATTTTCTTCATAATCAAAATCAAGGAATTTATAATGTTTTTCTGCAACTCATTTCTAGAACCATGGAGAAAACAGAATTCTGATCAGGTGACAACAAAACATAACCAAGAGACAATCAACCAAGAATAATCATACATGGTTTACACAATAGAATTCACCATGAATTAAAACTAGGGAAAGGTGGATTCTTCCAACCAGGAGAAATCAAGCACAACACCAAATAGATGCCCAATCGGGGCTATATACCAAGAACTTCCGTTCTTCCATTTCAACATACCAGAATCATACAAAGTTTGTGCTGACAGGTAGGGGCCCATAACACCCTACCCTTTCTCCCTCTTCTCATCCTAAGAAGAGACTCTACACTGGTTAGAGTCTGACTAAACAAACCTTTCCCAAAATTGGTCACTTCTGCCCTCTCCAAGGGTGAGTAATACCAAAACACCCATGCAAAAAAAATCTCAAAATTGCAAACATAAACATGAAAGGAAATCATCCAAAAATACATGGTTTTCAAAGCTTCCCAACATACCCACAAACATACATACATTGAAACAACAACGGGGTAGCATAAGCATGAAACAAGAATGAAATCTGAACAAGGAAGATGAGGATTCCAACCTTCACAAGGAGGTAATGGCAATGAACAAGTTTGAGTAGAGTTTCCTTCTCCTTCTTCAATTCTCAAGAACTCTTCTCTCAATGTAGAGATTGGGTAACAAAACTCACTAGACCAAGAAAGGCCTCTAAATAAGCCTCCAACTCAACCACCAAAGGGAATCAATAACTTCTCCCACCCACTAGCAATTCTAGAAACTCCTAACTCTACCCTCACTATGGTTAGACACTAAAAGGAGGTGGGGTAAGACAACTCATGATGACCACAAGCAATTTTCGCACAAAGGCAAAAAGGGACTTTTTGAGTGACCTCAAAAGTCAACAAAAGGGGCTTAGGGGTTGGATAAGAGCCCTAACCCATACCCATACCCATTGGGTATAATTATAACATGTTTTAAAACCTTAGGAATAGCTTAAGAGCCAAACAAAAGCTAAGAATTAATTAGGACCAACTAATCACTCTAAAATGCAAAATAAGCGCTAATCCGGATTAAGGGTGACAACCCTTGATTAAGGACCAAATAAAAAATTGACACTAACTTAAACCAACTTGGGTCCAATGGTTACACAACTAACCCTAATCAGCACATTGAAGAACATAAACAATTTACGAGTGTCAAGCGACACTAAAAGAACATAGTTATGAACATTAACATTCACTGAACACATAAATAAAATACATACATGTCACAATACAATACTTGAATTATGAACAACAAGGTTTTCAAAATTAACACACACAGATCAGTTCTATTCCTCCATCGATTTCCTCGACTAAAATATCTGCACACTCATTGCACACATCAGTAGTCCCAAAAATCACATGTATACGTATGAAAAATTTACATAAATTGAACCATACATCAATCAAGGTTTCTTTCATCTTACTTAATTCTTAACCATTTAAAATCTCTTAACTTAAAGCATCAATCGTACATTTACCGATTTCATCAACATACATATACATAAAACATTAAATGACAAACATCAATATATCTGAAAGTAACATGAAATAATATAATATGTTCTAGGTATCACATAATGTCTCAAAATCTCGAGTTGTGAATGTCAAAATGATAAAATAACAACTAAGGCCATGAAGGGTCGGGGCGAGGCCTCACACTTTCAAAATGAAGAGATGAGGGTCTCTTAAATAGACTTTCCTGGAATTCATCAATGGTTGAGATCGATTTCAATCAGCGATCAGGATTAAAGGTGAAGTTCAGTCATAAAGAGAGATTTCCAAATTAAAAGGAGTAATAGATTTAATTTGAGTAAAATAAGGAGTTAACTGATTCAATTTGAGTAGAAAAAGGAGTTAACTCATTTAACTCATTTTTTATCAATAATGAACTGGAAATTTCCCTTTTTGAACTGAAGAGAGATTTTGTTGAGATATTTAATTTAATAAAATGAGATATGCTCTCATAATTACTTTTTCTATTTAATTAAATAATCTTTAATTAATCAGAGACACATTTCTTATTTAATTAAATAACTTCATTTAATTAATTAGGAATGGCTTCTCATTTAATCAAATAACTTTTTTTAATTAATTAGAAGTAAGTACTCCATTTAATTAAATAATTTCGTTTAATTATTTCAAAATTTTTTTCAAAAATAGTCAACTCAAGTCAATTGTGGTTAAATGTGGATAACTTTTGGTCAAACTTGATCTTTGCGTATGTGAATATGAGCAAATGTGAGTATGAATTCTAGCAACAATTCGATGCAAATTCTCATTCAACCTTTCAAAATGAAGAGATGAGGGTCTCTTAAATAGACTTTACTAGAATTCATCAACGGTTGAGATCGATTTCAATCAACGGTCAATTTTAAAGGTGAAGTTCATTCATCTGTTCATTTTGAAAGGTTGAATGAGAATTTGCATCAAATTTAATCTGTTAACTCCCATTAATTTTGAAATCTCCCTTTATGATAGAACTTCACCTTTAATCCTGACCGCTTATTGAAATCGATCTCAACCGGTAATGAATTCCAGGAAAGTCTATTTAAGAGACCCTCATTTCTTCATTTTGAAAGGTTGAATGAGAATTTTCATCGAATTGTTGCTAGAATTCATACTCACATTTGCTCATATTCACATACGCAAAGATCAAGTTTGACCAAAAGTTGTCCACATTTAACCACAGTTGACTTGAGTTGACTATTATCAAAAAGAATTTTGAAATAAATAAACGAAATTATTTAATTAAATGGACTACTTACTTCTAATTAATTAAAAAAAGTTATTTGATTAAATGAGAAGCCATTCCTAATTAATTAAATGAAGTTATTTAATTAAATAAGAAATGTGTCTCTGATTAATTAAAGATTATTTAATTAAATAGAAAAAGTAATTATGAGAGCATATCTCATTTTATTAAATTAAATATCTCAACAAAATCTCTCTACAGTTCAAAAAGGGAAATTTCCAGTTCATTATTGATAAAAAATGAGTTAAATGAGTTAACTCCTTTTTCTACTCAAATTGAATCAGTTAACTCCTTATTTTACTCAAATTAAATCTATTAACTCCCTTTAATTTGGAAATCTCCCTTTATGACTGAACTTCACCTTTAATCCTAACCGCTAATTGAAATCGATCTCAACCATTGATGAATTCCAGGAATGTCTATTTAAGAGACCCTCATGTCTTCATTTTGAAAGGTTGAATGAGAATTTGCATCGAATTGTTGCTGGAATTCATACTCACATTTGCTCATATTCACATACGCAAAGATCAAGTTTGACCAAAAGATGACCAGATTTAACCACAGTTGACTTGAGTTGACTAGTTTCAAAAAGAATTTTGAAATAATTAAACGAAATTATTTAATTAAACGGAGTACTTACTTCTAATTAATTAAAAAAAGTTATTTGATTAAATGAGAAGCCATTCCTAATTAATTAAATGAAGTTATTTAATAAAATAAGAAATGTGTCTCTGATTAATTAAAAATTATTTAATTAAATAGAAAAAGTAATTATGAGAGCATATCTCATTTTATTAAATTAAATATCTCAACAAAATCTCTCTTTAGTTCAAAAAGGGAAATTTCCAGTTCATTATTGATAAAAAATTAGTTAAATGAGTTAACTCCTTTTTCTACTCAAATTGAATCAGTTAACTCCTTATTTTACTCAAATTAAATCTATTAACTCCCTTTAATTTGGAAATCTCCCTTTATGACTGAACTTCACCTTTAATCCTAACCGCTAATTGAAATCGATCTCAACCATTGATGAATTCCAGGAATGTCTATTTAAGAGACCATCATGTCTTCATTTTGAAAGGTTGAATGAGAATTTGCATCGAATTGTTGCTGGAATTCATACTCACATTTGCTCATATTCACATATGCAAAGATCAAGTTTGACCAAAAGTTGACCAGATTTAACCATGGTTGACTTGAGTTGACTAGTTTCGAAAAGAATTTTGAAATAATTGAATGAAATTATTTAATTAAATGGAGTACTTACTTCTAATTAATTAAACAAAGTTATTTAATTAAATGAGAAGCCATTCCTAATTAATTAAATGAAGTTATTTAATTAAATAAGAAAAGTGTCTCTAATTAATTAAAAATTATTTAATTAAATAGAAAAAGTAATTATGAGAGCATATCTCATTTTATTAAATTAAATATCTCAACAAAATCTCTCTTCAGTTCAAAAAGGGAAATTTCCAGTTCATTATGGATAAAAAATGAGTTAAATCAGTTAACTCCTTTTTCTACTCAAATTGAGTCAGTTGACTCCTTATTTTACTCAAATTAAATCTATTAACTCCCTTTAATTTGGAAATCTCTCTTTATGACTTAACTTCACCTTTAATCCTGATCATTGATTGAAATCGATCTCAACCATTGATGAATTCCAGGAAAGTCTATTTAAGAGACCCTCAGCTCTTCATTTTCAAAGGTTGAATGAGTATTTGCATCGAATTGTTGCTGGAATTCATACTCACATTTGCTCATATTCACATACGCAAAGATAGTGTTTGACCAAAAGTTGACCAAATTTAACCACAGTTGACTTGAGTTGACTAGTTTCAAAAAGAATTTTGAAATAATTAAACGAAATTATTTAATTAAATGGAGTACTTACTTCTAATTAATTAAACAAAGTTATTTAATTAAATGAGAAGCCATTCCTAATTAATTAAATGAAGTTCTTTAACTAAATAAGAAAAGTGTCTCTAATTAATTAAAGATTACTTAATTAAATAGAAAAAGTAATTATGAGAGCATATCTCATTTTATTAAATTAAATATATCAACAAAATCTCTCTTTAGTTCAAAAAGTGAAATTTTCAGTTCACTATTCATAAAAAATGAGTTAAATCAGTTAACTCCTTTTTCTACTCAAATTGAATCAGTTAACTCCTTATTTTACTCAAATTAAATCTGTTAACTCCCTTTAATTAGGAAATCTCTCTTTATGACTGAACTTCACCTTTAATCCTGACCGTTGATTGAAATTGATCTCAACCGTTGATGAATTCCAGGAAAGTCTTCTTAAGAGACCCTCATCTCTTCATTTTGAAAGGTTGAATGAGAATTTGCATCGAATTGTTGCTGGAATTCATACTCACATTTGCTCATATTCACATATGCAAAGATCAAGTTTGACCAAAAGTTGACCAGATTTAACCACGGTTGACTTGAATTGACTAGTTTCAAAAAGAATTTTGAAATAATTAAACAAAATTATTTAATTAAATGGAGTACTTACTTCTAATTAATTAAACAAATTTATTTAATTAAATGAGAAGCCATTCCTAATTAATTAAATGAAGTTATTTAATTAAATAAGAAAATTGTCTCTAATTAATTAAAGATTATTTAATTAAATAAAATAAGTAATTATGAGAGCATATCTCATTTTATAAAATTAAATATCTCAACAAAATCTCTCTTCAGTTCAAAAAGGGAAATTTCCAATTCACTATTGATCAAAAATGAGTTAAATGAGTTAACTTGTTTCTCTACTCAAATTGAATCAGTTAACTCCTTATTTTACTCAAATTAAATCGATTAACTCCCTTTAATTTGGAAATCTCTCTTTATGACTGAACTTCACCTTTAATCCTAACTGTTGATTGATATCGATCTCAACCATTGATGAATTCCAAAAAAGTCTATTTAAAAGACCCTCATCTCTTCATTTTGAAAGGTTGAATGAGAATTTGCATCGAATTGTTGCTGGAATTCATACTCACATTTTGTGAGGCCTTGTCCCGACCCTTCGTAGCCTTAGTCGTTATTTTATCATTTTGACACTCATGACTCAAGATGTCGAGACATCATCTGATACTTAGAACATATTATATTATTTCATGTTATGTGATGTTACTTTCAGATATATTGATGTTTGTCATTTAATATTTTATGTATATGTATGTTGATGAAATCGGTAAATGTATGATTGATACTTTGATTTAAGAGATTTTTAATTGTTGAATATTAAGTAGGATGAAAGAAACCCTGATTATTGTATGTTTCAATTTATGAGAATTTCGTATACGTATATATGAACATGTGATTTTTGGGACTACTGATGTGTGCAATGAGTGTGCAGATATTTAGTCGAGGAAACTGACGAAGGAATAGAACTGATCCCTATGTGTTAATTTTGAAAACTTTGTTGTTCGTAATTCACGTATTTGTATTGTGAGATGTATGTATGTATCTTCTTTGTTCAGTGAATGTTAATATTCGTAATTACGTTCTTTTAGTGTCGCTTGACACTCATAAATTATTCATGTGCTTCAGTGTGCTGTTTAGGGTTAGTTGTTTAACCTTTGGACCTTAGTTGGTTTAAGTTAGTGTCAATTGCTAAATTGGTTCTTAATCAAGTTTAGTCATCCTTAATCCGATTTAGAGCTTAACCTGCATTTTAGTGTTGTTAGATGGTCCTAATTATTTCTTAGCTTTTGGTTGGCTCTAAAACTATTCCTAATGCTTCAAAACATGAAATAATTATATCCAAAGGGTATGGGTATGGGTTGGGGGTCTTTTCCAACCCCTAAGCCCCTTTTGTTGACTTTGGAGGCCCCTCAAAAAGTGTCATTTTACCTTTGTGCGAAAATTGCAAGTGGTTATCTTGAGTTACCTCACCTCATCTCCTCTTAGGGTTTAACCATGGTATGGGTTGAGTTAGGAGCTTCTAGATTTGTAGGTGGGTGGTTGTAGTTATTGATCCTTTTTTTTTATGGTTGAGCTGAGCCTTATTTAGAGGCCCTTCCTGGACTTGTGGAGGTTGTTACCCAATCTCTACATTAAGAGAGAAGTTCTTGAAGATTGAAGCAAGGAGAAGAAAACTCTACTCAAACTTGATCATTGCCATTACCTCTTTGTGAAAGTTGGAATTCTCATGTCCCTTATTCAGATTTCATTTTTGTTTCATGCTTATGCTACCTTGTTGTTGTTTGAATGTTTGTATGATTGTGGGTATGTTAAAAAGATTTGGAAACCATGTTATTTTTTTGGATGTTTTCCTTTCATGTTTATGTTTGCAATTTTGAGATTTTTCTTGCATGGGTGTTTTGGTATTACTCACCCTTGGAGAGGGCAGAAGTGACCAATTTGGGGAAAGGTCTATTTAGTCGAATTCCATCCAGTGTAGAGTCTCTTCTCAAGATGAGAAGAGGGAGAAAGGGTAGGGTGTTATGGGCCCCTACCTGTCAGCACAACCTTGTATGATTCTGGTATGTTGAAATGGAAGAATGAAAGTTCTTGGTATATAGCCCCGATTGGGCATCTGTTTGGTGTTGTGCTTGACTTCTCCTGGTTGGAAGAATCCACCTTTCCCTAGTTTTGATTATTTGTGAATCATGTTGTGATAACCTTGTATGTATATGCATGTTTGAATTGTTCTTGGTCATGCTTTTGGTCACCTGACCAGATTTTGTTCCCTCCGTGATTCTCAGAAATGTGATGCAAAAAAAAGATAAATACCCCTTGATAAGGGTCATGAAGGAAAATTATTTTGGATTGTTGAAAATTTGGAGATGGGAATTCTATGATTATTGTATTTCAAATTTGTTGTAGTGGCCATGACGTCGGGTTTTCTTCCTAGTTCTTTCTCGGCTGAGCCCTTGAATCAGGTTGATAATAAAATAAGTGATTGTGTAATTTTTGCTTCTCTTGAAGTTTTCATATTTTATTTCATCATATGAGTTTATATCAAAGAAAATATGAAATGAGGATATTAAATTTATGCAAGTTTTCAATTTGAAAATGTATGGTATCTCCTTTGGGTTTGATATGATTTAGTTCATGGTTGTTTGTGTTGGAAGTAAATTCGCAAGAATTTGTGTGTTGGATACTCCCTTCAAAAGAATAGAACACCATCATCCTGATCTCCTTATTTTCTCAATTGCCTCAAGACTAGTTTAGTCACTATGTTATTCAATTTTGTTCCATTAGTTATAATAGATAGTTAAATGAATATGTAGATGATTATTTCTTGTAATGTGGGTATCATTGAAATGCATATTTTTTAGGGATCATAGAATTTATTAACCAGGAATTCATAAGAAATTTATGTAGATTTTGATGATCTTGCAATAGTTGATTGTTTGTTGAGCATGATACATAATAAGGTGTTAAGTTAATATCATTATGAATTAAAAACATCAATCCTATAAAATTGCATAGTAAGATCTAAGCCAACAAGTAAAGTTCAAAAATGCATATAAAAGAGGCCTGTAGAAGCACATTTATCATTCTGGAATTTGTATGGCAATCACTAATATAGTTCACTATATTACAGACTAATAAAATAATAGACCATCATTAAAATAAACTTTTTTAAAAAGTATTCCTATCCTAAATATCCTAGCTAAACTTTATCAACTCTTACCAAGTTAACTTTTGCAACAACTACTCTCTCTCCCCTAGGCGTCAGCTCTAAAAAGGGGGTGGAAGAAGAGTTTTAAATTAGTCAAATCTATTGTGGGTGACATCACCCTATCTTTTCCTTTCTTCCAGTAAGGGCATGGCATCATAGCATTTGGGATCTTGGTTGAGGCAAAATCTTTTAAAAGAAAAATTTAACTTGTTGAAGCGCTTCCCCTTCACCCTTGGCACTCAGACCTGACATGCTCTGTCATGCGCAGGAGGGAGGGGACAAGCCTGTCCTTTACCCTATGTCAGCGCATGGGTTGGATGGGTCAACGCTTTGTGGGGATTGCTCCACGCTATTGGTGCAAAGGTCTGACATCCCTCTCTTGTCAAAGAAAACTTTAGGCATTACTCACGCCTCCATTCTTAAAAAGGGAGTGGGGGTTTCGGGTAAGTTAGATTAGATTAGTAATTGTTTTGTTAATGAAGTTGTTAGAGTTAGAAGTTAGTGTAGGTGTTAGGAGATTATGTTTAGATATGCTATATTTATATTAAGTTTTGATTTAGGTTAGTTGATTTATTATTTTAATGTTAGTTTATGTTGTTAGTTATAGTGTTTAGTTTAATTTTTAAATTAAATTAGTTAGTTTTAAATTTTTAAGTTACTTTAGTTTAGTATTATGTTAGAATGTAAGTTTAGTTAGTATGTTTTATTTTATTTTTTTAAATTTGTGATTATTAAATGTTGAAATTAAGTTAATTATAGTTAGTTGTTTAATTATATTAGTTGTTTGTAGTAGTGTTAGGATTGATTTATGTTATTTCAATTATGATTATTAATGGTTTTAGTTACTTGTTAATTTAATATAGTTTTATAATTATAAGTGTAGTAGTTTTTATATTATGTTATTTTAGTTTTAATATTATTTAGTTTAAATCTTAAGGATAGTTAGATAGTTTTATGACTTAGTTTATTTTGTAGTAGATAAAATGTTAATTAAGTAATGGTTATAATAAGAAATCAATTAGTCTTAATTTAAAATTATAGATGTAAGTTAGTTCGATTTCGATTCATTCAATTGTTAGATATATGGATATAATCGTTAAATTTAGATTTGACTTCTTTTAATTAATTATTATATATATAAAAAAAAAAGATTGTGTTTTGACCTCGTATTTTTGGGCATGACACATTTGCTCATATTCACATACGCAAAGATCAACTTTGACCAAAAGTTGACTAGATTTAACCATGGTTGACTTGAGATGACTAGTTTCGAAAAGAATTTTAAAATAATTAAATGAAATTATTTAATTAAATGGAGTACTTTCTTCTAATTAATTAAACAATGTTATTTTATTAAATGAGAAGCCATTCCTAATTAATTAAATGAAGTTATTTAATTAAATAAGAAAAGAGACTCTAATTAATTAAAGATTATTTAATTAAATAGAAAAAGTAATTATGAGAGCATATCTCATTTTATTAAATTATATATCTCAACAAAATCTCGCTTCAATTCAAAAAGGAAAATTTCCAGTTCACTATTGATAAAAAATGAGTTAAATCAGTAAACACCTTTCTCTACTCAAATTGAATCCAATAACTCTTTATTTTACTCAAATTAAATCTGTTCACTCCCTTTAATTTGGAAATCTCCTTTTATGACTGAACTTCACCTTTAATCTTGATAGTTGATTGAAATCGATCTCAACCGTTGATGAATTCTAGGAAAGTCTATTTAAGAGACCCTCATCTCTTCATTTTGAAAGGTTGAATGAGAATTTGCATCGAATTGTTGTTGGAATTCATACTCACATTTGCTCATATTCACATACGAAAAGATCAAGTTTGACCAAAAGTTGACCAGATTTAACCACAATTGACTTGAGTTGACTAGTTTTGAAAAAAAATTTGAAATAATTAAACGAAATTATTTAATTAAATGGAGTACTTACTTTTAATTAATTAAACAAAGTTATTTAATTAAATGAGAAGCCATTCCTAATTAATTAAATGAAGTTATTTAATTAAATAAGAAAAGTGTCTCTAATTAATTAAAAATTATTTAATTAAATAGAAAAAGTAATTATGAGAGCATATCTCATTTTATTAAATTAAATATGTCAACAAAATCTCTCTTCAGTTCAAAAAGGGAAATTTCTAGTTAACTATTGATCAAAAATAAGTTAAGTCAGTTAACTCCTTTTTCTACTCAAATTGAACTAGTTAACTCCTTATTTTACTCAAATTAAATCTGTTAACTCACTTTTCTTTGAAAATCTCCCTTTATGATTAAACTTCACCTTTAATCCTGACCATTTATTGAAATTGATCTCAACCGTTGATGAATTTTAGAAAAGTCTATTTAAGAGACCCTCATTTCTTCATTATGAAAGGTTGAATGAGAATTTGCATCGAATTGTTGTTAGAATTCATACTCACATTTGCTCATACTCACATAGGCAAAGATCAAGTTTGACCAAAAGTTGACAAGATTTAACCACGGTTGACTTGAGTTGAATAGTTTCGAAAAGAATTTTGAAATAATTAAATAAAATTATTTAATTAAATGGAGTACGTACTTCTAATTAATTTTAAACAAAGTTATTTGATTAAATGAGAAGCCATTCCTAATTAATTAAATGAAGTTATTTAATTAAATAAGAAAAGTGTCTCTAATTAATTAAAGATTATTTAATTAAATAGAAAAAGTAATTATGAGAGCATATCTCATTTTATTAAATTAAATATCTTCACAAAATCTCTCTTCAGTTCAAAAAGGAAAATTTTTAGTTCATTATTGATAAAAAATGAGTTAAATCAATTAACTCCTTTTTCTACTCAAATTGAGTCAGTTAACTCCTTATTTTACTCAAATTGAATATATTAACTCCCTTTAATTTGGAAATCTCTCTTTATGACTTAACTTCACCTTTAATACTGATCGCTGAATGAAATCGATCTCAACCGTTGATGAATTCCACGAAAGTCTATTTAAGAGACCCTCATCTCTTCATTTTAAAAGGTTGAATGAGTATTTAGCATCGAATTGTTGTTGAAATTCATACTCACATTTGCTCATATTCACATACGCAAATATCAAGTTTGACCAAAAGTTGACTAGATTTAACCACAGTTAACTTGAGTTGACTAGTTTCAAAACGAATTTTGAAATAATTAAACGAAATTATTTAATTAAATGGAGTACTTACTTCTAATTAATTAAAAAAAGTTATTTAATTAAATGAGAAGCCATTCCTAATTAATTAAATGAAGTTATTTAATTAAATAAGAAAAGTGTCTCTAATTAATTAAAGATTATTTAATTAAATAGAAAAAGTAATTACGAGAGCATATCTCATTTTATTAAATTAAATATCTCAACAAAATCTCTCTTCAGTTCAAAAAGGGAAATTTCCAGTTCACTATTGATCAAAAATGAGTTAAATCAGTTAACTCCTTTTTCTACTCAAATTGAATCAGTTAACTCCTTATTTTACTAAAGTTAAATCTGTTAACTCTCTTTAATTTGGAAAGCTCCCTTTATGACTGAACTTCACCTTTAATCATGACCATTGTTTGAAATTGATCTCAACCGTTGATGAATTCCAGGAAAGTCTATTTAAGAAACCCTCATCTCTTCATTTTGAAAGGTTGAATGAGAATTTGCATCGAATTGTTGCTGGAATTCATACTCACATTTGCTCATATTCACATATGCAAAGATCAAGTTTGACCAAAAGTTGACTAGATTTAACCACGGTTGACTTGAGTTGACTAGTTTCTAAAAGAATTTTGAAATAATTAAACGAAATTATTTAATTAAATCGAGTACTTACTTCTAATTAATTAAACAAAGTTATTTAATTAAATGAGAAGCCATTCCTAATTAATTAAATGAAGTTATTTAATTAAATAAGAAAAGTGTCTCTAATTAAGTAAAGATTATTTAATTAAATAGAAAAAGTAATCATGAGAGCATATCTCATTTTATTAAATTAAATATCTCAACAAAATATCTCTTTAGTTCAAAAAGGGAAATTTTCAACTCACTATTGATCAAAAATGAATTAAATCAGTTAACTCCTTTTTCTACTCAAATTAAATCTGTTAACTCCCTTTAATTTGGAAATCTCTTTTTATGATTGAACTTCACCTTTAATACTGACCGTTGATTGAAATCGATCTCAACCGTTTATGAATTCCAAAAAAGTCTATTTAAGAGACCCTCATCTGTTCAATTTGAAATGTTCAATGAGAATTTGCATCGAATTGTTGCTGGAATTCATACTCACATTTGCTCATATTCACATACGCAAAGATCAAGGGTGACCAAAAGTTGACCAGATTTAACCACGATTGACTTGAGTTGACTAATTTCGAAAAGAATTTTGAAATTATTAAACAAAATTATTTAATTAAATAGAGTACTTGCGTCTAATTAATTAAACAAAATTATTTAATTAAATGAGAAGCCATTCCTAAATAATTAAATGAAGTTATTTAATTAAATAAGAAAAGTGTCTCTAATTAATTAAAGATTATTTAATTAAATAGAAAAAGTAATTATGAGAGCATATCTCATTTTATTAAATTAAATATCTCAACAAAATCTCTGTTGAGTTCAAAAAGGGAAATTTCCAATTCACTATTGATCAAAAATGAGTTAAATTAGTTAAATTCTTTTTCTACTCAAATTGAATCAGTTTACTCCTTATTTTACTCAAATTAAATCTGTTAACTCTCTTTAATTTGGAAATCTCCCTTTATGACTGAACTTCAACTTTAATCCTGACTGTTGATTGAAATCGATCTCAACCGTTGATGAATTCCAGAAAAGTCTATTTAAGAGACCCTCATCTCTTCATTTTGAAAGGTTGAATGAGAATTTGCATCAAATTGTTGCTAGAATTCATACTCACATTTGCTCATATTCACATACGCAAATATCAAGTTTGACCAAAAGTTAACCAGATTTAACCATAATTGACTTGAGTTGATTAGTTTTGAAAAGAATTTTGAAATATTTAAATGAAATTATTTAATTAAATGGAGTACTTACTTCTAATTAATTAAACAATGTTATTTAATTAAATGAGAAGCCATTCCTAATTAATTAAATAAAGTTATTTAATTAAATAAGAAAAGTGTCTCTAATGAATTAAAGATTATTTAATTAAATAGAAAAAGTAATTATGAGAGCATATCTCATTTTATTAAATTAAATATCTCAACAAAATCTCTCTTCAGTTCAAAAAGGGAAATTTCCAGTTCATTATTGATCAAAAATGAGTTAAATGAGTTAACTCCTTTTTCTACTCAAATTGAACCAGTTAATTCCTTATTTTTACTCAAATTAAATCTGTTATCTTCCTTTAATTTGAAAATCTCCCTTTATGACTGAACTTCACCTTTAATCCTGACCGTTGATTGAAATTGATCTCAACCACTGATGAATTTCAAAAAAGTCTATTTAAGAGACCCTCATCTCTTCATTTTTAAAGGTTGAATGAGAATTTGCATCGAATTGTTGCTGGAATTCACTCACATTTGCTCATATTCACATACGCAAATATCAAGTTTGACCAAAAGTTGACCAGATTTAACTACGGTTGACTTGAGTTGACTAGTTTTGAAAAGAATTTTGAAATAATTAAACAAAATTATTTAATTAAATGAAGTACTTACTTCTAATTAATTAAACAATGTTATTTAATTAAATGAGAAGCCATTCCTAATTAATTAAATGAAGTTATTTAATTAAATAAGAAAAGTGTCTATAATTAATTAAAGATTATTTAATTAAATAGAAAAAGTAATTATGAGAGCATATCTCATTTTATTAAATTAAATATCACAACAAAATCTCTCTTCAGTTCAAAAAGAAAAAGTTTCAGTTCACTATTGATAAAAAATGAATTAAATCAGTTAACTCCTTTTTATACTCAAATTGAATCAAATAACCCCTTATTTTACTCAAATTAAATCTGTTAACTCCCTTTAATTTGGAAATCTCCCTTTATGAATGAACTTCACCTTTAATCATGACCGCTGATTGAAATCGAACTCAACCGTTGATGAATTCTATGAAAGTCTATTTAAGAGACCCTCATCTCTTCATTTTGGAAGGTTGAATGAGAATTTGCATCAAATTGTTGATGGAATTCATACTCACATTTGCTCATATTCACATACGGAAAGATCAAGTTTGACCAAAAGTTGACCAGATTTAACCACGGTTGACTTGAGTTGACTAGTTTTGAAAAGAATTTTGAAATAATTAAACGAAATTATTTAATTAAATGAAGTACTTACTTCTAATTAATTAAACAAATTTATTTAATTAAATGAGAAGCCATTCCTAATTAATTAAATGAAGTTATTTAATTAAATAAGAAAAGTGTCTCTAATTAATTAAAGATTATTTAATTAAATAGAAAAAGTAATTATGAAAGCATATCTCATTTTATTAAATTAAATATCTCAACAAAATCTCTCTTCAATTCAAAAAGGAAAATTTCCAGTTCACTATTGATAAAAAAATGCATTAAATCACTTAACTCTTTTCTCTACTCAAATTGAATCATTTAACTCCTTATTTTATTCAAATTAAATTTGTTAACTCCCTTTAATTTGGAAATATCCCTTTATGACTGAACTTCACCTTTAATCCTGATCGTTGATTGAAATCGATCTCAACCGTTCATGAATTCCAGAAAAGTCTATTTAAGAGACCCTCATCTCTTCGTTTTGAAAGGTTGAATGAGAATTTGCATCAAATTGTTGCTGGAATTCATAATCGCATTTGCTCATATTCACATATGCAAATATCAAGTTTGACTAAAAGTTGACCAGATTTAACCACAGTTGACTTGAGTTGACTAGTTTAGAAAAGAATTTTGAAATAATTAAACGAAATTATTTAATTAAATGGAGTGCCTACTTGTAATTAATTAAACAATGTTATTTAATTAAATGAGAAGCCATTCCTAATTAATTAAATGAAGTTATTTAATTGAATAAGAAAAGTGTCTCTAAGTAGTTAAAAACTATTTAATTAAATAGAAAAAGTAATTATGAGAGTGTATCTCATTTTATTAAATTAAATATCTTAATAAAATCTCTCTTGAGTTCAAAAAGGGAAATTTCCAGTTCACTGTTGATCAAAAATGAGTTAAATCAGTTAACTTCTTTTTCTACTCAAATTGAATCAGCTAACTCCTTATTTTACTCAAATTAAATCTGTAAACTCACTTTAATTTGGAAATCTCCCTTTATGAATGAACTTCACCTTTAATCCTGACTGCTGATTGAAATCGATCTCAACCGTTGATAAATTCTATGAAAGTCTATTTAAGAGACCCTCATCTCTTCATTTTGAAAGGTTGAATCAGAATTTGCATCGAATTGTTGCTGGAATTCATACTCACATTTGCTCATATTCACATACGGAAAGATCAAGTTTGACCAAAAGTTGACCAGATTTAACCACGCTTGACTTGAGTTGACTAGTTTCGAAAAGAATTTTGAAATAATTAAACAAAATTATTTAATTAAATAGAGTACTTACTTCTAATTAATTAAACAAAGTTATTTAATTAAATGAGAAGCAATTCTTAATTAATTAAATGAAGTTATTTAATTAAATAAGAAAATTGTCTCTAATTAATTAAAGATTATTTAATTAAATACAAAAAGTAATTATGAGAGCATATCTCATTTTATTAAATTAAATATCTCAACAAAATCTCTCTTCAGTTCAAAAAGGGAAATTTCTAGTTCACTATTGATGAAAAATGAGTTAAATGAGTTAATTTGTTTTTTGACTAAAATTGAATTAGTTAACTCCTTATTTTACTCAAATTAAATCTGTTAACTCCTTTTAATTTGGAAATTTTCCTTTATGACTGAACTTCACCTTTAATACTGACCGTTGATTGAAATCGATCGCAACCGTTTATGAATTCCAAAAAAGTCTATTTAAGAGACCCTCATCTGTTCAATTTGAAAGGTTGAATGAGAATTTGCATCGAATTGTTGCTGGAATTCATACTCACATTTGCTCATATTCACATACGCAAAGATCAAGGTTGACCAAAAGTTGACCAGATTTAACCACGATTGACTTGAGTTGAATAATTTCGAAAAGAATTTTGAAATTATTAAACAAAATTATTTAATTAAATAGAGTACTTGCGTCTAATTAATTAAACAAAGTTATTTAATTAAACGAGAAGCCATTCCTAAATAATTAAATGAAGTTATTTAATTAAATAAGAAAAGTGTCTCTAATTAATTAAAGATTATTTAATTAAATAGAAAAAGTAATTATGAGAGCATATCTCATTTTATTAAATTAAATATCTCAACAAAATCTCTGTTGAGTTCAAAAAGGGAAATTTCCAATTCACTATTGATCAAAAATGAGTTAAATTAGTTAAATTCTTTTTCTACTCAAATTGAATCAGTTTACTCCTTATTTTACTCAAATTAAATCTGTTAACTCTCTTTAATTTGGAAATCTCCCTTTATGACTGAACTTCAACTTTAATCCTGACTGTTGATTGAAATCGATCTCAACCGTTGATGAATTCCAGAAAAGTCTATTTAAGAGACCCTCATCTCTTCATTTTGAAAGGTTGAATGAGAATTTGCATCAAATTGTTGCTAGAATTCATACTCACATTTGCTCATATTCACATACGCAAATATCAAGTTTGACCAAAAGTTGACCAGATTTAACCATAATTGACTTGAGTTGATTAGTTTTGAAAAGAATTTTGAAATATTTAAATGAAATTATTTAATTAAATGGAGTACTTACTTCTAATTAATTAAACAATGTTATTTAATTAAATGAGAAGCCATTCCTAATTAATTAAATAAAGTTATTTAATTAAATAAGAAAAGTGTCTCTAATGAATTAAAGATTATTTAATTAAATAGAAAAAGTAATTATGAGAGCATATCTCATTTTATTAAATTAAATATCTCAACAAAATCTCTCTTCAGTTCAAAAAGGGAAATTTCCAGTTCATTATTGATCAAAAATGAGTTAAATGAGTTAACTCCTTTTTCTACTCAAATTGAACCAGTTAATTCCTTATTTTTACTCAAATTAAATCTGTTAACTTCCTTTAATTTGAAAATCTCCCTTTATGACTGAACTTCACCTTTAATCTTGACCGTTGATTGAAATTGATCTCAACCATTGATGAATTTCAAAAAAGTCTATTTAAGAGACCCTCATCTCTTCATTTTTAAAGGTTGAATGAGAATTTGCATCGAATTGTTGCTGGAATTCACTCACATTTGCTCATATTCAGATACGCAAATATTAAGTTTGACCAAAAGTTGACCAGATTTAACCACGGTTGACTTGAGTTGACTAGTTTTGAAAAGAATTTTGAAATAATTAAATAAAATTATTTAATTAAATGAAGTACTTACTTCTAATTAATTAAACAATGTTATTTAATTAAATGAGAAGCCATTCCTAATTAATTAAATGAAGTTATTTAATTAAATAAGAAAAGTGTCTATAATTAATTAAAGATTATTTAATTAAATAGAAAAAGTAATTATGAGAGCATATCTCATTTTATTAAATTAAATATCACAACGAAATCTCTCTTCAGTTCAAAAAGAAAAAGTTTCAGTTCACTATTGATAAAAAATGAATTAAATCAGTTAACTCCTTTTTATACTCAAATTGAATCAAATAACCCCTTATTTTACTCAAATTAAATCTGTTAACTCCGTTTAATTTGGAAATCTCCCTTTATGAATGAACTTCACCTTTAATCCTGACCGCTGATTGAAATCGAACTCAACCGTTGATGAATTCTATGAAAGTCTATTTAAGAGACCCTCATCTCTTCATTTTGAAAGGTTGAATGAGAATTTGCATCAAATTGTTGCTGGAATTCATACTCACATTTGCTCATATTCACATACGGAAAGATCAAGTTTGACCAAAAGTTGACCAGATTTAACCACGGTTGACTTGAGTTGACTAGTTTTGAAAAGAATTTTGAAATAATTAAACGAAATTATTTAATTAAATGAAGTACTTACTTCTAATTAATTAAACAAATTTATTTAATTAAATGAGAAGCCATTCCTAATTAATTAAATGAAGTTATTTAATTAAATAAGAAAAGTGTCTCTAATTAATTAAAGATTATTTAATTAAATAGAAAAAGTAATTATGAAAGCATATCTCATTTTATTAAATTAAATATCTCAACAAAATCTCTCTTCAATTCAAAAAGGAAAATTTCCAGTTCACTATTGATAAAAAATGCATTAAATCACTTAATTCTTTTCTCTACTCAAATTGAATCATTTAACTCCTTATTTTATTCAAATTAAATTTGTTAACACCCTTTAATTTGGAAATATCCCTTTGTGACTGAACTTCACCTTTAATCCTGATCGTTGATTGAAATCGATCTCAACCGTTCATGAATTCCAGAAAAGTCTATTTAAGAGACCCTCATCTCTTCGTTTTGAAAGGTTGAATGAGAATTTGCATCGAATTGTTGCTGGAATTCATAATCGCATTTGCTCATATTCACATATGCAAATATCAAGTTTGACTAAAAGTTGACCAGATTTAACCACAGTTGACTTGAGTTGACTAGTTTCGAAAAGAATTTTGAAATAATTAAACGAAATTATTTAATTAAATGGAGTGCCTACTTGTAATTAATTAAACAATGTTATTTAATTAAATGAGAAGCCATTCCTAATTAATTAAATGAAGTTATTTAATTGAATAAGAAAAGTGTCTCTAAGTAGTTAAAAACTATTTAATTAAATAGAAAAATTAATTATGAGAGTGTATCTCATTTTATTAAATTAAATATCTTAATAAAATCTCTCTTGAGTTCAAAAAGGGAAATTTCCAGTTCACTGTTGATCAAAAATGAGTTAAATCAGTTAACTTCTTTTTCTACTCAAATTGAATCAGCTAACTCCTTATTTTACTCAAATTAAATCTGTAAACTCACTTTAATTTGGAAATCTCCCTTTATGAATGAACTTCACCTTTAATCCTGACTGCTGATTGAAATCGATCTCAACCGTTGATAAATTCTATGAAAGTCTATTTAAGAGACCCTCATCTCTTCATTTTGAAAGGTTGAATGAGAATTTGCATCGAATTGTTGCTGGAATTCATACTCACATTTGCTCATATTCACATACGGAAAGATCAAGTTTGACCAAAAGTTGACCAGATTTAACCACGCTTGACTTGAGTTGACTAGTTTCGAAAAGAATTTTGAAATAATTAAACAAAATTATTTAATTAAATAGAGTATTTACTTCTAATTAATTAAACAAAGTTATTTAATTAAATGAGAAGCCATTCTTAATTAATTAAATGAAGTTATTTAATTAAATAAGAAAATTGTCTCTAATTAATTAAAGATTATTTAATTAAATACAAAAAGTAATTATGAGAGCATATCTCATTTTATTAAATTAAATATCTCAACAAAATCTCTCTTCAGTTCAAAAAGGGAAATTTCTAGTTCACTATTGATGAAAAATGAGTTAAATGAGTTAATTTGTTTTTCGACTAAAATTGAATCAGTTAACTCCTTATTTTACTCAAATTAAATCTGTTAACTCCCTTTAATTTGGAAATTTTCCTTTATGACTGAACTTCACCTTTAATGCTGACCGTAGATTGAAATTGATCTCAACTGTTGATGAATTTCAGGAAAGTCTATTTAAGAGACCCTCATCTTTTCATTTTAAAAGGTCAAATAAGAATTTGCATCGAATTGTTGCTAGAATTCATACTCACATTTGCTCATATGCACATATGCAAAGATCAAGTTTGACTAAAAGTTGACCAAATTTAACCACGGTTGACTTGAGTTGACTAATTGCAAATTTTTTTTTGAAATAATTAAACTAAATTATTTAATTAAATTGAGTACTTACTTCTAATTAATTAAACAAATTTATTTAATTAAATGAGAAGTCATTCCTAATTAATTAAATGAAGTTATTTAATTATATAAGAAAAGTGTCTCTAATTAATTAAAGATTATTTAATTAAAAAGAAAAAAGTTTATTATGAGAGCATATCTCATTTTATTAAATTAAATATCTTAACAAAATATCTCTTCAGTTCAAAAAGGAAAATTTCCAGTTCACTGTTGATCAAAAATGAGTTAAATCAGTTAGCTCCTTTCTCTACACAAATTGAATCAGTTAACTCTTTATTTTACTGAAATTAAATCTGTTAACTCCCTTTAATTTAGAAATCTCTCTTTATAATAGAACTTCGCCTTTAATCCTGACCGTTGATTGAAATCGATCTGAACCATTGATGAATTCCAAGAAAGGCTATTTAAGAGACCCTCATCTCTTCATTTTGAAAGGTTGAATGAGAATTTTCATCGAATTGTTGCTGTAATTCATACTCACATTTGCTCATATTCACATACGCAAAGATCAAGTTTGACCAAAAATTGACTAGATTTAACCAAGGTTGACTTGAGTTGACTAGTTTCAAAAAGAATTTTGAAATAATTAAATGAAATTATTTAATTAAATGGAGCACTTACTTCTAATTAATTAAACAAAGTTATTTAATTAAATGAGAAGCCATTCCTAATTAATTAAATGAAGTTATTTAATTAAACAAGAAAAGTGTCTCTAATTAATTAAATATTATCTAATTAACTAGAAAAAGTAATTACAAGAGAATATCTCATTTTATTAAATTAAATATCTCAACAAAATCACTCTTCAGTTCAAAAAGGGAAATTTCCAGTTCACTATTGATCTAAAATGAGTTAAATCAGTTAACTCTTTTTTCTACACAAATTGAATCAGTTAACTCCTTATTTTACTCAAACTAAATCTGTTAACTCCCTTTAATTTGGAAATCTCCCATTATGACTGAACTTCACCTTTAATTCTGAACGCTGATTGAAATCGATCTCAACCGTTGATAAATTCCACAAAAGTCTATTTAAGAGATCCTCATCTCTTCAATTTGAAAGGTTGAATGAAAACTTGCATGAAATTGTTGCTGGAATTCATACTCACATTTGCTCATATTCATATACGCAAAGATCAAGTTTGACCAAAAGTTGATCAGATTTAACTACAGTTGACTTGTGTTGACTAGCTTCGAAAAGAATTTTTAAATAATTAAATGAAATTATTTAATTAAACGGAGTACTTACCTCTAATTAATTAAAAAAAGTTATTTAATTAAATGAGAAGCCATTCCTAATTAATTAAATGAAGTTATTTAATTAAATAAGAAAAGTTTCTCTAATTAGTTAAAGATTATTTAATTAAATAGTAAAAGTAATTACAAGAGCATATCTCATTTTATTAAATTAAATATCACAGCAAAATCTCTCTTCAGTTCAAAAAGGGAAATTTCCAGTTCACTATTGCTAAAAAATGAGTTAAATCAGCTAACTCTTTTTTCTACTCAAATTGAATCAGTTAACTTCTTATTTTGCTCAAATTAAATTTGTTAACTCCCTTTAATTTGGAAATCTCCCTTTATGATTGAACTTCACTTTTAATCCTGACCATTGATTGAAATCGATCTCAACCGTTGATGAATTCACCCTAATATCTTTATTTTGAAAGGTTGAATGAGAATTTGCATCGATTTTTTGCTGAAATTCATACTCACATTTGCTTATATTCACATACGCAAAGATCAAGTTTGACCAAAAGTTGGATAGATCTAACCACGGTTGACTTGAGTTAACTAGTTTCGAAAAGAATTTTAAAATAATTAAATGAAATTATTTAATTAAATGGAGTACTTAAATCTAATTAATTAAAAAAAGTTTTTTAATTAAATGAGAAGCCATTCCTAATTAATTAAGTGAAGTTATTTAATTAAATAAGAAAAGTGACTTTAATTAATTAAAGATTATTTAATTAAATAAAAAAAGTAATTACAAGAGCATATCTCATTTTATTAAATTAAATATCTCAACAAAATCTCTCTTTAGTTCAAAAAGGGAAATTTCCAGTTCACTATTGATCAAAAATGAGTTAAATCAGTTAACTCCTTTTTCTACTCAAATTGAATCAGCTAACTCGTTATTTTACTCAAATAAAATCTGTTAACTCACTTTAATTTATAAATCTCCCTTTATGACTAAACTTCACCTTTAATCTGGACCGTTGATTGAAATCGATCTCAACTGTTGATAAATTCCAGAGAAGTCTATTTAAGAGACCCTCATCTCTTCATTTTGAAAGGTTAAATGAGAATTTGCATCGAATTGTTGTTGGAAGTCATACTCACATTTGCTGATATTCACATACGTAAAGATCAAGTTTGACCAAAAGTTGACCAGATTTAACCACAGTTGACTTGAGTTCACTAGTTTCAAATTTTTTTTTGAAATAATTAAACAAAATTATTTAATTAATTGGAGTACTTACATCTAATTAATTAAAAAAAGTTATTTAATTAAATGAGAAGCCATTCCTAATTAATTAAATGAAGTTATTTAATTTAATAAGAAAACTGTCTCTAATTAATTAAAGATTATTTAATTAAATAGCAAAAGTAATTACAAGAGCATATCTCATTTTATTAAATTAAATGTCTCAACAAAATCTCTCTTCAGCTCAAAAAGGGAAATTTCGAGTTCACTATTGATTAAAACAGAGTTAAATCAGTTAACTCTTTTTTCTACTCAAATTGAATCAATTAACTCTTTATTTTACTCAAATTAAATCTGTTAACTCCTTTTAATTTTGAAATCTTCCTTTATGACTGAACTTCACCTCTAATCCTGACTACTGATTGAAATCGATCTCAACCGTTGATGAATTTCAGGAAAATCTATTTAAGAGACCTTCAACTCTTCATTTTGAAAGGTTGAATGAGAATTTGCATGGAATTGTTGCTGGATTTCATACTCACATTTGCTCATATTCACATACGCAAAGATCAAGTTTGACCAAAAGTTGACCAGATTTAACCACGGTTGACTTGAGTTGACTAGTTTCGAATATAATTTTGAAATAATTAAATAAAATTATTTAATTAAATGGAGTACTTACTTCTAATTAATTAAACAAAGTTATTTAATTAAATGAGAAGCCATTCTTCATTGATTAAATGAAGTTATTTAATTAAATAAGAAAAGTGTCTCTAATTAATTAAAGATTATTTAATTAAATAGAAAAAATAATTATCACAGCATATATCAATCGTTGATGAATTCTAGGAAAGTCTATTTAAGAGACTCTCATCTCTTCATTTTGAAAGGTTGAATGAGAATTTGCATTGAATTGTTGCTAGAATTCATACTCACATTTGCTCATATTCACATACGCAAAGATCAAGTTTGATTAAAAGTTGACCAGATTTAACCATGGTTGACTTGAGTTGACTAGTTTCAAAAAGAATTTTTAAATAATTAAACAAAATTATTTAATTAAATGGAGTACTTACTTCTAATTAATTAAACAAAGTTATTTAATTAAATGAGAAGCCATTCCTAATTAATTAAATGAAGTTATTTTACTAAATAAGAAAAGTGTCTCTAATTAATTAAAGATTATTTAATTAAATAGAAAAAGTAATTATGAGAGCATATCTCATTTTATTAAATTAAATATCTCAAAAAAATCTCTCTTTAGTTCAAAAAAGGAAATTTTAAATTTATTATTGATAAAAAATGAGTTAAATCAGTTAACTCCTTTTGCTACTCAAATTGAATCAGTTAACTCTTTATTTTACTCAAATTAAATCTGTTAACTCCCTTTAATTTGGAAATCTCCCTTTATGACTGAACTTCACCTTTAATCCTAACCGCTGATTGAAATCGATCTCAACCGTTGATGAATTCCAGGAAAGTTTATTTAAGAGACCCTTATCTCTTCATTTTGAAAGGTTGAATGAGAATTTGCATCAAATTGTTGCTGGAATTCATACTCACATTTGCTCATATTCACATACGCAAAGATCAAGTTTGACCAAAAGTTGACCAGATTTAACCACAAGTGGCTTGAGTTTACTATTAATTAAACAAAGTTATTTATTTAAATGAGAAGCCATTCCTAATTAATTAAATCAAGTTATTTAATTAAATAAGAAAAGTGTCTCTAATTAATGAAAGATTGTTTAATTAAATAGAAAAAATAATTATGATAGCATATCTCATTTTATTAAATTAAATATCTCAACAAAATCTCTCTTCAGTTCAAAAAGAGAAATTTTCAGTCCACTATTGATCAAAAATGAGTTAAATCAGTTAACTCCTTTTTCTACTCAAATTGAATCAGTTAACTCCTTATTTTACTTGCAATGCCCTGCCATGGGATCCAAAGAATTAACTTAGAATTTCACTAAATTTGATAACATTTTTTTTTTTCTATAATCCATTGATCTCAAATTTTATCCATTAAATCATCTAATGGTTTTGGCTACAAATTTAAACCCTAGCCCCGTGTTCATTCCAGATCTAAGCATGTAGAATTCTCAAACAAAATTAGCTACCATATTGAGAATTGCATAAGAAATTCCTCAGAAGACATATGGAAGACACGAAAAAGACAAGGAAAGCATGATGCAAAAATAGCATAAGTAAAATCACAAGAATTTACATGGATTCTGATGCTAAATCGCTCTTTCTCAAAAAAATTTGCAGAGCAACTCCTCCCTTCTTCAGAGTTCTCAAGTCCTCCAATGCTCCAATTGCACTCCAAAACGCTCTCTCTCTAAGCTTCTATGAATGCCTGAATATGAAGAGCTCTCAAGAAACCTTTGGAATACTTCTTCAAACCACTGAAAAGTGTCACCAACTAAGCATGGGTCTTTTCCCACCTTTTTGGTGAGTCATAGAGTTGTAGACACCTTGTGCTTAATTGATGCACTAACCCCCATGTTGTTGACACATGTTAATTCCCATGCAAGCTTATAACTCCAATTTACTTTTAAATAATTTCTATTTAAATATTTATAACTCCCATTTTAATTTTTATAACTTACATTTTAATTTTTATAACTTTTATTATTATTATTTTTTATTACTTTATTATTATTTTATAATTATTATTAATTTTAATTTCTAATTTTCTTTTATTTAATTCTTTTCCTTAATAATTCATATTTAATTAATCACAATCAAAATATCAAAGATCATGATATTTTATTAATTTTCTCAAATAAATAATTTATTAATTAAATCTATTTATTAAGACTTAATTAATGAAAAATTCACCATAGACCTCCAAGATAAAATATGAAAACCCATCATAGAACAAATCATACAAAATAAATCTAAAGGGTTAAAAACCATGAAATATGTCATCCGACACATTCAGTGGGTATTCAACTTTGATACTTGTCCTAACTCACTAGGACAAATGGTTTTTAGGTTTGGAATTTGGACTTGAGAATTTATCTCCCTTCTCTTATCATTGAGATAGTATAATAGGGTATGCTCATCTTGGCGATTCAGGAAAGTCGATACCCGGTACCTGCAACCTGCAGAATAACTATGCATGTACATACAATATATAATGCTAAGCTAAACAGACAATGGTAGGAAGTGATGCATCATGTAGATCTTGACTAAGTAGGTGACTACGACTCCCTTCCTTAACCATATCAGAAATGCCATACAATAAGAAAATACACACACCATACACATGCAAGTATGGGGTAAGTAACCATAATAAAACACATGAGATAATAAACCATCTAACTAATCATTATTAATAACTGAAAATAATGTAATGATCATCATACATACATGAAATGTAAAGTCTAAATGATCTCATCATATATCAACTAAATCCATATCATAATATCTGATAGTGTCAAAACAACACCACTAAACCATCAACATAAAACTAGTCTACATAGTCTGATAACAATAAGTCTAGAAAAGATGTGAACGAGGGTAGGCACTACATCCACCCCCCCTTGAATTAGGCTTACTCTTGAAAGCCTACAAACAAATATGGATATAACTCCCTCAATCTAGCTGCATCCTCCCAAGTAGCTAAAGAATCATCAGTAGGGTCCCATTGGACCCTTACCTGCTCGATGGTTCGACCCTTGAGGGTCAACTTCTACTACTCCAAAATACAAACCGGCTCCAAAGCCAGCTGCCCGTCCTCTACCTGCAACGCATTCCAATCAAGAACATGCACAATATTAGGAATATACTGCCAAAGCACTGAAACATGGAAAACATCATGAATGCGAGCTAGGCTGGGCAGTAGAGCAAGGCGGTGATCAACCAAGCCAATCCTCTCCAAAATCTCAAATGGTCCCACAAAGTGAGGTTCTAGCTAAGAACCCTTTCCGTACTGAATCAAACTCTTTCGCGATCACACTCTCAAGAAAACCTTATCACCCACAGCAAACTGCTTATCAATCCTATGAGCATCGGCATACTTCTTCTGCCTATCCTATGTCTTAGTCAAATGCTCATGGATACGCACTACCTGTTGCTCCATATCACGAAGCCTCTCAAGTCCCAATAGAATGCAATCCTCGAGGCTGTTCCAACTCAATGGTGTACGACAAAGATGACCATATAAAGGCTGAAAAGGTTCCATGCCAATAGAACTATGATACCCATTGTTGTAAGCAAACTCCAGTAGGTAGAGATAGTCCTCCCAATGTGTCTGCCTATCCATCACATACATCCATAACATATCCTCCAAAATTTGGTTCACCCTCTCTGTCTGACCATCAGTCTCTGGATGATATGCCGAACTGAAGTTTAACTGCGCTCTAAGCTCATGCTGCAACGATGTCCAAAATGCAGATGTGAATATAGGATCCCTGTCAAAAATGATCTTTCTAGGAATACCATGTAATCTCACAATATCACGCATGAAGACATTCGCTACAGAAGCTACTGTGTAGGAAGAACTGATCAGTGAAAAATGCACCACCTTAGTCAACCGATCAACAGTAACCATGATAGGATCATGACATCGAACTGTCATAGGTAATCCTACTATAAAATCCATGGAGATGATATCCCATTTCCAAGAAAGAATGAGGTTAGGCTGCAATAGTCTTGCCGGGTGCTGGTGTTCTGCCTTGACTCTTTGACACTCAAGACACCTAGCCACAAAATCAGCAATATCTCGCTTCATCCCGAACCAAAAGAACAAACGTCTCAAATCAGCATGCATCTTCTTGACACCTGGATGTGCTGAGTAAGGTGTACGATGGGCTTCTACCAAAATCAAGGTGCGAAGCTCATCCAGTAATGGCACATAAATCCTCCCCAAATGTCTCAAAAGACCATCTAATTCTTGAACATAACCTACAAACTTACCTTCCAAGGCTCTCCCTGAATCTATCTCTCTGCACACTTCCTGATACTAGGAATTCGTAGGAAGTGCTTGAAGAATCTGACTCCTCAAATCCACACTATGAGTCATTGATGTTACCACATGTCTCCTGCGACTCAAAGCATCTACCACCAGATTCTCCTTACCCTGAATGTACTTAACCTCAAAATCATACTCGCATAAAAATTCCATCCATTATGTCTAGCGAGCATTCAAATTAGGCTGAGTAAAACTGTACTGAAGACTACGATGATCACTATGTAGCTCGAATCTGTGCCCCAACAAGAAATGTCTTCTTCTTGTCAAAGCATGAACTACTGCTGCTAACTCAAGATCATGTGTAGAGTAATTTAACTCATGATCCTTGAGCTTGCATGACTCATACACAATTACCCATCCATTCTGCATCAACACTGCTCCAATTCTTTCAAGAGAAGCATCTGTACACACCATGGAATCACTTTTTGGTTCAGGTACAGCTAAAATCGATGCACTAGTCAAAAGCTCCTTGAGCCTCTGAAATGCTTTCTCACATTTCTCTGTCCACACAAACTTCTTACCTTTCCTCTGAAGAGAAGTGATAGGATGTGCTATCCTAGAGAAGTTCTGGACAAATCTGTGATAATAACTAGCTAAACTCAAAGGTTCCAAACATGATACTGACATCTACTTCTCAGAGGTACACAATGACATGTAGGAACCTACTATGCAAGCAGGAAAGTGTCATCGCACTTATCTCATACAAGTTACCCTGGCAGTTAGCTAAACTCCACGGGTCCATACAGATCTCATGCGGCCACTAGTATCCTCTCATACTAACAAGGCATACTATGGAATGCAAGGTCACAACCATGTGTTCTCACTACTCCCATCCTAGCCTATACAAGCACTCAAGGCAGATGTAGTGCCTACCTTCGTTCACATCTTTTCTAGACTTATTGTTATCAGACTATGTAGACTAGTTTTATGTTGATGGTTTAGTGGTGTTGTTTTGACACTATCAGATATTATGATATGGATTCAGTTGATATATGATGAGATCATTTAGACTTTACATTTCATGTATGTATGATGATCATTACATTGTTTTCAGTTATTAATGATGATTAGTTAGATGGTTTATTATCTCATGTGTTTTATTATGGTTACTTACCCCATACTTGCATGTGTATGGTGTGTGTGTTTTCTTATTGTATGACATTTTTGATATGGTTAAAGAAGGGAGTCGTAGCAACCTGCTTAGTCATGATCTACATGATGCACCACTTCCTGCCATTGTCTTTTTAGCTTAGCATTATATATTGTATGTACATGCATAGTTTTTCTGCAAGTTGCAGGTACCAGGTATTGACTTTCCAGAATTGCCAAGATGAGCGTACCCTATTATACTATCTCAATGATAAGAGAAGGGAGATAAATTCTCAAGTCCAAATCTCAAACCTAAAAACCATTTGTCCTAGTGAGTTAGGACAAGTATGAAAGTTGAATACCCACCGAATGTGTCAGATGACATATTTTGTGATTTTTAACCCTTTAGATTTATTTTGTATGATTTGTTCTATGATGGGTTTTCATATTTTATCTTGGAGGTCTATGGTGAATTTTCTATTAATTAAGTCTTAATAAATAGATTTAATTAATAAATTATTTATTTGAGAAAATTAATAAAATATCATGATCTTTGATATTTTGATTGTGATTAATTAAATGTGAATTATTGAGGAAAAGAATTAAATAAAAGAAAATTAGAAATTAAAATTAATAATAATTATAAAATAATAATAAAGTAATAAAAAATAATAATAATAAAAGTTATAAAAATTAAAATGTAAGTTATAAAAATTAAAATGGGAGTTATAAATATTTAAATAGAAATTATTTAAAAGTAAATTGGAGTTATAAGCTTGCATGGGAATTAACATGTGTCAACAACATGGGAGTTAGTGAATCAATTAAGCACAAGGTGTCTACAACTCTATGACTCACCAAAAAGGTGGGAAAAGACCCATGCTTAGTTGGTGACACCTTTTAGCGGTTTCAAGAAGCATTTCAAAGGTTTCTTGAGAGCTCTTCATATTTAGGCATTCATAGAAGCTTAGGGAGAGAGCATTTTGGAGTGCAATTGGAGCATTGGAGGACTCGAGAACTCTGAAGAAGGGAGGAGCTTGCTCTACGGATTTTTTTGAGGAAGAGCAATTTACCATCAAAATCTAAGTAGATTCTTGTGATTTTACTTGTGCTATTTTTCGCATCATGCATTCTCTGTCTTCTTCGTGTCTTCGATATGTCTTCTGAGGAATTTCTTATGCAATTCTCAATATGGTAGCTAATTTTATTTGAGAATTCTAGATGCTTAGATCTGGAATGAACACGGGGCTAGGGTTTAAATTTGTAGCCAAAACCATCGGATGATTTAATGGATAAAATTTGAGAACAAAGGATTATAGAAAAATTCTGAGAAATGGAATTTATATGGTGTATATATTTTTATCTAAATACATATATGCATACATATATATATACAAATATATATATATATACAATTATACATACATATATATATATATATATATATATATATATATATATATATATATATATGTTTAGATGCTGTGGTATTTGATTATACTCTGTATATGTATATATACACACATATTTATATATACATATATATAAGTCGAACGACATATACATTTCGCAGCGAGCGGATATCGCATCGCGGTTCACATTGGAGGGAATGCATTTTATTAAAACGCAATTATAAGAATAAATTTTGTAAGGGCACATTTTTAATTCCCTACCCGCCCCCCTTGCGCACGTTTAATAAACAACGACACCCTGTCTGCAGTCACAGGCATTGCGACTGACGTCGCAAGTTTGCGACGTCAGACAAGGGTTGCCCAAAAATTTACTATGACTGCCATGGTACCGTAAGCAAGTATTTAAATTTTTTTTTAAAAAAGCATCCATTTCAATGCGCGAGTATGCTCTGCGATCCGCAGGCAGTACTAATCGCTCGATTGGCATTTTATTTAAAAACGTTTTCTTTATTTAAAAACACAGATTGTTAAATGTAATTTCATAAGTTATAAGAATTTCGACCTTTCAACATTGCATTATTATAAGTTATTATATATATATTTATTTATTTATTTATGTATATATATATATATATGTAAGTATGTATGTAAGTATATATATATATATATATATAATTAATTATAAATGATTATTAGGAAGATTTGAAATAATGGATCATTCTTTTAATGATCTAAAGTATTAATGTTAGACTTGTCAATTATGAAGAGATATTAATTAAACTTAGTTTTAATTAAGATTAATTATTAGAATATATAATCAAAGTTTGGATTCATTGGGAATGTCAATTTTCAAAATGATGTTTTATATAAACAAGATATTATCATTTAGAAAATTGAGTCTAGTGGTGAAATTTTTATCTATCAAACAAATACATGGGTTAGGTAAAACGTGGAATTTCTCCACTTGATATTAATATAGAAAAAACGTAAACTGAGATTTTTAAATTCAAATTTGAAAACTTAAAAAAACCAAAACATGTGTTTACATTGTGTATTCCTTATGCTATTGTTTTGGGTTGACTAGTGTTGACTAGTTATAAAACGTCTACCAGAGGCTTGGGAGTTATGTGATTGTGATGTCATGATGATATTTTAATCTTGATCTTTATAACTCAACCATGGTTATGTGATGGAATGCTCTATGTATTGGTTGTAATATTAATTGTTATAGATGAGACACTTGAATTAACCATTATTTTTGGTCATCGATCAGTTATCGTTGGTTATTTTCTAGTCACCATGATGGGACTGAAATGTGGATTTATCCTTCATGATGTCATGTTGTGAAATGTTTGACACAACCATTTTTTTAGTCTTTGATCAGTATGATTGAGATGTATTTTGGTTATTAAGAACCATTGGATACTTTTGATTTTCAGTGATGCTTCAGTTGCCAATAGAGAGCTGTTGTGATCATGATTTTCTATGTATATTTGCTCATGGTGATTTGATGCTTTTATGCATATTTGATGATTTTATTATGAATTATCTTTTGTGATTTTGAGATTTATGATTCCATGAGCATTAGGGTAGGATATCTGCATGTAGTGATGGGAAGTGGCTTGCAATGGGGGTCGGGGCCCTAAGAGGCTGCCAGGGTAACTCATTGTAAGTTGGATTAATAAGTGATAACATTCACACCTAATACTAACTGAATGAACCTAAAAAGATAAGAGTTTTGGTTCTCGCCCATGCCTTGAGTGCTTGTATGGGCTAGGATGGGAGTAGTGAGAACGCATGGTTGCGACCTTGCATTCCATAGTATTCCTTGTCAGTATGAGAGGATACTAGTGGCTGCATGAGATCTGTATGGACCCCTGGATTTTAGCTAACTACGAGGGTAACTTGTACGAGATAAGTGCGATGACACTTTTCCGCTTGCATAGTAGGTTCTTACATGTCATTGTGTGCCTCTGGGAAGTAGATGTCAGTATCGTGTTTGGAACTTTTGAGTTAGTATACTTTTAGGATTCCTAGACTATAGAGATTTGTTCTATGTGTTATGGATAGCCTGTTTGGGACTTGAGATTATCTCCTTAGCACGGTGGGAGTGGACCACTTAGGTACCACGCGGTCGGGTGGTAGTGTATTTTCCACTCTTATCATTTGAGATTCATTGAGACATCGTGGCTGATGCATCCTTCATGATAGTGGATATGTATCCTTTCATTGATGATTTGCATTTGTTAGATGATGTTATCTTATGCTATTATTTGCATGTTAGATTACTTTCTGCATATGATATAGTATATGTTAGGAGTGACATTCCTACTATGTTAATACCGATGATATCTTTGGTGATTTTGGAATGTTACGCACCGAGGGATGGCTAGAGTCCACAATGGTCTAATAATGCTATTAACGGTTGGGAGGAATCATGCACTTAGTTTATTTTGTTTAATTTTTATGATGGATGTATATGTCTTCTATGATGATGTATCATGTGATTATCTTTACTTTGATGTATCATGGATTAGAATAGGATGATGTACCTTATTCTACATATGTATATTCTTTGAGCTTGTCATACCCTATGACATGTACAGAGGATGAATGAGCATTTGAAATGTAATATTTAAACATTGGACTTATCATTATTATTTCATGTGGATGTTGTACTAGATGGATTCATGTATGTAATTCAATGTTAAGGGATCTTTTGAGAATGTAATCGGCTATGTATGTTATGTTTACTTTCAGATGGACATTGC
This sequence comes from Cupressus sempervirens, assembly GCA_028749045.1. Classification (NCBI taxonomy): domain Eukaryota; kingdom Viridiplantae; phylum Streptophyta; class Pinopsida; order Cupressales; family Cupressaceae; genus Cupressus; species Cupressus sempervirens. Next base: position 125,960,681 of record CM053783.1, read on the forward strand.
TATTACTTCCATTATTAAGTAAAAGTTATATGTGGTATTTACTTTCATGTTATTAAAAATAATAATAATAATAAAATGTTATCAAATTTAGTGAAATTCTAGGTTAATTCTTTGGATCCCTTGGCGGGGCATTACATTACTCAAATCAAATCTGTTAACTCCCTTTAATTTGGAAATCTTCCTTTATGACTGAACTTCAACTTTAATCCCGACCATTGATTGATATCGATCTCAACCGTTGATGAATTCTACGAAAGTCTATTTAAGAGACCCTCATCTCTTCATTTTGAAAGGTTGAATAAGAATTTGCATCGAATTGTTGCTGGAATTCATACGCACATTTGCTTATATTCACATACGCAAAAATCAAGTTTGACCAAAAGTTGACCAGATTTAACCACGGTTGACTTGAGTTGACTAGTTTCGAAAAGAATTTTGAAATAATTAAACGAAATTATTTAATTAAATGGAGTACTTACATCTAATTAATCAAACAAAGTTATTTAATTAAATGAGAAGACATTCCTAATTAATTAAATGAAGTTATTTAATTAAATAAGAAAAGTGTCTCTAATTAATTAAAGATTATTTAATTAAATAGAAAAAGTAATTATGAGAGCATATCTCATTTTATTAAATTAAATATCTCAACAAAATCTCTCTTTAGTTCAAAAAGGGAAATTTCCAGTTCACTATTGATAAAAAATGAGTTAAATCAGTTAACTATTTTTTCTACTCAAATTGAATTAGTTAACTCCTTATTTTACTCAAATTAAATCTGTCAACTCCCTTTATGACTAAACTTCACCTTTAATCCTGACCTTTGATTGAAATCGATCTAAACTGTTGATGAATTTCAGGAAAGTCTATTTAAGAGACCCTCATCTCTTCATCCTGAAAGGCTGAAAGAGAATTTGCATCGAATTGTTGCTGGAATTCATACTCACATTTGCCCATATTCACATATGCAAAGATCAAGTTTGACCAAAAGTTGACCACATTTAACCACAGTTGACTTGAGTTGACCAGCTTCGAAAAGAATTTTGAAATAATTAAACAAAATTATTTAATTAAATAAAGTACTTACTTCTAATTAACTAAAAAAAGTTATTTAATTAAATGAGAAGCCATTCCAAATTAATTAAATGAAGTTATTTAATTAAATAAGAAAAGAAACTCTAATTAATTAAAGATTATTTAATGAAATAGAAAAAGTAATTATGAGAGCATATCTCATTTTATTAAATAAAATATCTCTACAAAATCTCTCTTCAGTTCAAAAAGGAAAATTTTCAGTTCACTACTGATAAAAAATGAGTTAAATCAGTTAACTCCTTTTTCTACTCAAATTGAATCAGTTAACTCCTTATTTTACTCAAATTAAATCTGTTAACTCTATTTAATTTGGAAAACTCCCTTTATGACTGAACTTCAACTTTAATCCTGACTGTTGATTGAAATCGATCTCTACCATTGATGAATTCTTGGAGAGTCTATTTGAGAGACCCTCATTTCTTCATTTTGAAATGTTGAATGAGAATTTGCATCGAATTGTTGCTAGAATTCATACTCACATTTGCTCATATTCACATACGCAAAGATAAAGTTTGACCAAAAATTTGACCAGATTAAACCATGGTTGATTTGAGTTGACTAGTTTCGAAAAGAATTTTGAAATAATTAAACGAAATTATTTAATTAAACAGAGTACTTAATTCTAATTAATTAAACAATGTTATTTAATTAAATGAGAAGCCATTTCTAATTAATTAAATGAAGTTATTTAATTAACTAAGAAAAGTGTCTCTATTTAATTAAAGATTACTTGATTAAGTAGAAAAAGTAATTATGAGAGCATATCTCATTTTATTAAATTAAATATCTCAACAAAATTTCTCTTCAATTCAAAAAGGGAAATTTCCCGTTCACTATTGATAAAAAATGAGTCAAATTAGTTAACTCCTTTTTCTACTCAAATTGAATCAGTTAACTCCTTATTTTACTCAAATTAAATCTGTTAACTCCCTTTAATTTGGAAATCTCCCTTTATGACTGATCTTTAACTTTAATCCTGACCGTTGATTGAAATCGATCTCAACCGTTGATGAATTCCAGGAAAGTCTATTTAAGTGACCCTCATCTCTTCATTTTGAAAGGTTGAATGAGTGTTTGCATCGAATGGTTGCTGGAATTCATAGTCACATTTGCTCATTTTCACATACGCAAAGATCAAGTTTGACCAAAAGTTCACCAGATTTGACCACGATTGACTTGAGTTGACTAGTTTCAAAAAGAATTTTGAAATTATTAAATGAAATTATTTAATTAAAGAGAATACTTAATTCTAATTAATTAAACAAAGTTATTTAATTAGAATGAGAAGCCATTCCTAATTAATTAAATGAAGTTATTTAATTAAATAAGAAAAGTGTCTCTAATTAATTAAAGATTACTTAATTAAAAAAAAAAAAGTAATTATGAGAGAATATCTCATTTTATTAAATTAAATATCTCAACAAAATCTCTCTTCAGTTCAAAAAGGGAAATTTCTAGTTCACTATTGATCAAAAATGAGTTAAATCAGTTAACTCTTTTTTTTACTCAAATTGAATCAGTTAACTCCTTATTTTACTCAAATTAAATCTGTTAACTCGCTTTAATTTGGAAATCTCCCTTTATTACTGAACTTCAACTTTAAGCCTGACCATTGATTGAAATCCATCTCAAGCGTTGATGAATTCCGAGAAAGTTTATTTAAGAGACCCTAATCTCTTTATTTTGAAAGGTTGAATGAGAATTTACATCGAATTGTTACTAGAATTCATACTCACATTTGCTCATATTCACATATGCAAAGATCAAGTTTGACCAAAAGTTGACCAGATTTGACCATGGTTGACTTGATTTGACTAGTTTTGAAAAGAATTTTGAAATAATTAATTGAAATTATTTAATTAAATGGAGTACTTACTTCTAATTAATTAAACAAAGTTATTTAATTAGAATGAGAAGCCATTCCTAATTAATTAAATGAAGTTATTTAATTAAATAAGAAAAGTGTCTCTAATTAATTAAAGATTACTTAATTAAATAGAAAAAGTAATTATGAGAGCATATCTCATTTTATTAAATTAAATATCTCAACAAAATCTCTTTTCAATTCAAAAAGGAAAATTTTCAGTTCACTATTGATCAAAAATGAGCTAAATCAGTTAACTCCTTTTTCTACTCAAATTGAATCAGTTAACTCCTTATTTTACTCAAATTAAATCTGTTAACTCCCTTTAATTTGGAAATCTCCCTTTATGACGAAACTTTACCTTTAATCCTAACCGTTGATTGAAATCGATCCCAACCGTTGATGAATTCCAAGAAAGTCTATTTAAGAGACCCTCATCTCTTCATTTTGAAGGCCTGAATGAGAATTTGAATCGAATTGTTGCTTGAATTCATACTCACATTTGCTCATACTCACATACGCAGAGATCAAGTTTGACCAAATGTTGACCGAATTTGATCACGGTTGACTTCAGTTGACCAATTTCGAAAAGAATTTTGAAATAATTAAACAAAATTATTTAATTAAATGGAATACTTACTTCTAATTAATTAAACAAAGTTATTTAAATAAATGAGTAGCCATTCCTAATTAATTAAATGAAGTTATTTAATTAAATAAGAAGAGTGTCTCTAATTAATTAAAGATTATTTAATTAAATAGAAAAAACAATTATGAGAGCATATCTCATTTTATTAAATTAAATATCTCAACAAAATCTCTCTTCAGTTCAAAAAGGGAAATTTCCATTTCACTATTGATAAAAAATGAGTTAAATCAGTTGACTACTTTTTCTACTCAAATTGAATCAGTTAACTCCTTATTTTACTCAAATTAAATCTGTTAACTCCCTTTAATTTGAAAATCTCCCTTAATGACTGAACTTCACCTTTAATACTGACCATTGATTGAAATCGATCTCAACCGTTGATGAATTCCAAGAAAGTCTATTTAAGAGACCCTCATCTCTTCATTTTGAAAGGTTGAATGAGAATTTGCATCAAATTTTTGCTGGAATTCATACTCACATTTGCTCATATTCACATACGCAAAGATCAAGTTTGACCAAAAGTTGACCAGATTTAACCACGGTTGACTTGAGTTGACTAGTTTCGAAAAGAATTTTTAAATAATTAAATGAAATTATTTAATTAAATGGAGTACTTACTTATAATTAATTAAACAAAGTCATTTAATTAAATGAGAAGTCATTCTTAATTAATTAAATGAAGTTATTTAATTAGATAAGAAGAGTGTCAATAATTAATTAAATAGAAAAAACAATTATGAGAGGATATCTCATTATATTAAATTAAATATCTCAACAAAATCTCTCTTCAGTTCAAAAAGGAAAATTTCCAGTTCACTATTGATCGGAAATGAGTTAAATCAGTTAACTTTTTTTTCTACTCAAATTGAATCAGTTAACTCCTTATTTTACTCAAATTAAATCTGTTAACTCACTTTAATTTGGAAATCTCCCTTTATGACTGAATTTCACCTTTAATCTTGACCATTGATTGAAATCGATCTCAACCGTGGATGAATTCCAGGAAAGTCTATTTAAGAGACCCTGATCTCTTCATTTTGAAAGGTTGAATGAGAATTTGCATCGAATTGTTGCTGGAATTCATACTCACATTTTCTCATATTCACATATGCAAAGATCAAGTTTGACCAAAAGTTGACCAGATTTAACCATGGTTGACTTGAGTTGACTAGTTTTGAAAAGAATTTTGAAATAATTAAACAAAATTATTTAATTAAATGGAGTACTTACTTCTAATTAATTAAACAAAGTTATTTAATTAAATGAGAAGCCATTCCTAATTAATTAAATGAAGTTATTTAATTAAATAAGAAGAGTGTCTCTAATTAATTAAAGATTATTTTATTAAATAGAAAAAGCAATTATGAGAGAAAATCTCATTTTATTAAATTAAATATCTCAACAAAATCTCTCTTCAGTTCAAAAAGGGAAATTTCCAATTCACTATTGATAAAAAATGAGTTAGATAAGTTAACTCCTTTTTCTACTCATATTGAATCAGTTAACTCCTTATTTTACTCAAATTAAATCTGTTAACTCCCTTTAATTTGGAAATCTCCCTTTATGACTGAACTTCACCTTTAATCCTGACCACTGATTGAAATCGATCTCAACCGTTTATAAATTCCAGGAAAGTCTATTTAAGAGACCCTCATCTCTTCATTTTGAAAGGTTGAATGAGAATTTGCATCGAATTGTTGCTGGAATTCATACTCACATTTGCTTATATTCACATATGCAAAGATCAAGTTTGTTGAAAAGTTGACCAGATTTAACCACGGTTGACTTGAGTTAACTAGTTTCGAAAAGAATTTTGAAATAATTAAACGAAATTATTTAATTAAATGGAGTACTTACTTCTAATTAATTAAACAAAGTTATTTAATTAAATGAGAAGCCATTCCTAATTAATTAAATTAAGTTATTTGATTAAATAAGAAAAGTGTGTCTAATTAATTAAAGATTATTTAATTAAATAGAAAAATTAATTATGAGAGCATATCTCATTTTATTAAATTAAATATCTCAACAAAATCTCTCTTTTGTTCAAAAAGGGAAATTTCCAGTTCACTATTGATAAAAAATGAGTTAAATCAGTTAACTCGTTTTTGTACTCAAATTGAATTAGTTAACTCCTTATTTTACAGAAATTAAATCTGTTAACTCCCTTTAATTTTGAAATCTCCCTTTATGACTGAACTTCACCTTTAATCATGATCGTTGATTGAAATCGATCTCAACCGTTGATGAATTCCAGGAAAGTCTATTTAAGAGACCCCCATCTCTTCATTTTGAAAGGTTGAATGAGAATTTGCATCGAATTGTTGCTAGAATTCATATGCACATTTGCTCATAGTCACATAGCAAAGATCAAGATTGACCAAAAGTTTACCAGATTTAACTACGGTTGACTTGAGTTGACTAGTCTCGAAAAGAATTTTGAAATAATTAAACTCAATTATTTAATTAAATGGAGTACTTACTTCTAATTAATTAAACAAAGTTATTTAATTAAATAAGAAGCCATTCCTAATTAATTAAATGAAGTTATTTAATTTGTGAGGCCTCACCCAATTCGTCATAGTACCAATGAGATAATTGCATTACGGTGATTTTAATCCTATGTTTGATACACTTTTAAGACTTTAGGGTTATGTCATTTTAATATCTTCATTTTGATGTGTAGTGCCTGCCCCTAAGTCGCATTTTTGTCATCCTTGCCAAACTCTTTTAGGCCAATTTATGTTTGATGATTAGTATTATTATTTTAGAGATTATCAGATGTTGTTTTACACTCAGTTTATTATATGATGAGATTACTTGGTACTCTATATTTTATGCATGTATGATGATTATTCAATGTTTTCAGTTATCGATGATGATTAGTTAGATGGTTTATTATCACACGTGCTTTCTTATGGATACTTACCCCATACTGCATGTGTATGGTGTGCGTGTTTGTTTTTATTTATGTATGGTGTTTATGATGTGGTTAAGGAAGGGAGTCGTAGTCACCTGCTAGTCAGGATCTACATGATGCACCACTTCCTGCCATTGTCTGTTTAGCTTAGAATATTGTTTTTGTACATGCATGGATTTTAGGCAGGTTGCAGGTACCGGGTATCGACTTCCCTGAATTGTCAGGATGAGCGTACCCTATCGCATTGTCTCAATGGTAAGAGAGGAGAGATAAACTCTTAAGTCCAAATCGTAAACCCTATAGCCAATTGTCCTAATTGATAATTAGGACAAGTATCTGAGTTAAGTACCCTCTGAATGCATCAAAGGATGTAATTTTGTGATTATAACACTTTTTGTTTGATTTAGTATGTGTTTTTCTATGATGGGTTTTCGTATGCTGTTATATGAGTCCTTGATGTGTTTTCTATTAATTAAGTCTAATTAAAAAGATTAATTAATGATTTAATTTAATGGAGAATTAATATGATGTCTTTAATATTTAATTAATTGAGAAATTAATTAAATAAAAAAATTAAATTTGGAAATTAATGTTCAAAGATAAATTTAGAATAGGATAATGTTTATTTAATTTAATAATAATATATTTGGAGTTCATTTTTAAATAAATGCTAAATATTACTGTTATTTAAATTAATTAAATATGTTATCAATTAAGTTCTAAAATAAATTAAAAGTTGAAAGATATTAAATTATTAAGAATTCTAGATCGCATGATCTAAGCATGAGTTTAAATATGAGAATTAAATTAAAAGATTAAATAATAGAGATTAATAACGTTATTTTAATTTCATAAAATGCACATGAGATTAAAGTAATAAATTAATTTAAAATAGAAGTCAAGTGGAATATTAAATAAAGTTATTTAATAAATCAACTTAATGTGCATAAAAGATGAATGCAAAATAAAAGAAAAGATAATAAAGGTTAATTTGGAGTTAACTGAGTTGTGCAAAGAGTCTTCTTGGGTGAACGCACAATTAGTGCCCCAATTTGAGGAGAAAATTGCTTATCACAACTTTGGGGGTTCATTTTTGGGGACACAAATTTGGACCAGAAATTTTAGATACAGGGATTTTGGGGAGAACTTTTGGAAGCAAATTTCAGAAGGAGAATTCTAGGAAAGATTTTCAGAAGAAAGTTATTGAAGAGGAGCGAGTTCTCTTACAGTTCTTGGGGATTGTGTATTAGCATCCAGTTCAGGTAGGGTCTGGTATTTTGACCCCTAAATGATTTAAGAAATTTAATATGATTTGTCTACTTCGTGATTGTAAGAACTTGTCTTCTCGAATGTCTGAATTATTCGTTCTAGATCTGTTGCTATTCAATTTCATCTGTATATCTAGATTGGAAAACTATTTAGAAAACCTCATTCGTAGGAAAAAGGGAATTTGAATTATTTATTTAATTATATTTATATATATATATATTATATATATGTATACGTTTTATAAATTTTTAATTAAAAATAATAATATTTGGAGGATGTTGATAAAATTTGATTATATATATATATATATATATATATATATCATGGAATGCTGTTAAAAAAAAAAAAAAAAAAAAAAAATGTTTAGCTAACTTAGTGAAACTTTAGATTAATTCTTTTGGATCCCTTGACGGGGCGTTACATCTACATCATCCTCAAATCCATGATACAAAGTACAGTAAAATAAATGGAACTAATAACATACCTGATACATCCATAATGATAAAACATCTATCATAAAATCTAACCATCCATCATAATAATCCAAGAACATAGTGAAGGTAAATGCCAATCACGACAACTCCAGCCACGGTGACCACGAAACGGATCTCAATGGTAAGAGTAAAAGCACTACCACCCGACCGCATGGAACTTAAATGGTCCACTCCCACCGCCTTGAGGAGATAGTCTCAAGTCCCAAACAAGGTATCAAAACACAAAACACAAGTACTCTCTAAGTCTGGGAAATCTTAAAAGTATACTAACTCAAAGGTTCCAACATAGAATGACATCTAGACCCAGAGGCACCACAAAGACACGTAGGAAACCTGCTATGCAAGCAGGAAAGTGTCATCGCAAAAGTCACGTAGAAGTTACCCAAGCAATCCCTTAGGAATCCCAGGTCCCTAGTGATTCCTGCGGCCACTAGTATCCTCTCATACTGACGAGGCATACTGCGGAATGCAAGGTCATAACCAAGCGTTCTCTCTACCCCATCTTAGCCTGTACTAGCACTCAAGGTATGGGAGAGAACATACAATTATCTTATTAGGTTCATTTAAGTAAAAAAATAAATTATATATATATATATATATAATATATTAATTAACATAAAACCTTACCCCACGTGCTTGTCTTTAATTGGTGGCGGACGCGGCCTGTACTGCGAATTCGCTGGCCTGCCCAGTGTACTCGCAGTGGGACACGGGCCGCACGACTCTTAAACAATTAAGGCCGACGGCTTAAAATAATGCCAGCAGCGATTTAAATCGCATGAAGGTATAATATGTACCTTCCCTTTTTACAAATAGTAAACTTTTAAATATTAAAGTTTTTTTTTTTTTTTTATATAATAAGTTTTGTTAAATAATATATGTTTATTAGTCAATATTAATGTATGTTATTTAATAAATATTATTTAATTATTTAATATTTATTAATCAGTTTAATTTATAAATTATTAATAATAATTTAGATCATGTTTAAAACAAATTAATAATTTTAATTGTACTAATGCTTAATAAATAAATGAACTTGGTAATGAATGTAATATGTTTTTTTTTAATTTGACGATTAATTATTTTAATTAAATTTGATTTAATTAATATTTAACAAAAGTTATTTATTAAAGTTGTAAATTTAATTATTGTTGATAATGCTTAATGAACTTGTTTTCAACAAGTTATAATTATCTAAAAGTCGATAATAGTAACTTTTATAACTTAAACAAATAATTGATTAGCCTTGAGTTATTCTTTCAGGAAAACGATTTTTATAATAAGGGTAATTTTATATATATAAATGAATGGGTTAGTGGGTGGATTAAACTAAGAATCTTTACACCTGAAATGAACGTTGAAATGCAAATTGAAGTTTAAACTTTATTGTTTTACTCAACTCTATATTTTTCAAATTAAACCAATTGAGTTACTTGTTGTTTTCCATATGTTGTTTATGTTTTGGGGTTCTTGGGATTGTTTAGTTTTGACCAGTCTTAGGATGTTACTAGAGGCTCGAGGGTTATGCGATTGTGATATTATGATGATTTGCTCTCGATCTTTCTAAACCCAACCATTGTGATGTGTGATATGCTCTATGATGGATGAATTTACAGATTGTTATTGCTTTCCAGTTTCCTTGTGTGAAGCTAAGGTGTATGTATATGTGATACCTAACTTAACCATTTTTGAGTCTCAATCAGTTATATTGATAACCATTTTTGAGTCTCGATCAGTTATACTTGGATTGCTTTTCGGTCGCTTGAGAGGACTGAAGTGTTTGTTATGTTCTTGATGATGTCATGTTTTGACTTGACCATTTTGGAGTCTTCGATCAGTATTGTAATTTACTATTGGGATACTTTCTAGTTGCTCATTGGAGAACCATTGGATTTTGTGATCTATCATTGATGCCTTTAGTTGCTGATAGAGAACTGTCGTGGTCATATGATTATTATTTGATGCTTATCTGTTGCTCATGAAGAACTGATGTAGTTTTGTGGCTTATCTTTTATGATGTCTTTTCAGTTGCTTGTATAGGACTGAGGTGTTTTTATTATGATTCTTTGATTTATGATTTCATGAGCCTAGGGTAGGTTATCTATGTGTAGTGTCAGAAAGTGGCTTGCAATGGGGATTGGGGCCCTAAGAGGCTACCTGGAGTAACCCATTGTAAGTTGATTTAATAAGTGAAAACATTTACACTAAATGGGAGAAAATGAACCTAACAAGATAATTGTATGTTCTCTCCCATGCCTTGAGTGCTAGTATAGACTAGGATGGGGTAGAGAGAATGCTTGGTTACGACCTTGCATTCCATAGTATGCCTCGTTAGTACGAGAGGATACTAGTGGCCGCAGGGATCAGTAGGGACCCGAGATTCCTAAGGGATTGCTCGGGTAACTTCTACGTGACTTTTGCGATGACACTTTCCCGCTTGCATATTAGGTTTCCTACGTGTCTTGTGGTACCTCTGGGATTTAGATGTCGATCTTTTTAGGAACCCTTGAGTTAGCATACTTATAGGATTTCCTGGACCTAGAGAGTATTTATGATTATAGGTTTTGTTATCCTATTTGGGACTTGAGACTATCTCCTCAGCGCGGTGGGAGTGGACCATTTAGGTTCCACGCGGTCGGGTGGTAGTGCTTTTACTCTTACCATTGAGATCCGTTCCGTGGTCCCCGTGGCTAGATTTTTCGTGATTGGCATTTACCTTCCTTCTGTACTTGGATGTTTTATCATTATGGATGTATTGATGTATCATGTATGGTGGATGATTTCATTTATTTTACTGTACTTTGTATCATGGATTCGTGGAGGTTGATGCATTTCTATTTTTACATATGTATATTCTTTTAAGCCTTTCATACCCTATGACTTGTACAGTGGATGATTGAGCATTCCGAATTAATTTGCCAAGAGGCATTCGGAACAATTGTATATTATGGACATGGGACTTCTGATTATTCTTCCATATGTATGTGATAGTTGTTAGACTTAGAATTTAATTAAATTTAAACGTGACTCAACGTCTTGGGATATTTAAGAAATGTAACTTACAATGTATATTTGTCGATGATTACATGTTATTGCTTCCGCTACTATGTGTATGTTATACTTTCTTACTTTACAAAAAATAAAAAAATGTTTAGCTAACTTAGTGAAATTTTAGATTAATTCTTTTGGATCCCTTGGCGGGGCGTTACATGATGATCCACAATTACCTCTGCATATTATGACCTAATTGATGCATTTAATGATTCTATTTCATGTTGTAAGCTATTGACATTGCTTTAATAGAAATTGAATGGTAGAAATGCTTGTAATATAAGAAGGTAATGTTGAAGTGAAAATTAGAGTTAAAAGATAAATTTTGTTATGCATTGAGACCTAACCCGCATACCTAGGGATTCAATAGTTATGGATTCAGCATCTTGTCGTAGAATATGAAGTTATTCATAATATTAAATTGACCATGTTATGTTGATAAGTAAAGTTTAGTTTTATAGTATTTTGAACATTTTACATGGAAATTGTTAGAAGAAGTAATGTAATTATAAGGAATGAAGTATGGAACTCAAATGTCGAATGTGATATGTATGTTTAGATATTTTAATATTTTGAAGGTTATATTTGAAATGATTAAGAAAGGGAAAGTTAATTTGAGATGGTGAAATATATTCAAGTCTAATGTTGAATGAGATAATGATTTATTTTACATATGCTTATATGATTTTCTTGGACTACTGACGCTCAAGTTTAGTGTGCAGGAATTTGACCATGGGTTAAAGGGGAATTAAGGCTCAAACTACTACAAACATGACATAACCAAAGTCAAATCAGTGGAAAAGATAAAAACCTAATTGTAATGTGTTTTATTTCGTATATGTGAATTGTATGTGTGCGTAGTAGCCTAGTTCATGTATTATTGTAAAACAAGTCATTTTTTTAATATAATGTGATATTTTGTGTGTGTCACTTGAAACTTGTGCTCGTTATGTGATATGACATGTTATTTTTCAATGGATCATGTGGCCACCTTATTCTGTGATAAATGCCTCAATTGAGGAATTTGATTATTGCCTTAGTCAGTAAAAGGACAAGGTCATCACCTTGGGGAATTTGAAATTTGAATCACCTAGCTTTTGGAGGGTCATAAAGTAACTTTAAAGTAAGTTGGGATTAAAATTAACCCCACCCATGTTAGTACTATAGGCTAGGGAGCTATTAATGACCTCTAGGGTGTCTAGTGGACCTAGGAGACCCCATGAAAATGACATTCTTTATGGAATCTGAAAATGAGAAGGATATATATATAGAGGTATGGCTAAATGAGAAACCACTTGGCCACTCTCTAATTTTAGAGATAGTTAGGTTTTGGAGGGAGAGGAGGGGAGCTCTACTGCAACTATCCTTACCCTAGCTTGGACCAAGGTTGGTATCTCAAGATTGCTTCCTTTCCTTTTTCTTTCTTTTAGCATGGTTAAGCCAATCTACAAGTGTGGAGTTTATCAATGGAGCATGCATTGCATTGCATTGTGGAGTAGCATTCATGTGAGTGTTTGAATGGTGTTCATTCAATATAGATTAGTGTGACACCATTGTGCATCTTATTGTATTGTGTGGAGTATTGTGAGTATGAGGTTTGGATTTCCTCTATTTCCTTGTTGCATTATGGGTGTTGATATTGTGTTGTGATAATGTGATGTGCTCTTGAAAATCTGTTGTTTTATTGCTACTTGTTTTTTTTTTCTTGTTTTGCTTGAGTGTTCTTATGGGTGTGGGACTTACACTCACCCTTGTGGGAAGGGAAGAGAAGTCCAGGGTGAACGGGCAGTAGTTGGATTGCATAGTTGAGGACCTTGGAGTATGGGCTCCATTGTATGCCATTGTCATATTCATATTTTGCCTTGGGCGAGGATAAGAAAAATAAAAAAAAGAAATGGTGAGGAAGGAAGTAACTAAAGTATGGGTTTGTAGGAAGCTAAAGTTGTTGGTTGTGTGTGGTGGAGGATGTTGTGTTGGTAATGTGTGTAGTGGAAGATGTTTATGAAGCCCCGAAAGGGCATGATATTATGAAGCCTCAAAAGGGCCTTGTATTTTGTTGATTTAGCCCCGAAAGGGCATGAGTTTTATGGCAAATATGATATGAATTGGTAAACCTCCTTGTGTTTCCACCTTCACCCTATGTTCAAGGTTCCAATGGTGAGCCTTTGTGAAATATCCTTGGGATGGGATTTGTTGCAGTTTGTTATGTGGTGTATATGTTTCTTACAAGTGTGTATGTGGATTTTGTTTGAGCCTTGTTCCCCTAGCGTGGGGGTGGTCTCTTTGAGGCCTATGGTTGGGTGGAAATCACCCATGGTCCTTGTTGTTTTGTTGTGATGCATTTGCAAGTTCTTAGAGAAAAATCTTGGAAACTTGGAGTCCTTGTTATCTTCCATGTGCATAGGAGGAGAAGACAATATTGCATTGAGATGAGATAGAGAGAAAAACTCCATTTTGTTATGTGAACCTAAATGTATTGTTAGAGAAAGCTACTGTCTTGGTTTGATTGTCAATGGAAAGGTTGTGAGTGCTCATGTGTAGTAAAAGTATTTTCCATTGTGTATATTATGATATGTTGACTTCACCACCTTTTTGTGTATCATGAGGGTATCACTAAAGATAATTCATTGTAATAATATTGTTGTTTTATTGGATGGTAACACCAATCAGAGATCCAAATTACTTGATGCTCTTGAGTGGAATGCAAAAGAAATTTGATATCATAGAAGAGATAATATTCATAGGAAGGATTATCCTGGTGGATTTCTATTATCATTTTAGTTCCATTGTTTACCAATTGTGAATGTACATTCAAATCTAGATCTACATAAGAAGATAATGTTGAGAAAATGGTTTCTAAATTTCATAATTCATAGATAGGGATAATCCAGATAACTTCATATAAAGTCTTGTCATGAAATGTTGAGTTATTGGATTAATTTAATGTTTTGAATGCTAAATGAATCACAATTTTAAAACTATACTTAGTTTATAATTATCTCCTAATTATCCTTGCAATAACTTACCTTGAATATCCTAGATTACAGAAGAAGAAAATCAAGTGATGATATAAAATATACAGGACTTAAGACATAAGCTTGCTGTAGGTGCACATTTTATCCTCTGGAAAATGTATGAGAAAGTAAAATAAATCTCTTCTCTTAATACAGACATTAAAATATTCAAGAGTATTCCTTAGACTCCTAGGACCCTATTACCTATAAAGCATATTTTAACATAATAAACTAACCATCATATTAATTGCATTAGAAGGGACCTCATATGAGATACATAACTCAAGTCAACACCCTATCAAATCAAAAGAAACTTTTTTTAAAAAAAATATACAATGCTCATGTTAAACAAACCTAAACTAGCACCAAGTAATATTTTAAACAAGACATAGCGTGACAAACAACCTACTATATTATCTACCCTAGGCTAGCATGGGTTGGTGAATGAGAAAACAATTTAATATGCTATGGAGACCAAGGTATTTAATTTCTCTAACATGACCAAGACTTATTTCATCCACCTGTTCACTAAGCGCTTTGTGCCTTCAAATATTATATTGGAATATAGTGCAAGTTTATGACATAATTCTGACAAGAGGGAATGGCTTCCATTTTGTCCTTGACGCCTTGATTTGCCTTGGAAGAAGTTATGGCATTTTATATGTCTTTCTTCACCCACCTAATTAAGACTAGGATAAACTCCACCCTGCCAACAATATGGGACCAAGTAGCAAGTCAATTTAACATGGGAATTCGAAATGCATATCTTCTAGCTCAAAATTAATAGGATTTGACTCATGGAAAAGGCGCCTATGCTTGTCTTGGCCAAAAATTTGGTAAGTGAGTCCACCATGGAGAGAAACCCAAGGAATTTGCTTGGTCTATGGGTAAGTGAAGAAGATTATGGGGTAGTAGCACGTAGGTAGTAGGGTGATTTGGAA
This sequence comes from Cupressus sempervirens, assembly GCA_028749045.1. Lineage (NCBI taxonomy): Eukaryota > Viridiplantae > Streptophyta > Pinopsida > Cupressales > Cupressaceae > Cupressus > Cupressus sempervirens. Next base: position 125,975,981 of record CM053783.1, read on the forward strand.
ATTTTCTAGAGAAAAAGTATTTCATCTTCTTAAAAGAAATGTTAACTCATATGACAAATTAATAAAGATGACATTGAAATGTGGAGTATAGATTGAAGAAGTAGGTATGAGTATTCTCTTTCCAAACACTAGGTCAGTAGATGTCAGAGGGATGTCCAACTCAATGATGATATAGTTCTAACACACATATGTCTTTTAGAGGTTATTTAGGCTTATGAAATTAATTAATTAAGAATAATAAAAATAATAATAATTAAAAATAAATAAAAAATATGTGCTTAATGTACATTTAGGGTAAATTTAGGGCATGACATAATTAAATAAGAAAAGTGTCTCTAATTAAATAAAGATTACTTAATTAAATAGAAAAAGTAATTATGAGAGCATATCTCATTTTATTAAATTAAATATCTCAACAAAATCTCTCTTCAGTTCAAAAAGGGAAATTTCCAGTTCACTATCAACCAAAAATGAGTTAAATCAGTTAATTCCTTTTTCTACTCAAATTGAATCAGTTAACTCCTTATTTTACTCAAATTAAATCTGTTAACACCCTTTAATTTGGAAATCTCCCTTTATGACTAAATTTCACCTTTAATCCTGACCGTTGATTGAAATCGATCTCAACCGTTGATAGATTCTAGGAAAGTCTACTTAAGAGACTCTCATCTCTTAACATTGAAAGGTTGAATGAGAAGTTAAATCAAATTGTTGCTGGAATTCATTATCACATTTTCTCATATTCACATACGCAAAGATTAAGTTTGACCAAAAGTTGACCAAATTTAACTACGGTTGACTTGAGGTGACTAGTTTCAAAAAGAATTTTGAAATAATTAAATGAAATTATTTAATTAAATGGAGTACTTACTTCTAATTAATTAAACAAAGTTATTTAATTAAATGAGAAGCCATTCCTAATTAATTAAAAGAAGTTATTTAATTAAATAAGAAAAGTGTCTCTAATTAATTAAAGATTATTTAATTAAGTAGAAAAAGTAATTATGAGAACATATCTCATTTTATTGAATTAAATATCTCAACAAAATCTCTTTTCAGTTCAAAAAGGGAAATTTCCAGTTCACTAATGATCGAAAATGACTTAAATCAGTTAACTCCTTTTTCTACTCAAATTGAATCAGTTAACTCCTTATTTTACTCAAATTAAATCTATTAACTCCCTTTAATTTGGAAATCTCCCTTTATGACTGAACTTCACCTTTAATCCTAACCGTTGATTGAAATCGATCTCAACCGTTGATGAATTCCAACAAAGTCTATTTAAGAGACCCTCATCTCTTCATTTTGAAAGGTTGAATAAGAATTTGCATCGAATTGTTGCTGGAATTCATACCCACATTTGCTAATATTCAGATACGGAAAGTTCAAGTTTGGCCAAAAGTTGACCAGATTTAACCACAGTTAATTTGAGTTGACTAGTTTCGAAAAGAATTTTGAAATAATTAAACAAAATTATTTAATTAAATTGAGTACTTACTTCTAATTAATTAAACAAAGTTATTTAATTAAATGAGAAGCCATTCCTAATTAATTAAATGAAGTTATTTAATTAAATAAGAAAAGTGTCGCTAATTAATTAAAGATTATTTAATTAAATAGAAAAAGTAATTATGAGAGCATATCTCATTTTATTAAATTAAATATCTAAACAAAATCTCTCTTCAGTTCAAAAACGGAAATTTCCAGTTCACTATTGATCAAAAATGAGTTAACTCCTTTGTCTACTCAAATTGAATCAATTAACTCCTTATTTTACTCAAACTAAATCTGTTAAATCAATTTAATTTGGAAATTTCCCTTTATCACTAAACTTCACCTTTAATCCTGACCGTTGATTGAAATCGATATCAACCGTTGATGAATTCCAGGAAAGTCTATTTAAGAGACCCTCATCTCTTCATTTTGAAAGGTTGAATGAGAATTTGCATCGAATTGTTGCTGGAATTCATACTCACATTTGCTCATATTCACATACGCAAAGATCAAGTTTGACCAAAAGTTGACCAAATTTCACCATAGTTGACTTAAGTTGACTAGTTTCGAAAAGAATTTTGAAATAATTAAACGAAATTATTTAGTTAAACGGAGTACATACCTCTAATTACTTAAAAAAAGTTATTTAATTAAATGAGAAGCCATTCCTAATTAATTAAATGAAGTTATTTAATTAAATAAGAAAAGTGTCTCAAATTAATTAAAGATTATTTAATTAAATCAAAAAAGTAATTAGGAGAGCATATCTAATTTTATTAAATTAAATATCTCAATAAAATCTCTCTTCAGTTCAAAAAGGGAAATTTCTAGTTCACTATTGATAAAAAATGAGTTAAATCAGTTAACTTCTTTTTCTACTCATATTGAATTAGTTAACTCTTTATTTTACTCAAATTAGATCTGTTAACTCATTTTAATTTGGAAATCTCCTTTTATGACTGAACTTCTCCTTTAATCCTGACCGTTGATTGAAATCGATCTCAACCGTTGCCGAATTCCAAGAAAGTCTATTTATGAGACCCTCATCTCTTCATTTTGAAAGGTGGAATGAGAATTTGCATTGAATTGTTGCTGGAATTCATACTCACATTTGCTCATATTCACATATGCAAACATCAAGTTTGACCAAAAGTTGACCAAATTTAACCACGATTGACTTGAGTTGACTAGTTTTGAAAAGAATTTTGATATAATTAAACAAAATTATTTAATTAAATAGAGTACTTACTTCTAATTAATTAAAAAATGTTATTTAATTAAATGAGAAGCCATTCCTAATTAATTAAATGAAGTGATTTAATTAAATAAGAAAATTGTTTCAAATTAATTAAAGATTATTTAATTAAATAGAAAAAGTAATTATGAGAGCATATCTAATTTTATTGAATTAAATATCTCAACAAAATCTCCCTTCAGTTCAAAAAGGGAAATTTCTAGTTCACTAATGATAAAAAATGACTTAAATCAATTAACTCATTTTTCTACTCAAATTGAATCAGTTAACTCCTTATTTTACTCAAATTAAATCTATTAACTCCCTTTAATTTGGAAATCTCCCTTTATGACTGAACTTCACCTTTAATCCTGACCGTTGATTGAAATCGATCTCAACCGTTGATGAGTTCCAAGAAAGTCTATTTAAGAGACCCTTATCTCTTCATTTTGAAAAGGTTGAATGAAAATTTGCATCGAATTGTTGTTGGAATTCATACTCACATTCGCTAATATTCAGATACCGAAAGTTCAAGTTTGACCAAAAGTTGACCAAATTTAACCACAATTGATTAGAGTTGACTAGTTTCAAAAATAATTTTGAAATAATTAAACAAAATTATTTAATTAAATAGAGTACTTACTTCTAATTAATTAAACAAATTTATTTAATTAAATGAGAAGCCATTCCTAATTAATTAAATGAAGTTATTTAATTAAACAAGAAAAGTGTCTCTAATTAATTAAAGATTACTTAATTAAATAGAAAAAGTAATTATGAGAGCATATCTCATTTTATTAAATTAAATATCTCTACAAAATCTCTCTTCAGTTCAAAAAAAAAAAATTTCAGTTCACTACTGGTCAAAAATGAGTTAAATCAGTTAACTCCTTTTTCAACTCAAATTGAATCAGTTAACTCCTTATTTTACTCAAATTAAATATGTTAACTCTCTTTAATTTGGAAATCTCCCTTTATGACTGAACTTCAACTTTAATCCTGACCGTTGATTGAAATCAATCTCTACCGTTCATGAATTCTAGGAAAGTCTATTTAAGAGACCCTCATCTCTTCATTTTAAAAGGTTGAGTGAGAATTCACATTGAATTGTTGCTAGAATTCATACTCACATTTGCTCATATTCACATACGCAAAGATCAAGTTTGACAAAAAGTTTATCAGATTTAACCACGGTTGACTTGAGTTGACTAGTTTCGAAAACAATTATGAAATAATTAAACAAAATTATTTCATTAAATGGAGTACTTACTTCTAATTAATTAAACAAAGTTATTTAATTAAATGAGAAGCCATTCCTAATTAATTAAATGAAGTTATTTAATTAAATAAGAAAAGTGTATCTAATTAATTAAAGATTATTTAATTAAATAAAAAAAGTAATTATGAGAGCATATCTCATTTTTTTAAATTAAATATCTCAACAAAATCTCTCTTCAGTTTAAAATAGGAAATTTTCAGTTCACTATTGATAAAACATGAGTTAAATCAGTTAATTCCTTTTTCTACTCAAATTGAATTAGTTAACTCCTTATTTTACTCAAATTAAATCTGTTAACTCCTTTTAATTTAGAAATCTCCCTTTATGACTGAACTTCACCTTTAGTCGTGACCGCTGATTGAAATCGATGTCAACCGTTGATGAATTCTAGGAAAGTCTATTTAAGAGACCCTCATCTCTTCATTTTTAAAGGTTGAATGAGAATTTGCATTGAATTGTTGCTGGAATTCATACTCACATTTGCTCATATTCACATACACAAAGAACAAGTTTCACCAAAAGTTGACTAGATTTAACCATGGTTGACTTGAGTTGACTAGTTTCTAATTTTTTTTAAAAATAATTAAATGAAATTATTTAATTAAATTGAGTACTTACTTCTAATTAACTAAACAACGTTATTTAATTAAATGAGAAGCCATTCCTAATTAATTAAATGAAGTTTTTTAATTAAATAAGAAAAGTGACTCTAATTAATTAAAGATTATTTAATTAAATAGAAAAAGTAATTATGAGAGCATATCTGATTTTATTAAATTAAATATCTCAACAAAATCTCTCTTCAGTTGCAAAGGGGAAATTTCTAGTTCACTATTGATAAAAAATGAGTTAAATCATGTAACTCCTTTTCTACTCAAATTGAATCAGTTAACACCTTATTTTACTCAAATTAAATTTGTTAACTCCCTTTAATTTGAAAATCTCCCTTTATGACTAAATTTCACTTTAATCTTGATCGTTGATTAAAATCGATCTCAGCCATTGATGAATTCCAGGAAAGTCTATTTAAGAGACCCTTATCTCTTCATTTTGAAAGGTTTAATGAGAATTTGCATCGAATTGTTGCTGGAATTCATACTCACATTTGCTCATATTCACAGACGCAAAGATCAAGTTTGACCAAATGTTGACCAGATTTAACCACGGTTGACTTGAGTTGACTAGTTTCGAAAAGAATTTTGAAATAATTAAATGAAACTATTTAATTAAATGGAGTACTTACTTCTAATTAATTAAACAAAGTTATTTAATTAAATGAGAAGCCATTCCTAATTAATTAAATGAAGTTATTTAATTAAATAAGTGTATCTAATTAATTAAAGATTATTTAATTAAATAGAAAAAGTAATTATGAGAGCACATATCATTTTATTAAATTAAATATCTCAATAAAATGTCTCTTCAGTTCAAAAAGAGAAATTTCCAGTTCACTATTGATCAAAAATGAGTTAAATTAATTAACTCTTTTTTCTACTCAAATTGAATCAGTTAACTCCTTATTTTACTCAAAATTAAATCTGTTAACTCCCTTTGATTTGAAAATCTCCCTTTATGACTGAACTTCACCTTTAATCCTGACTGTTGATTGAAATCGATCTCAACCGTTGATGATTTCCAAGAAAGTCTATTTAAAAGACCCTCACCTCTTCATTTTGAAAAGTTGAATGAGAATTTGCATCGAATTTTTGTGGAATTTATACTCACATTTGCTCATATTCACATACACAAATATCAAGTTTGACCAAAAGTTGACCTGATTTTACCACGGTTGATTTGAGTTGAGTAGTTTCAAAAAGAATTTTGAAATAATTAAAAGAAATTATTTAATTAAATGGAGTACTTACTTCTAATTAACTAAACTAAGTTATTTAATTAAATGAGCAGCCATTCCTACTTAATTAAATCAAGTTATTTAATTAAATAAGAAAAGTTTCTCTAATTATTTAAAGATTATTTAATTAAATAGAAAAAGTAATTATGAGAGCATATCTCATTTTATTAAATTAAATATCTCAACAAAATCTCTCTTCAGTTCAAAAAGGGAAATTTCTTGTTCACTATTGATCAAAAATGATTTAAATCAGTTAACTCCTTTTTCAAGTCAAATTGAATCAGTTAACTCCTTATTTTACTAAAATTAAATCTGTTAACTCCCTTTAATTTAGAAATCTCCCTTTCTGACTGAACTTCACCTTTAATCCTGACCATTGATTAAAATTGATCTCAACAGTTGATGAATTGCAGGAAAGTCTATTTAAAGAAAGTCTATTTAAGAGACCCTCATCTCTTCATTTTGAAAGGTTGAATGATAATTTGCATCGAACTGTTGTTAGAATCCATACTCACATTTTCTCATATTAACATACGCAAAGATCAAGTTTGACCAAAAGTTGACCAGATTTAACCACAGTTGACTTAAGTTGACTAGTTTTGAAAAGAATTTTAAAATAATTAAACAAAATTACTTAATTAAATCGAGTACTTACTTCTAATTAACTAAACAAAGTTATTTAATTAAATGAGAAGCCATTCCTAATTAATTAAATGAAGTTATTTAATTAAATAAGAAAAGTGTCTCGAATTAATTAAAGATTATTTAATTAAATAGAAAAATTTAATTATGAGAGCATATCTCATTTTATTAAATTAAATATCTCAACAAAATATCTCTTCAGTTCAAAAAGAGAAATTTCCAGTTCACTTTTGATAAAAAATGAGTTAAATGAGTTAACTCTTCTTTCTACTCAAATTGAATCAGTTAACTCCTTATTTTACTCAAATTAAATCTGTTAACACCCTTTAATTTGGAAATCTCCCTTTATGACTAAACTTCACCTTTAATCCTGACCATTGATTGAAATCGATCTCAACCATTGATAAATTCCAGAAAAGTCTATTTAAGAAACCCTCATTTCTTCATTTTGAAAGGTTGAATGAGAATTTGCATCGAATTGTTGCTGGAATTCATTCTCACATTTACTCATATTCACATACGCAAACATCAAGTTTGACCAAAAGTTGACCAGATTTAACCACGGTTGACTTGAGTTGACTAGTTTCGAAATTTTTTTAAAAATAATTAAACAAAATTATTTAATTAAATGGAGTACTTGCTTCTAATTAATTAAAAAAAATTATTTAATTAAATGAGAAGCCATTCCTAATTAATTAAATGAAGTTATTTAATTAAATAAGAAAAGTGTTTCAAATTAATTAAAGATTATTTAATTAAATAGAAAAAGTAATTATGAGAGCATATCTAATTTTATTAAATTAAATATCTCAACAAAATCTCTCTTCAGTTCAAAAAGGGAAATTTCTAGTTCACTATTGATCAAAAATGAGTTAAATCAATTAACTCCTTTTTCTACTCAAATTAAATTAGTTATCTCCTTATTTTACTCAAATTAAATCTGTTAACTCCCTTTAATTTTGAAATCTCCCTTTATGACTGAACTTCACCTTTAATCCTGACCGTTGATTGAAATCGATCTCAACTGTTGATGAATTCCAGGAAAGTCTATTTAAGAGACCCTCATCTCTTCATTTTGAAAAGTTGAATGACAATTTGCATCGAATTGTTGCTGGAATTCATACTCACATTTGCTCATATTCACATACGCAAAGATCAAGTTTGACGAAAAGTTGACCAAATTTGACCACAGTTGACTTGAGTTGACTAGTTTCGAAAAGAATTTTGAAATAATTAAACGAAAATATTTAATTAAGTCGAGTACTTACTTCTAATTAATTAAACAATGTTATTTAATTAAACGAGAAGCCATTCCTAATTAATTAAATGAAGTTATTTAATTAGATAAGCAAAGTGTCTCTAATTAATTAAAGATTACTTAATTAAATAGAAAAAGTAATTATGAGAGCATATCTCATTTTATTAAATTAAATATCTCACCAAAATCTCTCTTCAGTTCAAAAAGGGAAATTTCCAGTTGACTATCGACCAAAAATGAGTTAAATTAGTTAACTACTTTTTCTACTCAAATTGAATCAGTTAACTCCTTATTTTACTCAAATGAAATATGTTAACACCCTTTAATTTGGAAATTTCCCCTTATGACTGAACTTCAACTTTAATCCTGACCGTTGATTGAAATCGATCTCAATCGTTGATGAATTCTAAGAAAGTCTATTTAAGAGACCCTCATCTCTTAATTTTGAAAGGTTGAATGACAATTTGCATCGAATTTTTGCTAGAATTCATACTCACATTTGCTCATATTCACATACGCAAATATCAAGTTTGACCAAAAGTTTACTAGATTTAACCACAGTTTACTTGAGTTGACTAGTTTCGAAAAGAGTTTTGAAATAATTAAATAAAATTATTTAATTAAATGGAGTACTTACTTCTAATTAATTAAACAAAGTTACCTACTTAAATGAGAAGCCATTCCTAATTCATTAAATGAAGTTCTTTAATTAAATAAGAAAAGTGTCTCTAATTAATTAAGAATTACTTAATTAAATAGAAAAAGTAATGATGAGAGCATATCTCATTTTATTTAAGAGACCCTCATCTCTTCATTTTGAAAGGTTGAATGAGAATTTGCATCGAATTGTTTTTGGATTCATACTCCCATTTGCTCATACTCACATACGCAAAGATCAAGTTTGAACAAAAGTTGACCAGATTTAACAACGATTGACTTGAGTTGACTAGTTTCAAAAAGAATTTTAAAATAATTAAACGAAATTATTTAATTAAATGGAGTACTTACTTCTAATTAATTAAACAAATTTATTTAATTAAATGAGAAGCCATTCCTAATTATTTAAATGAAGTTATTTAATTAAATAAGAAAAGTGTCTCTAATTAATTAAAGATTACTTAATTAAATAGAAAAAGTAATTATGAGAGCATATCTCATTTTATTAATTTAAATATCTCAAGAAAATCTCTCTTCAGTACAAAAAGGAAAATTTTCAGTTCACTATTTATAAAAAATGAGTTAAATCAGTTAACTCCTTTTTGTACTCAAATTGATTCAGTTAACCCCTTATTTTATTAAAATTAAATTTTTTAACTCCCTTTAATTTGGAAATCTCCCTTTATGACTGAACTTCACCTTTAATCCTGACTGTTGATTGAAATCGATCTCAACCGTTGATGAATTTTAGGAAAGTGTATTTAAGAGACCCTCATCTCTCCATTTTGAAACGTTGAATAGGAATTTGCATCGAATTGTTGCTGAAATTCATACTCACATTTGCTCATATTCACGTACGCAAAGATCAAGTTTAACCAAAAGTTGACCAAATTTAACCACAGTAGACTTGAGTTCACTAGTTTCGAAAAGAATTTTGAAATAATTAAACGAAATTATTTAATTAAATGGAGTACTTACTTCTAATTAATTAAAGAAAGTTATTTAATTAAATGAGAAGCCATTCCTACTTAATTAAATGAATTTATTTAATTAAATAGGAAAAGTGTCTCTAATTAATTAAAAATTATTTAATTAAATAGAAAAAGTAATTATGAGAGCATATCTTATTTTATTAAATTAAATATCTTAGAAAAATCTCTCTTCAATTCAAAAAGGGAAATTTCTAGTTGAATATCGACCAAAAATAAGTTAAATCAGTTAACTCCATTTTTTACTCAAATTGAATTAGTTAACTCCTTATTTTACTCAAATTAAATCTGTTAACTCCCTTTAATTTGGAAATCTCCCTTTATGACTGAAGTTCACCTTTAATCATGACCGTTGATTGAAATCGATCTCAACCGTTGATGAATTCCAGGAAAGTCTATTTAAGAGACCCTCATCTCTTCATTTTGAAAAGTTGAATGAGAAATTGCATCGAATTGTTGCTGGAATTCATACTCTGTGAAGACCCTCCTTATAGCAATATCGTGAGAATGCTCGAAATAACAGAATACAAAGTGATAGCAGAACTCAGAATGAATCTAGTGATCGCAGGCCACTTCGAGGGGGTAACCTCCTTTGAGCAAGCTCAATACAATAAATTTGTCCGTGCCCATCAAGGGCCTCAACCTATTCTTATATACTGGGTACGATCTAGAAAAGTAATACTACCTATGCATGTGGGATAATAAAATATACTCACGGGATGACTTACAAAGCATATGCGTCCAACAACACTACTCTAACAAAATAAACAGAAGGAACACACAGGTTCCTAACATCCCCTCTCCCTTAGAAAAAAGCTTTGTCCTCAAAGCTTAAGGTGTGGAAATTGTTGTTGAATCTGAAGAAGGGGTTCCCAGGTAGCATCCTCTGGTTGCATGCCATGCCACTGAATCAAGACCTCAGAGATGGAGCGAGAGCGAAGCTGGCGAGTGCGCTGGTCAATGATTGCCACCGGCTCCAGGATAATGGATCCTTCCGTATCCATTTCAGGGAGAGTAGTTTGTGCTCTGACAGTGGTACCCAGAACTTTCTTTAGACAAGAAACATGAAAGACTGGATGAATGCGGGAAGAAGGAGGAAGTTCTAGTTTATAAGCAACTGAACCAATCTTCTGCAGAACCTTATAAGGCCCATAAAATTTTGGGGCCAGCTTATGACGCCCTTTCAGCTTTAGGGAGGATTGTTTGTATGGCTGTAGACGAAGAAAAACCATATCCCCAACTTGAAATGAGCGCTCAGAACGGTGTTGATCTGCTTGCTGTTTCATCCGATTACGAGCCATGTGAAGATTATCCTGTAAGGTACGAAGAATCTGATCCCTGCTGCGGAGAACTATGTCAACTGCCTGGACTGGTGAGCTGTTGGTAGTGTAGGGAAGGAGCACTGGAGGTGCCTGACCATAGACTGCTTCATATGGAGTCATTTTAGAGGCAGTGTGGTAAGAGGTATTGTACCACCATTCAGCTAAAGGGAGCCACTTGGCCCACTGATGTTGCTGTTCGAAAGTGAAGCAACGAAGATAAGTTTCCAAGCATTTATTGACAATTTCAGTTTGACCATCAGTTTGTGGGTGATAGCCCGAAATCATCTTCAGTTTGGTGCCAGTTTTCTGAAACAGTTCAATCCAAAAATGACTGGTAAAAGTTGCATCACGATCAGAGACAATGGAAGAAGGGAGTCCATGAAGACGAAATATCTGGTCCATGAAGATTTGTGCAACAGAGGAGGCAGTATAGGGATGGCTGAGGGCACAAAAATGACTATATTTCGAGAGACGATCAACCACAACCAAGATCACTGTCTTGCCACCGGATTTAGGAAGCCCTTCAATGAAATCCATAGAAAGATCAGTCCAAATCCGTGTAGGGATGGGCAATGGTTTGAGCAAGCCAAGAAGGAGGGTCGTTTCACCCTTGTGGCGTTGGCAAGTATCACATTCAGCCACCATCTGTTGAATCGTCTGTTTCATCCCTTTCCAAAAGAAGTTTCTCCTTGCTCGCTCATAAGTTTTGAGGAAGCCTGAGTGCCCTGCTGAAGGAGAAGCATGGAGTTCATAAAAAATAGCCTGATGTAGAGCTGGGTTCTGAGGAAGCACTAGCCGACCCTTGTATCGAAGAGAAGCACCATCCCAAGAGTAATGTGGTATAGCAGAAGGATTATTGGCTAGCTGGTGAATGATTTGAGATAAAGAAGAGTCACTGTCATAGCCCTGCTGAACAGACGCTAACCAATTGGGAATGGGCATAGAAATAGCAGAAAGGGAAGCTTGATTATCAAATGTGCGAGAAAGAGCATCTGCCACAATATTCTCCTTACCCTTCTTGTAGGTGATCTCATAATCATACCCCATGAGTTTTCTGACCCATTTCTGTTGTGTAGGAGAGGATACCCATTGTTCCAGGAAGTATTTCAGACTTTGGTGATCGGTTCTGATGCAAAAATGACTCCCTAAGAGGTATGGCCGCCACTTCTGTACAGCATGCAAAATAGGCATCATTTCTTTTTCATAAGTAGAGAGGGCTAGATTCTTACCAGAGAGGGCTTTGCTAGTGAACGCAATAGGATGGTCATCTTGCAGGAGAACAGCACCCAATCCATTGCCGCAAGCATCACTCTCAATAGTGAAGGGTTTGGAAAAATCTGGCATCGCGAGAACAGGTGTACTGCACATAGCCTGTTTCAGTTGTTCAAATGCAGTCTCAGCAACAGGGTTCCAGGAGAAGGCATCCTTTTTTAACAGAGCTGTCAATGGTGCTACAATTTTCCCGTAATCTTTGACAAACTTGCGGTAGTAGCCAGTCAACCCCAAAAAACCCCGAAGGCTCTTGAGAGTTTTAGGATGCGGCCAAGTTTTCATGGCATCTATTTTTGTAGGATCCACCCGCACTCCATGGTGTGCAACAATATGCCCGAGATACTCCACTTCCTCCTGGCCAAACACACATTTAGATAGTTTTGCACAGAGTTGATGATCAGAGAGAAGTTGCAAGACAAGCTCCAGATGATGGAGATGCTCAGCCCAAGTTTTGCTATATATGAGGATATCATCAAAGAAGACCAGAATGAATTTTCGGAGGTATGGTCGAAATATGTTATTCATCACTGCCTGAAATGTTGAAAGAGCATTCGTGAGGCCAAAGGGCATGACTAAAAATTCATAGTGACCATCATGTGTGCGGAAGGCAGTTTTAGGTATATCCTCCTCATTAACCCGAATTTGATGATACCCAGAACGAAGATCTAACTTGGAGAAAAAATGAGCCCCATGAAGTTCATCAAAAAGTTCATCAACAACTGGAATGGGAAACTTGTCCTTTATAGTGAGATGATTAAGTGCTCGGAAATCAATGCAGAGTCGCCATGACCCATCTTTTTTGCGAACAAGCAGAACTGGAGAAGAAAAGGAACTGGTACTAGGGCGAATAATACCTTGCTTCAGTAAGTCACGGACAAGTATCTCGATTTCGGTCTTCTGATGAAATGGGTAACGGTAGGGCCTGATGTTGGGCGGAACACTGCCAGGAAGGAGCTGAATACGGTGGTCCTCTAGACGAGAAGGAGGTAATCCCACAGGTTCAGCAAATATACCAGAATACTTGTCCAAAATGTGTTGGAGATCGGCAGGAGTGCTAGAGACTGCTGATGGCTGCATCTGAATGGAATGGAGCTGAGCGATGACACCATGTGAATTTTTCTTAAGAAGTTTTTCCATAAGGTGTGAACTGATGATGCTGAGAGACCTTGGTTGTAAGCCTTTCAAAGTGTGTTGGTGCCCCTCGGCGGAAAATTGCATCCAAAGTTCAGCAAAATTCCAGAGAATGGGGCCAAGAGTGCGTAACCATTGGGCACCCAAAACCACATCACAGCCACCTAAGGGTAAGGCAAACATGTCAGAGCGCATGTTATAATCTCCAATAGAGAGACGCACATTGCGACATTTCCCTTTACAAGGTAAAGTGCCCCCATTGGCAATCATGACTTCAAAGCTAGAGCAGGGATGGATAAAGCAATCAGCCTGTTTGGCTATTCGTGGATCAATGAAGTTATGAGTGCTACCAGAATCAATGAGTATAGTAAGAGGGATCTTCTTGAAGAAACACTGGACCCGCATGGTTTGTGGAGTAGTGACTCCTGCCAAAGCATGGACAGATATCTCTGGTGGAGCTTCTGGTGAAGGAGGTTCAGGCTGGTGAGGCTCAACCTCATCACCCACTGTTTCCTGAGCATCTACATATTCTTCCAGTTCCGGTGGAGAATCCACATCCAAGAGATAGAGCTTTTGCTGAACACATCTATGGCCCCGAGACCATTTCTCATCACAATTATAACAAAGCCCTTTGTCTCGCCTGACTCGCATCTCTGTTTCAGACAAGTGCTTGATCGGAGTAGTTCTGGGAGCTGGTATGACTGGAGGGTTGTGAGAACCTGTATTTCTGAATGGAACAAAATTAGATCTGGAGTGTTGTAGAGCACTAATCTTGTCTTCCGCTAACTTAGCCAACCCAAGGGCTTCCATCATTGTAGTAGGTCGAAACATTTTGACTTCTGAGCGAAGTGCATCCTTCAGACCACTGACAAAACAACTACGGAAGAATTCATCAGACAAGCCCTCTGTGTGATTAGCTAATTTTTCAAACTCTGTCTGGTATTCTCTTACAGTGCCTGTTTGACGTAGTTTAGTGAGTGCTCCTGTGAAATCATCAAAGGAACTAGGGCCAAAGCGCTCCAAAATGAGGGTGCACAATTCTCTCCACGTTGGGCCTACATTAGCCTTGATGTACCAACGGAACCATTGAAGAGCTTCATGTTCCAAATGAAAAGATGCAAGGGGGACTTTGTGGTTATCCAAAGTATTATGCAAGCTGAAATACTGCTCTGCCCTATAGATCCATCCAGTCGGATCAGAACCATCGAAGCGTGGAAAATCAAGCTTTGGTCCACGGAAATTGCCAGAAGAGGACCCAGTATCTCCTGAATGGTTTCGGCTCATGGCTGACTGCTGAAAGTTAAGACCCAGAATTTTGTCATCCAGATCTTGAAGTTTGGTTTTGAGGGATGCAATTTCCTCTTCCATGATTTTTGCTCCTGTACGCGTAACAACCATAAAACAAGGTTTTTTTTTTTTTTTTTTTTTTTGTTGGAATGGGTAGAAGATGAGAAACAAAAACTTTTTTAGTTACGGCAAACTTGGATTTGGGTAAAACTCATATAGGAAATGGGTGTTTGACGGGTGGTGGGAGACTATCTCGGGACAAGGGAAAAAGAAAAATGAGGGTTTCAAGGGTAGGGAGGCGAAATGAGGTGAACAGTCCAAGAGGGATAAGGGAGCAAAATGAGGAATTGAATCGTGTGGCTCAGTTTGGTGGCGATTGGATGAGAGGTGAAAAAGATAGGGCAAACCCTAAAATTAGATAAATGAGGGATTTAGGGCTTTGATATGTAAAATTTGGGGTTGGGTCGCCAAGGAAGGAAGTATGCGAAATGATATTGCAGACGTTCTGCGGAAGTATGAGCAGAAACAGAAAGCAAACAAGGAAGCTACGACTAAAAAACAGAAAAAATTTTACTCTTTTTTTTTTTTTTTTTAAGAACAGTCAACTTAGAAAAAATTCACTCACAGACAGAACAACTGAAAAGAGTTATTGCAATAACAAGAGATATTAGAAGGGAGCCCAAGAGAGTGCTCTGATACCAGATGTGAAGACCCTCCTTATAGCAATATCGTGAGAATGCTCGAAATAACAGAATACAAAGTGATAGCAGAACTTAGAATGAATCTATTGATCGCAGACCACTTCGAGGGGGTAACCTCCTTTGAGCAAGCTCAATACAATAAATTCGTCCGTGCCCATCAAGGGCCTCAACCTATTCTTATATACTGGGTACGATCTAGAAAAGTAATACTACCTATGCATGTGGGATAATAAAATATACTCACGGGATGACTTACAAAGCATATGCGTCCAACAACACTACTCTAACAAAATAAACAGAAGGAACACATAGGTTCCTAACATACTCACATTTGCTCATATTCACATACACAAAGATCAAGTTTGACCAAAAGTTGACTAGATTTGACCACGTTTGACTTGAGTTGACTAGTTTCGAAAAGAATTTTGAAATAATTAAACGAAATTATTTAATTAAGTTGAGTACTTACTTCTAATTAATTAAACAAAGTTATTTAATTAAATGAGAAGCCATTCCTAATTAATTAAATGAAGTTATTTAATTAAATAAGAAAAGTGTCTCTAATTTATTAAAGATTACTTAGTTAAATAGAAAAAGTAATTATGAGAGCATATCTCATTTTATTAAATTAAATATCTCAAAAAAAATCTCTCTTCAGTTCAAAAAGGGAAATTTTTAGTTGACTATCAACCAAAAATAAGTTAAATCAATTAACTTCTTTTTCTACTCAAATTGAATCAGTTAACTCCTTATTTTACTCAAATTAGATCTGTTAACTCATTTTAATTTGAAAATCTCCTTTTATGCCTGAACTTCACCTTTAATCCTGACCGTTAATTGAAATCGATCTCAACCGTTGATGAATTCCAGGAAAGTCTATTTAAGAGACACTCATCTCTTCATTTTGAAAGGTTGAATGAGAATTTGCATCGAATTGTTCCTGGATTCATACTCCCATTTTCCATACTCACATACGCAAAGATCAAGTTTGAACAAAAGTTGACCAGATTTAACAACGATTGACTTGAGTTGACTAGTTTCAAAAAGAATTTTGAAATAATTAAATGAAATTATTTAATTAAATGGAGTACTTACTTCTAATTAATTAAACAAAGTTATTTAATTAAATGAGAAGCCATTCCTAATTAATTAAATGAAGTTATTTAATTAAATAAGAAAAGTGTCTCTAATTAATTAAAGATTACTTAATTAAATAGAAAAAATAATTATGAGAGCATATCTCATTTTATTAAATTAAATATCTCAACAAAATGTCTCTTTAGTTCAAAAAGGGAAATTTTCAGTTCACTATTGATAAAAAATGAGTTAAATTAGTTAACTCCTTTTTCTACTCAAATTGAATTAGTTAACTCCTTATTTTATTCAAATTAAATTTTTTAACTCCCTTTAATTTGGAAATCTCCTTTTATGACTGAACTTCACCTTTAATCCTGACCGTTGATTGAAATTGATCTCAACCGTTGATGAATTCCAGGAAAGTCTATTTAAGAGACCCTCATCTCTTCATTTTGAAAGGTTGAATGAGAATTTGCATCGAATTGTTGCTGAAATTCATACTCACATTTGCTCATTTTCACATACGCGAAGATCAAGTTTGACCAAAAGTTGACCATATTTGACCACGGTTTACTTGAGTTGACTAGTTTCGAAAAGAATTTTGAAATAATTAAACGAAATTATTTAATTAAATGGTGTCATGCCCATAATTTCATACCAAAAATAAAAGATAGATTCTTTTAAAGGAAAGCACTATTTTCTGCTACAAATTTCAAATCTGAACTATAAGGAAACAAAACTTTGATTAACTAAATTATCTCAACTTGAAAGAGCATTACATTTAGATTTCCATTTTAAAGTCTTTCAAATATAAATCTTAATAAGACACAGAATTTTTTTGTTTTCTTGTATTCAAATAGGAAACCTTTCATACATCACAAATGTAAGATTAAAAACTTCTCTTTTGCATAGAGTCATATACACAAGCTTGAATAAAATAACAAGACTTAGCTTTTATAAGTTGCAAAGAAAACTAAAAATACTCAAACAATGCTCGTTTTCCACCCTACCAATTAATGGCATCATGAGGCCTCTTGTGCCCTAGCCATACCCCCGAGCAATAACTCACTGCATCTAAGGATCATAGATGTTATCATGTGAGTGAGTTCCTAATTCAAGAACAATATTTTAAACTACACTTGTTGCACATTTTAGACTTACATGAATCTGACTCAAAGAAAAATACTGCAAAAGAAAAGGGATAGAAAGACTCATCTCTCTCTCAAGTTCCCTTTTGATCTTCTCCTCCTCATACTGGTTCTACCATCATCTCCCCTTCTCCATTCTCCTATTTGCATATAACTTCCCCTTTTCCTCTCCAACAATGGTGAATGGTCCATCCTCCAAAGTTTTCCTCCTTCTTCCAAAACCCTATCCTCCTTTAATGAAGGCACATGTCTTTTTTATCAATCTGTCATAACCCATTCTTTCCCACTATTCATTTTCGTCATATTTGAAGTGGGGCCCTTTCGAGGTGTCATAATGTAAGTTTTGACCATGATTTGACCCTCAACTAACCCCCAACACTAGTTAGTATAAGTGGGTTAGGTTATTTTAACCCAAAATGCACTCTAGGGTCCATTTTAATGCCTCTAATGTCCAACTTTAGTTTACATCCGATTTTACAAGAATTTGCATGGAGATAGACTTTGATTATTTTACAAGAGTTGGCATAGTATCTTCGAAGGTCTTCATAATCATCCTCTGCACAATTCAAATTAAACATCAGTAACCTAAACCTATAAATATATAATTGTAAACATTAATAGATATATCCTTGATTGAACCATAGATCAACAAGTTAGACCAACATCATATTCTAACATCATTTTCTTAAGAATCATATGTCTATGAAAATTTATTTGCAAATGTGTATCATTCATTCTACTATAACTCCTTTTTCTACTCAAATTGAATCAGTTAACTCCTTATTTTACTCAAATTAAATTTGTTAACTCCCTTTAATTTGGAAATCTCCCTTTATGACTGAATTTCACCTTTAATCCTGACCGTTGATTGAAATCGATCTCAACTGTTGATGAATTCCAGGAAAGTCTATTTAAGAGACCCTCATGTCTTCATTTTGAAAGGTTGAATGAGAATTTGAGTCGAATTGTTGCTGAAATTCATACTCACATTTGCTCATATTCACATACGCAAAGATTAAGTTTGACCAAATTTAACCACAGTAGACTTGAGTTGACTAGTTTCGAAAAGAATTTTGAAATAATCAAACGAAGTTATTTAATTAAATGGAGTACTTACTTCTAATTAATTAAACAAAGTTATTTAAAACGAGAAGCTATTCCTAATTAATTAAATGAAGTTATTTAATTAAATAAGAAAAGTGTCTCTAATTATTTAAAGATTATTTAATTAAATAGAGAAAGTAAAAATGAGAGCATATCTCATTTTATTAAATTAAATATCTCAACAAAATCTCTCTTCAGTTCAAAAAGGGAAATTTTTAGTTCACTATTGATAAAAAATGAGTTAAATCGGTTAACTCCTTTTTCTACTCAAATTGAATCAGTTAACTCCTTATTTTATTCAAATTAAATCTATTAACTCTCTTTAATTTGGAAATCTCGCTTTATGACTGAACTTCACCTTTAATCATGATCGTTGATTGAAATCGATCTCAACTATTGATGAATTCCAAAAAAGTCTATTTAAGAGACCCTCATCTCTTCATTTTGAAAGGTTGAATGAGAATTTGCATCGAATTGTTGCTGGAATTCATACTCACATTTGCTCATATTCACATACGCAAACATCAAGTTTGACGAATAGTTGACCAGATTTAACCACGGTTGACTTGAGTAGACTAGTTTCAAAAAGAATTTTGAAATAATTAAATGAAATTATTTAATTAAATGGAGTACTTACTTCTAATTAATTAAACAATGTTATTTAATTAAATGAGAAGCCTTTCCTAATTAATTAAATGAAGTTATTTAATTAAATAAGAAAAGTTTCTCTAATTAATTAAAGATTACTTAATTAAATAGAAAAAGTAATTATGAGAGCATATCTCTCTTTATTAAATTAAATATCTCAAAAAAATCTCTCTTCAGTTCAAAAAGGGAAATTTTCAGTTCACTATTGATAAAAAATGAGTTAAATCAGTTAACTCTTTTTTCTACTCAAATTGAATTGGTTAACTGCTTATTTTACTCAAATTAAATCTATTAACTCCCTTTAATTTGAAAATCTCCCTTTATGACTGAACTTCACCTTTAATCATGATCGTTGATTGAAATCAATCTCAACCGTTGATGAATTCCAGGAAAGTCTATTTAAGAGACCCTCATTTATTCATTTTGAAAAGTTGAAAGAGAATTTGCATAGAATTGGTTCTGGAATTCATACTCACATTTGCTCATATTCACATAGGCAAAGATCAAATTTGACCAAAAGTTGACCAGATTTGACCACGGTTGACTTGAGTTGACTAGTTTCAAAAAGAATTTTAAAATAATTAAGCGAAATTATTTAATTAAATGGAGTACTTACTTCTAATTAATTAAAAAATATTATTTAATTACATAAGAAGCCATTCCTAATTAATTAAATAAAGTTATTTAATGAAATAAGAAAAGTGTTTCAAATTAATTAAAGATTATTTAACTAAATAGAAAAAGTAATTATGAGAGCATAGCTCATTTTATTAAATTATATATCTCCACAAAATCTCTCTTTAATTCAAAAAGGGAAATTTCTAGTTCACTATTGATCAAAAATGAGTTAAATCAGTTAACTTCTTTTTCTACTCAAATTGAATCAGTTAACTCCTTATTTTACTCAAATTAGATCTGTTAACTCATTTTAATTTGGAAATCTCCTTTTATGCCTGAACTTCACTTTTAATCCTGACCATTAATTGAAATCGATCTCAACCGTTGATGAATTCCAAGTAAGTCTATTTAAGAGACCCTCATCTCTTCATTTTGAAAAGTTGAATAAGAATTTGCATCGAATTGTAGCTGGAATTCATACTCACATTTGCTCATATTCACATACGCAAAGATCAAGTTTGACCAAAAGTTGACCAAATTTGACCACGGTTGACTTGAATTGACTAGTTTCGAAAAGAGTTTTTAAATAATTAAACAAAATTATTTAATTAAATGGAGTACTTACTGCTAATTAATTAAACAAAGTTACTTAATTAAATGAGAATCCATTCCTAATTAATTAAATGAAGTTATTTAATTAAATAAGAAAAGTGTCTCTAATTAATTAAAGATTACTTAATTAAATGGAAAAAGTAATTATGAGAGCATATCTCATTTTATTAAATTAAATATCTAAACAAAATCTCTCTTTAGTTAAAAAAGGGAAATTTCCAGTTCAGTATTGATCAAAAATGAGTCAAATCAATTAACTCATTTTTTTTACTAAAATTGAATCAATTAACTCTTTATTTTACTCAAATTAATTATGTTAACTCCCTTTAATTGGAAATCTCCCTTTATGATTGAACTTCACCTTTAATCCTGACCGTTGATTGAAGTCGATCTCAACTGTTGATCAATTTCAGGAAAGTCTATTTAAGAGACCCTCATCTCTGCATTTTGAAAGGTTGAATGAGAATTTGCATCGAATTGTTGCTGGAATTCATACTCACATTTGCTCATATTCACATACGCAAAGTTCAAGTTTGACCAAAAGTTGACTAGATTTAACCACGGTCGACTTGAGTTGACTAGTTTCGAAAAGAATTTTGAAATAATTAAATGAAATTATTTAATTAAATGGAGTACTTACTTCTAATTAGTTAAACAAAGTTATTTAATTAAATAAGAAGCCATTGCTAATTAATTAAATGAAGTTATTTAATTAAATAAGAAAACTGTCTCTAATTAATTAAAGATTATTTAATTAAATAGAAAAAGTAATTATGAGAGAATATCTCATTTTATTCAATTAAATATCTCAACAGAATCTCTCCTCAGTTTAAAAAGAGAAATTTTCAGTTCAGTATTTATCAAAAATGAGTTAAATCAGTTAACTGCCTTTTCTACTCAAATTGAATAAGTTAACTCTTTATTTTACTCAAATTAAATTTGTTAACTCCCTTTAATTTGGAAATCTCCTTTATGACTGAACTTCACCTTTAATCCTGACCATTGATTGAAATCGATCTCAATCGTTGATGAATTCCAAGAAAGTCTATTTATGAGACCCTCATCTTTTCATTTTGAAAGGTTGAATGAGAATTTGCATCGAATTGTTGTTGGAATTCATACTCGCATTTGCTCATATTCACATACGCAAAGATCAAATTTGATGATAAGTTTATCAGATTTAACCACGGTTGAGTTGAGTTGACTAGTTTCGAAAAGAATTTTGAAATAATTAAACGAAATTATTTAATTAAGTGGAGTACTTACTACTAATTAATTAAATAAAGTTATTTAATTAAATGAGAAGCCATTCCTAATTAATTAAATGAAGTTATTTAATTAAATAAGAAAAGTGTCTCAAATTAATTAAAGATTATTTAATTAAATAGAAAAAGTAATTATGAGAGCATATCTCATTTTATTAAATTAAATATCTCAACAAAATCTCTCTTCAGTTCAAAAAGAGAAATTTCCAGTTCACTATTGATCAAAAATGAGTTAAAGTAGTTAAATCCTTTTTCTACTCAAATTGAATCAGTTAACTCCTTATTTTACTCAAATTAAATCTGTTAACTCCATTTAATTTGAAAATTCACCTTTATAACTGAACTTCACCTTTAATTCTGATCGTTGATTAAAATCGATCTCAACCGTTGATGAATTTCAGGAAAGTCTATTTAAGAGACCCACATCTCTTCATTTTGAAAGGTTGAATGAGAATTTGTATCGAATTGTTGCTGGAATTCATACTCACATTTGCTCATATTCACATATGCAAAGATCAAGTTTGACCAAAAGTTGACCAAATTTAACCACGGTTGACTTGAGTTGACTAGTTTCGAAAAGAATTTTGAAATAATTAAACGAAATTATTTAATTAAATGGAGTACTTACTTCTAATTAATTAAACAAAGTTATTTAATTAAATGATAAGCCATTTTTAATTAATTAAATGAAGTTATTTAATTAAATAAGAAAAGTGTCTCTAATTAATTAAAGATTATTTAATTAAATAGAAAAAGTAATTATGAGAGCATATCTCATTTTATTAAATTAAATATCTCAACAAAATCTCTTTTCAGTTCAAAAAGGGAAATTTTCAATTCACTATTGATCAAAAATGAGTTAAATCAGTTAACTCCTTTTTCTACTCAAATTGAATCAGTTAACTCATTATTTTACTCAAATTAAATCTGTTAACTCCCTTTAATTTGGAAATCTCTCTTTATGACTGAACTTCACCTTTAATCTTGACCGTTGATTGAAATCGATCTCAACCATTGATGAATTCTCGAAACGTCTATTTAAGAGACCCTCATCTCTTCATTTTGAAAGGTTGAATGACAATTTGCATTGAATTGTTGCTAGAATTCATACTCACATTTGCTCATATTCACATACACAAATATCAGGTTTGACCAGAAGTTGACCAGATTTAACCACGTTTGAGTTGAATTGATTAGTTTCGACTTTTTTTTTGAAATAATTAAACTAAATTATTTAATTAAATGGAGTACTTACTTCTAATTAATTAAAAAAGGTTATTTAATTAAATGAGAAATCATTCGCAATTAATTAAATGAAGTTATTTAATTAAATAAGAAAAGTCGTAGTTGGGATCTACACAATGCACCAATTCCTGCCATTGTCTATTTAGCTTAGCATTATATATTATATGTACATGCATGGTTTTTTTGCAGGTTGCAAGTACCGGGTATCGATTTCTCTGAATTGCCAGGATGAGCGTACCCTATTATACTATCTTAATGATAAGAGAAGGGAGATAAATTCTCAAGTCCAAATCCCAAACTTAAAAACCATTTGTCCTAGTGAGTTAGGACAAGTATCAAAGTTGAATACCCACCGAATGTGTCGGATGACATATTTCGTGATTTTTAACCTTTTAGATTTATTTTGTATGATTTGTTCTATGATGGGTTTTCATATTTTATCTTGGAGGTTTATGGTGAATTTTTCATTAATTAAGTCTTAATAAATAGATTTGATTAATAAATTATTTATTTGAAAAAATTAATAAAATATCATGATCTTTGATACTTTGATTGTAATTAATTAATGTGAATTATTAGGGAAAAGGAATTAAATAAAAGGAAACTAGAAATTAAAATTAATAATAATTGTAAAATAATAATAAAGTAAAAAATAAAATAATAATAAAAGTTATAAAAACTAAAATGAAATTTATAAAATTTAAATAGAAATTATTGGAGTTATAAGTTTGCATGGGAATTAACGCACTTTTCTATTTCTCATGTGTCAATAACACGGGGGTTAGTGCATCAATTAAGCACATGGTGTCTACCACTCTATGACTCATCAAAAAGGTTGGAAAAGACCCATGCTTAGTTGGTGACACCTTTTAGTGGTTTCAAGAAACATTCCAAAGGTTTCTTGAGAGCTCTTTATATTCAGGCATTCATAGAAGCTTAGAGAGAGGGTGGAGAGCAATTGGAGCATTGGAGGACTCAAGAACTTTGAAGAAGGGATCTTGCTCTGTGGGTTTTCTGAGGAAGAGCGAATTAGCATCAGAATCCGGGTAGATTCTTGTAATTTTTCTTATGCCATTTATGCATCATGCATTCCTCTCTTCTTCGTGTCTTCCATATGTCTTCTGAAGAATTTTATATTTTTATTGTATGCATTTTCAATTTGAGCAATTAAATTTATTTGAGAATTTTATATGCATGAATTTAAAAAAAGAAAAAACGGAGCTAGGGTTGAGATTCATAGCCAAACCCATTAGATTAATTATTGAAAATTTTGGAGATCAAAGATCTATGGAAGAATTCTGAAAAATTTAAATTGTAATCATAAATTGTCAATTTACTTTTATATATATATATATATATATATATATATATATATATATATATATATGCAATTATGTGTGTGTGTGTGTGTGTGTTCATATATTGTGATATTTTTAATTCTGTATATATTTATATTTGTTAAAAAGAAACCGATTACATACCATGGGCGAAAACATTTAAGAAACGTTAAAACCAAATCGCAAAGTCTGTATGGAAATCGCGTAAGTGATTGTTAAAAATATATATATATATATAAAATGTTGGGCGGGCGAGTACTTCGTACCCCACCCACAACAGGCCTGCGTGATCACAGGGTACCTGCGACCGTAGTGTACCTGCGATCCGCAGTGTACCTGCAGTGCGGCACTTTAATAGCTGCGTGATTTTAAATCCCATTGTGTTATATTTGTTGGTTTTAAATTATATTTGCAATGATTATTTCATATACGATTTGGATATGAGTTTTGATTTCATTTTTTTTTATAAGTTGCAATGTTATTATATATATATATATATATTTATGTATGTATATATATATATATATATATATATGTATATAAGTATATATGTATATATTATTAATTATAAATGATTATTATAAAGTTCTCAATTAATGGATCACTCTTTTAATGATTAAAATATTGCTATTAAGCTTGTCAATTATGAAGAGATATTAACAATTAATTTAATTAAACTTAGTTTTTAATTAAGATTAATTATTAGAATATATAATCGACGTTTTTTCATTGAGAATGTCAATTTTCAAACAATGTCATATAAATCAATTAGAAAATTGAGTCTGATGGAGACACTTTTATCTATCAAACGAATACATGGGTTAGATAAAATGTGAAATTTCTCCACTTGATGTTAATTTGGGAATACATAAACTGAGACTTTTGAATTCAAATTTGAAAATTTAGCAAAACCAAAACATGTGTTTACATTGTGTATTCTTTATGCTATTGTTTTGAGTTTTGGGTTGACTAGTGTTGACCAGTATAGGATGTCTACCAGAGGCTTGGGGGTTATGTGATTGTGATGCCATGATGATGTTTTAATCTTGATCTTTATAACCCAACCATAGTTATGTGATGGAATGCTCTGTGTATTGGAAGTGAATACTGATTGTTATAGTTGAGATTCTTATTTATGAGACACTTGACTTAACCATTATTTTTGGTCATCGATCAGTTATCCTTGGTTATTTTGTAGTCGTTATGATGGGACTAAAATGTGGATTTATTCTTGATGATGTCATGTTGTGACATGTTTGACTCAACCATTTTTGGAGTCTTCGATAAGTGTGTTTGAGATATATTTTGGTTATTGAGAACCATTGGATACTTTCGATTATTAGTGATGCTTCAGTTGCCAATAGAGAGCTGTTGTGGTCATGATTATCTATGGATGTTTGCTCATGGAGATTTGATGCTTTTATTCATATTTGATAATTTTATTATGGATTATTTTTGTGATTTTGAGCTTTATGATTCCATGAGCATTAGGGTAGGATATCTGCATGTAGTGACAGGAAGTGGCTTGCAATGGGGGTCGGGGCCCTAAGAGGCTGCCAGGGTAACTCATTGTAAGTTGGATTAATAAGTGATAACATTCACACCTAATACTAACTGAATGAACCTAAAAAGATAAGAGTTTTGGTTCTCACCTATGCCTTGAGTTCTTGTATAGGCTAGGATGGGAGTAGTGAGAACGCATGGTTACGACCTTGCATTCCATAGTATGCCTTGTCAGTATGAGAGGATACTAGTGGCCGCATGAGATCAGTATGGACCCATGGAGTTTAGATAACTGTCAGGGTAACTTGTACGTGATAAATGCGATGACACTTTCCCGCTTGCATAGTAGGTTCCTACATGTCATTGTGTGCCTCTAGGAAGTAGATGTCAATTTCGTGATTGAAACCTTTGAGTTAGTATACTTTTAGGATTTCTGGACTATAGAGATTTGTGCTATGTGTTATGGATAGCTTGTTTGGGACTTGAGATTATCTCCTTAGCACGGTGGGAGTGGACCACTTAGGTACCACGCGGTCGGGTGGTAGTGTATTTTCCACTCTTATCATTTGAGATTCATTAAGACATCGTGGCTGATGTGTCCTTCATGATGGTGGTTATGTATCCTTTCATTGATAATTAGCATATGTTAGATGATGTTATCTTATGCTTATATTTGCATGTTAGATTACTTTCTACATATGATGTTGTATATGTTATTAGTGACATTCCTACTATGTTAATACTAATGATCTCTTTGGTGATTTGGGATGTTACGCATGGAGGGATGGCTAGGGCCCACGATGGTCTAATGATGCTATTAACGGTTGGGAGGAACGGTGCACTTAGTTTATTTTGTTTGATCTTTATGATGGATGCATATGTCTTCTATGATGATGTATCATGTGATTATCTCTACTTTGATGTATCATGGATTGGAATAGGATGATGTACCTTATTCTACATATGTATATTCTTTGAGCTTGTCATACCCTGTGACATGTACAGAGGATGATTGAGCATTTGGAAATGTAATATTTAAATATTGGACTTATCATTATTATTTGATGTGGATGTTGTACTAGATGGATTCATGTATGTAATTCAACGTTAAGGGATCTTAAAGAATGTAATCTATTATGTATGTTATGTTTACTTTTCAAATGGACATTGTTATTGCTTCCATTATTGTGAATAAGTTATGTATGGTATTTACTTTCATGTATAAAAAAAATATGATACCAAACTCAATGAAACTCTAGGTTAATTCTTTGGATCCCTTGGTGGGGTGTTACATTTGGTATCAGAGCCCGAGTTTCTACATTAGAAGATCTGGGTATTTTGGAACAACTAGAACTGTGAGCTATTAAGTGTATCTCTTCAACTTGAACTAGGATGGTGCCTAGGACTAGGTCTTCTGTTAGAGGTCGTGGTAGAGGCTGAGGAAGAGGCTGTGGTCGTGGCAGAGCTGTCAGTTCCCATGAGTCTTCCCACGAGGGATCAGCTCATGTAGAGAGCAGGGAAGAGCACTCTAATAGGCAGTAGGAAGAGAGCCGTAGAGAGGACCAAGCTGAGTCTGAAGAGGTTGGTTTGAGATAGATGATGGAGACTATTTTAGAACGTCTTCCTCCTATTCAAGAATAGCCTAAAGTGCATCAGACAGAACAAGAGCATAGACCCAAATCTAGAAGTCCTTGGAAGGATCATCAGAGGTCCATTGTGTCCACTCAGATGAAGGATCTTCCAAGATCCAAGGTCAAGCCTTTCAATGGGCAAGGTTTTGGTTATGTAGCTGAGCAGTGGCTGATTCCCCTTGACAGGATTTTTTCCATGCAGGATTTTGATAGCAATGTTAAGGCAAGATTTGCGATCACTAATTTAGAGAATTTTGGGGCCACTTGGTGGACAATTGAGGAGAAGAAGCTGGGAATCGATATGAGCACTGTCACGTGGGAACTATTCTTAGAGAGTTTTCGTGAACAATTCCTACCAGAGGAATGGAAACTACAAAGGGCAGATGAGTTTCATAATCTCAAGCAGTACACTTTGTCAGTGATCGAGTATGAGTGTAAGTTTTATGAGCTTATACCTTTTTCAGGGTTTAGTGAAAATTCAGCTCAGTTGACAAAACACTTTATTAGGGGTTTGAATAACCGTATAATTGGGGGTGTCAAGGTATTTGAGCCAAAAACTCTCAAAGATGCGGTACATCGAGCAATCCTTGTTGAGCAAAGTGTCAACCTTGGTCAAGCTGGTTTTGTAGGAGCACCAGCAGCATCAAGATCTAAAGGCAACTTCAATTCAGGTGGTAACAAGAAGCTTTTCTTTTCTAAGCAAAAACAGTATCAGCAGTAGTCTCAGCAGACGCAGCAGCAGAAGGGATCAAATTCTCAAGCTCAAGGTGGTGGCAAAGGTTCTAAGTTTAAGAACAACCGCAATGCTCAATGCAATAAATAGAATCAGTCCAATCAGCCAGCTCAGAGTAGCCAGTCTTTTGTAAGCAGGAACAGTCACCAGCAATCTAATGTACCACCTATGGGAAGAGGATCTGGCAGGAATACATAATGTTTTTTACGTGGTCAGATTGGACATTATGCAGCTCAGTGTCCACAGTGAGCACCTTAGTTTTCAGGACCTAGGCCTACAGCTTCAGAACCCACAGTTGGTGATGCAGGGAGAGCTCATAGAGTTTTTGCAGTAGTTGATCAGCGTTAGGTAGATCATCAAGGAACAGTGGTTGAGACCGTAGGTGCTATTTGAGGTATATCTCTTTTAGTATTGTTTGATTCAGGAGCTATAGATTCATTTATTTCACCATTTATAGTTTCTAAGTGTAAACTGGATGCGGTGAAGCAAGATCATGGTTGGCAAGTGGAACTAGCCTCAGGGATTAAGGCCTCCACGGATTCTGTAGTTCATAAGTGTGGGCTTAGCTTAGGGAGCTTTGATACAGCAGTGAATCTTCGAGTCATACCCCTTGGTTCCTATGATGTGGTTCTAGGCATGGGCTGGCTTGGATCTCATAGAGCCAGTATAGATTGTAGGAAGAAGATTATTTTGTGCCAAGATGACCAAGGGAATGATGTAAAGATAGTTGGGATACCGAGGCCTATATCTCTGCGGATGATTTCTGCTATGCAATTAAAGTGAAATTTTCGTAAGGGATGTCAGATATTTGTTGTTATGGTAAATGATCTTGATGAGAAAGATCTTGTGAGGAAGACTTTAGATCACCTGATTTTACAGGAGTACACAGATGTCTTTCCAAGTGAGATTCCAGGCATGCCTCCAAAGAGGGACATTGATTTTAGCATTGATCTAATTCTTGAAGCGGAGCCTATCTCTAAAGCTCCTTATCATATGACTACTCAGGAACTGGGTGAGCTACGTCTTCAGCTAGAAGAACTTCTGGCCAAAGGGAGCATTCAACCTAGTGTATCACCATGGGGAGCTCCAGTGCTCTTTGTGAAGAAGAAAGATGGTTCTTTGCGCCTTTGTATTGACTACAGACAGTTGAACAAGGTGACTATTAAGAACATGTATCCTTTGCCTAGGATTGATATCTTATTTGATTAGATCAAGGGAGCTACAGTATTCTCCAAGATTGACCTTAAGTAAGGATATCACCAGCTTCGTATTAAGGAAGTAGATATTCACAAGACCACTTTTCAAACGCGCTATGGGCATTATGAGTTGACAGTGGTACCTTTTGGATTGACTAATGCCCCATCAGTGTTCATGAGTTTGATGAATGGTGTTTTTCGATCATATCTTGATACGTTTTTTCTCGTGTTTTTTGATGACATATTGATATTTTCTAAGACTTAGAAGGAGCATGAGGAACACCTGCGGTTGGTATTGCAGTGTTTGAGAGGCAATCAGCTTTATGCCAATGCTGCTAAGTGTGAATTCTTCAAATCGAAGATTCAGTATATAGGGCATGTTATCTCAGGTGATGGTATTTCAGTGGATCCTGCAAAGATTCAGGTGATAATAGATTGGTCTACCCTGACTAATGTGTCAAAGATTCATAGTTTCATGGGTTTAGCTGGTTATTATCGCAGATTTGTCCAGAACTTCTCTAGGATAGCACATCCTATCACTTCTCTTTAGAGGAAAGGTAAGAAGTTTGTGTGGATAGAGAAATATGAGGAAGCATTTTAGAGGCTCAAGGAGCTTTTGACTAGTGCATTGATTTTAGCTGTACCTAATCTAGAAGGTGATTTCATGGTGTGTATAGATGCTTCTCTTGAAGGAATTGGAGCAGTATTGATGCAAAATGGATTGGTGATTGCATATGAATCACGCAAGCTCAAGGATCATGAGTTAAATTACCCTACACATGATCTTGAGTTAGCAGCAGTAGTTCATGCTTTGACAAGGTGGAGACATTTCTTGTTGGGGCACAGAATTGAGCTACATAGGGATCATCGTAGTCTTCAGTACATTTTTACTCAACCTAATTTGAATGCTCGCCAGAGACGATGGATGGAATTTTTATGCGAGTATGATTTTGAGGTTAAGTACATTCAGGGTAAGGAGAATGTGGTGGCAGATGCTTTGAGTCATAGGAGACATGTGGTAACATTGATGACTCTTAGTGTGGATTTGAGGAGTTGAATT
This sequence comes from Cupressus sempervirens, assembly GCA_028749045.1. Taxonomy (NCBI): domain Eukaryota; kingdom Viridiplantae; phylum Streptophyta; class Pinopsida; order Cupressales; family Cupressaceae; genus Cupressus; species Cupressus sempervirens. The sequence continues at coordinate 126,006,276 of CM053783.1, forward strand.
CTTCAGGCACTTCCTATGGATTCCTGGTATCAGGAAGTGTGCAGAGAGGTAGATTCAGGGAGACCCTTGGAAGGTAAGTTTGCAGGTTACATTTAAGAATCAGATGGTCTTTTGAGACATTTGGGGAGGATTTATGTGCCATTACTGGATGAGCTTCACACCTTGATTCTGGCAGAAGCCCATCCTACACCTTACTCAACACATCCAAGTGTCAAGAAGATGCATGCTGATTTGAGACGTTTGTTCCTTTGGTCCAGGATGAAGCGAGATATTGCTGATTTTGTGGCTAGGTGTCATGAGTGTCAAAGAGTCAAGGCAGAACACCAGCACCCGACAGGACTATTGCAGCCTAATCTCATTCCTTCTTGGAAATGGGATATCATCTCCATGAATTTTATAGTAGGATTACCTATGATAGTTCGATGTCATGATGCTATCATGGTTACCGTTGATCAGTTGACTAAGGTGGCACATTTTTTACCGATCAGGTCTTCCTATACAACAGCTTCTGTAGCGAATGTCTTCATGTGTGACATTGTGAGATTACATGGTATTCCTAGAAAGATCATTTCTGGCAGGGATCCTATGTTCACATCTGCATTTTGGATATTGTTATAGCATGAGCTCGGAGCATAGCTAAACTTCAGTTTGGCATATCATCCAGAGACTGATGGTCAGATAGAGAGGGTGAATCAGGTTTTGGAGGATATGTTACGGATGTATGTGATGGATAGGAAGGAACATTGGGAGGACTATCTCTACTTAGTGAAGTTTTCTTACAACAATGGGTATCATAGTTCTATTGGCATGGCACCTTTTCAGGCATTATATGGATGTCCTTGTCATACACCATTGAGTTGGGACAGCCTCGAGGATCGCATTCTATTGGGCCCTGAGGTGCTTCGTAATATGGAGCAACAGGTAGTGCGTATCCATGAGCATTTGACTACGACACAGGATAGGCAGAAGAAGTATGCCGATGCTCATAGGATTGATAAGCAGTTTGCTGTGGGTGATAAGGTTCTCTTGAGAGTACGACCGCGAAAGAGTTCGATCCGGTATGAAAAGGGTTCTAAGCTAGCACCTCGCTTTGTGGGACCATTCAAGATTTTGGAGAGGATTGGCCCGGATGCTTACCGTCTTGCTCTACCACCCAGCCTAGCTCGCATTCATGATGTTTTCCATGTTTTAGTGCTTAGGCAGTATATTCTTGATATTGTGCATGTTCTTGATTGGAATGCGTTGCAAGTAGAGGACAGGCAGTTGGCTTTGGAGCCGGTTCATATTTTGGAGCATTAGAAGTTGACCCTCAAGGGTCAAACCATCAAGTAGGTAAGGGTCCCATTGATGATTCTGCAGCTACTTGGGAGGATGCAGCTAGATTGAGAGATTTATATCCCTATTTGTTTGTAGGCTGCCACGATTAAGCCTAATTCAAGGGGGGGTGGATATAGTGCCTACCCTCATTCACATCTTTTCTAGACTTATTGTTGCTATTATTATCAGACTATGTAGACTAGTTTTATGTTGATGGTTTAGTGGTGTTGTTTTGACACTATCAGAGATTATGATAGGGATTCAGTTGATATATGATGAGATCATTTAGACTTTACATTTCATGAATGTATCATGATCATTACATCATTTTCAGTTATTAATGATGATTAATTAGATGGTTTATTATCTCATGTGTTTTATTATGGTTACTTACCCCATACTTGCATGTGTATGGTGTGCGTGTTTTCTTATTGTATGGCATTTCTGATGTGGTTAAGGAAGGGAGTCGTAGTCACCTGCTTAGTCAGGATCTACACGATGCACCACTTCTTGCCATTGTCTATTTAGGTTAGCATTATATATTGTATGTACATGCATAGTTTTTTTGCAGGTTGCAAGTACCGGGTATCAATTTCCCTGAATTGCCAGGATGAGCGTACCCTATTATACTATCTCAATGATAAGAGAAGGGAGATAAATTCTCAAATCCAAATCCCAAACCTAAAAACCATTTGTCCTAGTGAGTTAGGACAAGTATCAAAGTTGAATACCCACCGAATGTGTTGGATGACATATTTCGTGATTTTTAACTTTTTAGATTTATTTTGTATGATTTGTTCTATGATGGGTTTTCATATTTTATCTTGGAGGTCTATGATGAATTTTCCATTAATTAAGTCTTAATAAATAGATTTAATTAATAAATTATTTATTTGAGAAAATTAATAAAATATCATGATCTTTGATATTTTGATTGTAATTAATTAATGTGAATGATTAGGGAAAAGGAATTAAATAAAAGAAAACTAGAAATTAAAATTAATAATAATTGTAAAATAATAATAAAGTAAAAAATAAAATAATAATAAAAGTTATAAAAATTAAAATGAAAGTTATAAAATTTAAATAGAAATTATTGGATTTATAAGCTTGCATGGAAATTAACGCACTTTTCTATTTCTTATGTGTCAACAACACGAGGGTTAGTGCATCAATTAAGCACATGGTGTCTACGACTCTATGACTCATCAAAAAGGTTGGAAAAGACCCATGCTTAGTTGGTGACACCTTTCAGCGGTTTCAATAAGCATTCCAAAGGTTTTTTGAGAGCTTTTTATATTCAGGCATTCATAGAAGCTTAGAGAGAGGGTGGAGAGCAATTGGAGCATTGGAGGACTCAAGAACTCTGAAGAAGGGAGCTTGCTCTGTGGGTTTTCTAAGGAAGAGCGAATTAGCGTCAGAATCTGGGTAGATTCTTGTGATTTTTCTTATGCTATTTTCGCATCATGCATTCCTGTCTTCTTCGTGTCTTCCATATGTCTTCTGAGGAATTTAATATTTTTATTGTATGCATTTTCAATTTGGGCAATTAAATTTATTTCAGAATTTTATATGCATGGATTTAAAAAAAGAGAAAACAGGGCTAGGGTTGAGATTCATAGCCAAACCCATTAGATTAATTATTGAAAATTTTGGAGATCAAAGATCTATGGAGGAATTCTGTAAAATTGAAATTGTAATCATAAATTGTCAATTTTCTTATATATATATATATATATATATATATATATATATATATATATATATATATATATATATATATATATATATATATATATATATATATATATATATATATATATATATATGCAATTATATGTGTGTGTGTGTGTGTGTGTGTGTTCATATATTGTGATATTTTTAATTTTGTATATATTTATATTTGTTAAAAAGAAACCGATTACATACCGTGGCCGAAAATGTTTTAGAAATGTTAAAACCAAATCGCAAAGTCTGTATGGAAATCGCGTAAGTGATTGTTAAAAATATATATATATATATATATATATATATATATATATATATATATATATATATATATATAATGTTGGATGGGCGGGTACTTTGTACCCCACCCACCGCAGGCCTGCGTGATCGCAGGAGGCTTGCGTGATTGCAGTGTACCTGCGGTGCGACACTTTAATAGCCACGAGATTTTAAATTGCATTGTGTTATATGTGTCGGTTTTAAATTATATTTGCAACGATTATTTCATATACAATTTGGATATGAATTTCGATTTCATTTTTTTTATAAGTTGTAACATTATTAATTATTAAATTTTATTATATATATATTTATGTATGTTTATATATATATGTATATAAGTATATATGTATATATTATTAATTATAAATGATTATTATAAAGTTCTCAATTAATGTATCACTCTTTTAATGATTAAAATATTGCTATTAAGCTTGCCAATTATGAAGAGATATTAACAATTAATTTAATTAAACTTAGTTTTTAATTAAGATTAATTATTAGAATATATAATCGAAGCTTTTCCATTGAGAATGTCAATTTTCAAACAATGTCATATAAATCAATTAGAAAATTGAGTCTGATGGAGAAACTTTTATCTATCAAACGAATACATGGGTTAGATAAAACATGAAATTTCTCCACTTGATGTTAATTTGGGAATACATAAACTGAGACTTTTGAATTCAAATTTGAAAACTTAGCAAAACCAAAACATGTGTTTACATTGTGTATTCTTTATGCTATTGTTTTGGGTTTTGGGTTGACTAGTGTTGACCAATATAGGACTTCTACCAGAGGCTTGGGGGTTATGTGATTGTGATGCCATGATGATGTTTTAATCTCGATCTTTATAACCCAACCATGGTTATGTGATGGAATGCTCTGTGTATTGGATGTGAATACTGATTGTTATACTTGAGATTCTTATTTATGAGACACTTGACTTAACCATTATTTTTGGTCATCGATCAGTTATCCTTGCTTATTTTCTAGTCGCCATGATGGGACTGAAATGTAGATTTATTCTTGATGATGTCATGTTGTGACATGTTTGACTCAACCATTTTTGGAGTCTTCGATCAGTGTGTTTGAGATATATTTTCATTATTGAGAACCATTGGATACTTTTGATTATCAGTGATGTTTCAGTTGCCAATAGAGAGTTGTTGTGGTCATGATTTTCTATGGATGTTTGCTCATGGAGATTTGATGCTTTTATGCATATTTGATGATTTTATTATGGATTATTTTTGTGATTTTGAGATTTATGATTCCATGAGCATTAGGGTAGGTTATCTGCATGTAGTGACGGGAAGTGGCTTGCAATGGGGGCCGGGGCCCTAAGAGGCTGCCAGGGTAACTCATTGTAAGTTGGATTAATAAGTGATAACATTCACACCTTATACTAACTGAATGAACCTAAAAAGATAAGAGTTTTGGTTCTCATCCATGCCTTGAGTGCTTGTATAGGCTAGGATGGGAGTAGTGAGAACGCATGGTTACGACCTTGCATTCCATAGTATGCCTTGTCAGTATGAGAGGATACTAGTGGCCACATGAGATCTGTATGGACCCATCGAGTTTAGCTAACTGCCAGGGTAACTTGTACATGATAAGTGTGATGACACTTTCCCGCTTGCATAGTAGGTTCCTACATGTCATTGTGTGCCTCTGGGAAGTAGATGTCAGTTTCGTGATAGGAACCTTTGAGTTAGTATACTTTTAGGATTCCTGGACTATAGAGATTTATGCTATGTGTTATGGATAGCCTGTTTGGGACTTGAGATTATCTCCTCAGCACAGTGGGAGTGGACCACTTAGGTACCACACGGTCGGGTGGTAGTGTATTTTCCACTCTTATCATTTGAGATTCATTAAGACATCGTGGCTGATGCGTCCTCCATGATGGTGGTTATGTATCCTTTCATTGATCATTAGCATATGTTAGATTATGTTATCTTATGCTTATATTTGCATGTTAGATTACTTTCTACATATGATGTTGTATATGTTAGGAGTGGCATTCCTACTATGTTAATACCGATGATCTCTTCGGTGATTTGGGATGTTACACACGGAGGGATGGCTAGGGCCCACGATGGTCTAATGATGCTATTAATAGTTTGGAGGAACCATGCACTTAGTTTATTTTTTTTTATCTTTATGATGGATGTATATGTCTTCTATGATGATGTATCATGTGATTATCTCTACTTTGATGTATCATGGATTGGAATAGGATGATGTACCTTATTCTACATATGTATATTCTTTGAGCTTGTCATACCCTGTGACATGTACAAAGGATGATTGAGCATTTGGAAATGTAATGTTTAAACATTGGACTTATCATTATTATTTCATGTGGATGCTGTACTAGATGGATTCATGTAAGTAATTCAACGTTAAGGGATCTTAAAGAATGTAATCTGTTATGTATGTTATGTTTACTTTTCAGATGGACATTGCTACTGCTTCTGTTATTGTGAATAAGTTATATATGGTATTTACTTTCATTTTTAAAAAAAAAATGTTACCAAACTCAGTGAAACTCTAGGTTAATTCTTTAGATCCCTTGGCGGGGCGTTACAAAAAGTTAACCAGATTCGATCACGGTTGACTTGAGTTGACTAGTTTCGAAAAGAATTTTGGAATAATTAAACGAAATTATTTAATTAAATAGAGTAGTTACTTCTAATTAATTAAACAAATTTATTTAATTAAATAAGAAGCCATTCCTAATTAATTAAATGAAGTTATTTAATTAAATAAGAAAAGTGTCTCTAATTAATTAAAGATTACTTAATTAAATAGAAAAAGTAATTATGAGAGCATACCTCATTTTATTAAATTAAATATCTTAACAAAATCTCTCTTCAGTTTAAAAAGGGAAATGTCCAGTTAACTCCTTATTTTACTCAAATTAAATCTGTTAACTTCCTTTAATTTGGAAATCTCCCTTTATGACTGAACTTCACCTTTAATCCTGACCGTTGATTGAAATCGATCTCAACCGTTGATGAATTCTAGGAAAGTCTATTTAAGAGACCCTCATCTCTTCATTTTGAAAGGTTGAATGAGAATTTGCATCGAATTGTTGCTGGAATTCATACTCACGTTTGCTCATATTCACATACGCAAAGATCAAGTTTGACCAAAAGTTGACCAGATTTAACCACGGTTGACTTGAGTTGACTAGTTTCGAAAAGAATTTTGAAATAATTAAACAAAATTATTTAATTAAATGGAGTACTTACTTCTAATTAATTAAACAAAGTTATTTATTTAGATGAGAAGCCATTCCTAATTAATTAAATAAAGTTATTTAATTCAATAAGAAAAGTGTCTCTAATTAATTAAAGATTATTTAATTAAATAGAAAAATTAATTATGAGAGCATATCTCATTTTATTAAATTAAATATCTCAACAAAATCTCTCTTTAGTTCAAAAAGGAAAATTTCCAGTTCACTATTGATCAAAAATGAGTTAAATCAGTTAACTCCCATTTCTACTCAAATTGAATCAGTTAACTCCTTACTTTACTAAAATTAAATCTGTTAACTCCATTTAATTTGGAAATCCTCCTTTATGATTGAACTTCACCTTTAATCCTGACCGTTGATTGAAATCGATCTCAACCGTTGATGAATTTCAGGAAAGTCTATTTAAGAGACCCTCATCTCTTCATTTTGAAAGGTTGAATGAGAATTTGCATCAAATTGTTGCTGGAATTCATACTCACATTTGCTCATATTCACATACACAAAGATCAAGTTTGACCAAAAGTTGACCAGATTTAACCATGGTTGACTTGTGTTGACTAGTTTCGAAAAGAATTTTTAAATAATTAAACAAAATTATTTAATTAAATGGAGTACTTCTAATTAATTAAACAAAGTTATTTAATTAAATGAGAAGCCATTCCTAATTAATTAAATAAAGTTATTTAATTAAATAAGAAATGTGTCTCTAATTAATTAAAGATTATTTAATTAAATAGAAAAAGTAATTATGAGAGCATATCTCATTTTATTAAATTAAATATCTCAACAAAATCTCTTTTTAGTTTAAAAAGGAAAATTTCCTGTTCACTATTTATCAAAAATGAGTTAAATCAGTTAACTCCTTTTTCTACTCAAATTGAATAAGTAAACTCCTTATTTTACTCAAATTAAATTTTTTAACTCCCTTTAATTTGAAAATCTCCCTTTATGACTGAACTTCACCTTTAATCCTGACCATTGATTGAAATCGATCTCAACCGTTGATGAATTCCAAGAAAGTCTATTTAAGAGACCCTCATCTCTTCATTTTGAAAGGTTGAATGAGAATTTGCATCAAATTGTTGCTGGAATTCATACTCACATTTGCTCATATTCACATACGCAAAGATCAAATTTGACCAAAAGTTGACCAGATTTAACAATGGTTGACTTGAGTTGACTAGTTTTAAAAAAAATTTGAAATAATTAAATGAAATTATTTAATTAAATGGAGTACTTACTTCTAATTAATTAAACAAAGTTATTGAATTAAATGAGAAGCCATTCCTAATTTTTTTTTTTTTTTTTGAAAAAGAGGGGTAAAAATTTATTCAATCACAATCAAGATACAAGGCAAAGGCCAACTGGCCCATCATAGCACTATAAACATCTGTCATCCAGGAGAAACTGATCAATAATCTCAGGATACTCAGTGGTTAGCACTTCCCTACTATTAATATCCCATTTACCCTCATTCTTAGACGCCCATTTAGCCAAACTATCCACCACCCTGTTCCATTCCCGAGGGATATGACGGAAGGCAACAGAGTTCATTGACTGAAAAAGATCCAAAATTTGTCTGGCTACAAAGACAAGTTGCCAACTAACATCTTCCACTCTCTGGGTGTGCAACATATCCACAACAATCTATGAGTCAGACTCATAGATGATCTTCTACCACCCTAACGAGATGCCACACTCAATACCAACCTTATTAGCCAAGGCCTCCATCAAATTATTAGAATGTTGACCCTTGTAAGCAGAGAAAAGAAACACTATGCCACCATCATCACCTCTACCAATAGCCCCAATATCGGCATGCCCAGGATTCCCCCTAGAAGACCCATCTGTATTGATCTTCAAGAAACCTATTGGGGGAGGGGACCATCTCCCATCTCTACACACCCGCTGCTTACCATGGCTCGGACGGTTGCTCAAACTGCCTCCCCACCAGTAATCATTCAGATGCAAATTCCTCACAATACCTTGATCCCCAAAATCAATATTAACTGCCATATCACACTTTGCATATATCGTCTCCTGGATCTTATTAAGAATCAACTTCCACAATTGGGAGTTGCCAGTTTTGACATCACAGAAAACTCTACAATTCCTTTCCAGCCAAAGATTCCATAGAATAAAGACTGGGCCGACTTACCAGGCCACCTGTAGGAAAGAAGTCTTCGCTAGAGGTCAGCCCAAGCTCTCCCAAAAATAGATAAGGGAATTAGCATAAATACAACCATGACCCCAAGCCTCCCACCATCTATGTCATATCTCTCTTGAGAAGGGGCATAGAAAAAACAAGTGTGTTATACACTCCTCATCCTACAAACAAAGAACACAAATCGAGGGCCCCTGAAAACCTCGCTTGCAAAAATTCTCCCAAGTAAGGCATTTCCTATGAGCTAACAACCATAAGAAAAAGTTACATTTGGGCCACAAATAGCTGCTCCAAACTTTCTTCCACCAAAACACTTTAGCCAAACCATGAAGGTTCCTATCCAGAATAGCATAACCTTGAGCCATAGTAAATTTACCCCTTGGACTTGGACTCCAAGCTAGGTTGTCCCTCCCCCTGAGTGAGCTACACAACCTATCCTCCAAAACACGAGAAAGGAGAGCCCGATCCTCAACAGATCCACCCATCGGCCACTCTTGAGGATCCTTCCAACAAGTTAACTCAACATTACCCAAGTGTTTAATAGTCTTAAAATCCTCCACCTTAAGCCAACCAACATCAACAAAGGATTGGGAAAGAGGAAGAAGTTGGGGAAAGCTGGAAAGAATAGGAGGATGACCATCCCATGAGTCCTGCCAAAACAAAGAATTTGAACCGTTGTTACAAATCTAGAAGAGCCCCTCCTTAACAAGTTGAGCTCCCCTCTTAAGAGTATTCCAAATGCAGGAGCCTTTCCCCATCAAAGGAAGTCATGGTACCTCAGAGCAGTCTACACCAGGAAGGTACTTATGGAACAGAATCTTGGCCCACTCTTGATCTTGGCTATTACACCAATGCCAATATAGTTTGGCAACCAACGCAGTGACAACAAGAGTCATCGACTGAAGCCCGAGGCCACCCACATGCTTTGGCCTACATACCGATTCCCACTTAACAAGACTCCATTTGGAGGAAAGAAGATTACCAGACTAGAGGAATTACCAAGAAAAAGCATCAAAATCTCTCACAAAACTAGACGGAGGAACCTGGACACAACACCTGTAAATGGGAAGGGACTGCACCACAGTCTTAAGCAGAATCAATCTCCTTGCAGAAGATAACCATCTATATGTCCAATGGCTAACCTTACTTCTAAATTTATCCAAAATCCCCTACCAATAATCCTTCCGCTGAGCACCCAAGGCCAAAGGGATCCCAAGATACATTAGGGGGAGTGAGCCGATCTGGAATCTAAGAATTCTAGCAATCCTATTCTGAATAATCTGAGGAGTGTTAAAGAAATAAATAGAAGACTTATCCTCATTAATTTTTTGACCTAAGGCTTTTAGATAGATATCCAAAGCTTTCCTGAAATTAACTGCCTCACTAGTTGTAGCCATGCCCATAAGACCAGTATTGTCAACAAACTGAAGATGAGAGCAAGAAGGAAGGCTATTACTCCAACTCCATCCATGGATAGTACCCTGTTGAACCTGAGCTTTTAAAAATCTGCCAAGCCCTTGTGCCATAATAATGAATAAGTAGGGAGATAAAGGGTCACCTTGCTGAAGTCCTCGAGAGGCCCCAAACAACTCAGAAGGTTCTCCATTAATGAGTATAGAAAAAGAGGCCGAGGTCACAGAGCTAAGAACCCATTCGACCCATTCCACCGCAAACCCAAAAGTCAAAAGAATTTTTTGTAAAAATTCCCAACTCACTCGATCATAGGCCTTGGCCATGTCAAGTTTTATAAACATAGCTTTCCTCCTAGAATTAGCCATAGAGTGGATTGCCTCTATTGCTATCACAACTCCATCCAAAATTTGTCTTCCATCTACAAAGCCACCTTGTTCCGCAGAAATCAAAGAGCCAAGGAATGGCTTGAGCCTTTCTACAATTAGCTTGGTGATGATCTTATATACCACATTACATAATGCTATGGGTCTAAAGTGATCCAACCTATCAGCTCCTTCCTTCTTAGGTATGAGAGCCAAGAAGGTGGAGTTCAGAGACTTCAACATTTGTTTATTCCTGTATGATTCCTGGACCACATCTAGAAGATCATACTTTATTATCTCCCAGAATTCTTGGAAAAATTCAATCGGAAACCCATCTGGACCAGGGGCCTTACCTTTCTTCATATTAAACACAATTTTCTCCAATTCAAGAAGCAAGATAGGATTTAGAAGGGTTTCGTTCATATCCGTAGAAACAAGATGAGGGATACACTCCAAGATGTCCTACTCCTCAGGCCTAGCTCCAGGCTCCTCCCTAGAAAAGAGACCAGAGAAGTACTTGACTACCTCCCTAGAGAAAGCATCACGGGAAAAGATCTGGGATCCATCTGATAAGACAAGAGAGGATAGAGAATTCCTATGCTGTCGTGACTTAACGGAGTTGTGGAAAAAAGTAGTATTCCTATCCCCCTCCTGAAGCCAATCAATACGAGATTTTTGCTTCCAAAAAATCTCCTCTCGAAGTTCCCATTCATCCAGCTCCTTGAGGGCAAGACCCTCAGCTTCACTCCTCTCAAAACTCAACCCAAGGTCCCGGATCTGACAGGTGATGTTATCTAGCTTGGTTTGAGCATCCTTCTTCTAAACATGTAGATAACTGAAACATTGTTTGTTCCATCCCTTAAGCCTATATTTCACATGCTGAAGTCTCTTGCTGAAAGTATACATAGCCACACCATGATTCGGCATCCCCTCATGCCACCAATCGACCATTAGATAGGGTAACGACACGTCTCTTAGCCACATCAACTAAAATTTGAAAGAGGGATTCTTGGTGACCCGGTATGAAGTGATGGAAAGCTTAACAGGCCAGTGATCTGATCCCCTCCAGTCAAGAATTTCAGAGCTAGTAATCCACCTGTTGTCCATCCAGTAGCAGGAAACTAGAAATCTATCAAGCTTTTCCAAGATAGCCTCACCACCACATCTCCAGTTATTCCATGTAAAGATTCCATTATTTGGTTTCACATCAATGAGAAATAAAGAGCCAATCATTTCTCTGAGTAGATTAGACGATTGCTCTAGCCTAGCTAGCTCACCTCTTTTTTCTTCAAGGCTAATGACCGCATTGAAATCTCCTGCCATAATCCATGGAAGAAAAGGTTCCAGGGACTGAATGAATCTAATATGGGTCCATAATAGAACTGTACCCACAAGGTCCATTGGAGCATAAATGTTGGATAAGAAACACCTTTCTCCATTCTCACAGCTAGTGGCAATCAAAGAAATGGAAGACCAACTAGATAACCACCGTAATGGGGAGACTTTCCTTGGGTCCCAGAAGCAAGCCACCCCTCTAGAACTATTCAGAGCACCCACCCCTTACCAAGCGCCATGAGGCCAGATATACGCTGCACACTTGGCCAAACTATCCAAAGAAAGTTTAGTTTCTTGAATAAAAACCATATCAGGAGACTGAGATTCAATTAATCTACGAATAGCCTTTTTCTTGGGGATGCTGTTCAACCCCCTTACATTCCATGATATCAAAATCATTTATGGGGGTGAGAGAAATGTGAATCAATGGGATGCACTGACCCAGACTCCACCAAATTTTCACCCATTATCTTCACTTTCTCTTGATCAGTCTTTCTACCACTTTTTATCGGCTTATCTAGAGGCCCCTTTTTGAAGGGCTTCTGATGGATGCCTAAAGCAAGAGGAGCCTTATTGCCTTTACTAGAGCCAAATGCCACCTTAGGCCAATGAGAGTCCTTGGACACCCCTGCTGGTTCCTCTGATCCCTGTGCTCCACAAAGATCCCCAATAATCTGAGCAGAATGAGGCACCACCATATCTAACTTCTCGGCCTATAGGTCACCTGTATTAAGATGTTGATCCTCTCTCTGCATTACATCTTCATGAATCTCCTGCTGAATATTGGCCTCAGAAGAGGGCTCAACTGCGATACCTTCTTCTTGGGCCATGCTACCGAGAGCATCAAACCTGTTAAAGGTATCATCCGTCTGCCTGTCCATCTAGGCTCTCTTCTTACCTTTGCCCTTGTTTCGATATTTAACCTGTGTAAAACCCTCATTGTCAACAGGTCCATTAGAAGCCCTACCCTTTCCCTTGTCCTCCCTAGGGGGGGTTGGGGTATCCAAGGAAGGATTCTTATAGCTAGGACAATGGCACAGTAGATGACCATACTCATGGCAGATTTTGCACCTAAATGGGAGAGTCTCGTAATCCAACTGCTGAATCCAAGAAATTGAGCCCATACAAATCTCCATAGAATCTAGCAATGGGTTATTCAAATCAACTTCAACACAAATACGACCAAAAGAAATTACCTTACGATCTTGCGTCTGAGTAGCCGATCCCACAGGTTTTCCAACAAGCAACAAAATTGAATGAAGAATATCCTCCCTCCAAAATTCCACAGGCAGTCTCAACAGGCGAACCCAGACAGGAACACGAGAGGGGATTTCCTCAGTAGAATTAAAGCCCGTGTGCCAGGGCTTGATAAATAACCCCACCTGGTAAAGAAGTAAGGGCCACCCTCAAACACCCTATTTTTATCCGCCATGCAAGAGAATATAACCACAAAATAATTATTGGCTGCAATCAGAATCTACATATCTCCTTCTGGATTCCACACCCTACAGGCCCAGGAGTCCAAAACCAGTAATGAAAGACGAAGACCCAAAAATTTGCATATAAGAGCATGATTGCTCCAATACTCGACATTCTCCAAAATTTATTCAGGTTGAACAACAAGAATAGGGCGAATCTCAGCTTTCTGTAAACATCCATTAATTTTTTGAAGCCAAAAATTTCCATTCGAAGAGGGCTCTCCTTCCATTGATTGGAAATTTCCCTTCAAACCCTTACCATTGACATGCACCCCCGAACCTAGCTCACCCATTACAAAATCCTCACCAGAAGGCTAGGCAAAGGCGACCCCGAGATCCCCCATAAACCTCGAGCCTAGGCTTGGCAAAACAACAAAGGGAAGAAGGGACAAAGGCCCCTCAATCTCGCATAGCCATGGGAAGCCACTCACATAGGCACAACAAACCCCGACACCCCGCAGCAGACCCAATCTCATGGTCAATAATTGCACAAACCCCCTGCACACCAATCACGTCCCCTCAACTGCTGCACCAAAGCAGAACGCACACCCAGCACCAAAGGTAGGCAGCGAGAACCAGCTCAGGCTAGGGCACGCAAGCCCTAGCAGACCAAACTAGAACATCCCTCGCAGCCATCCACCGTTTTCACCTACATGTCCCTACTTTCTAAATTAATTTGTCTAGTGAATTTTTGTTTAGAAGCCATTCCTAATTAATTAAATGAAGTTATTTAATTAAATAAGAAAAGTGTCTCTAATTAATTAAAGATTATTTAATTAAATAGAAAAAGTAATTATGAGAGCATATCTCATTTTATTAAATTAATTATCTCAACAAAATCTCTCTTCAGTTCAAAAAGGGAAATTTTCGGTTCACTATTGATCAAAAATGAGTTAAATAGGTTAACTCCCTTTTCTACTCAAATTGAATCAGTTAACTCCTTATTTTACTCAAATTAAATCTATTAACTCGATTTAATTTAGAAATCCCCCTTTATGACTGAACTTCACCTTTAATCCTGACCGTTGATTGAAATCGATCTCAACCGTTGATGAATTTCAGGAAAGTCTATTTAAGAGACCCTCATCTCTTCATTTTGAAAGGTTGAATGAGAATTTGCACCAAATTGTTGCTGGAATTCATACTCACATTTGCTCATATTCACATACGCAAAGATCAAGTTTGACAAAAAGTTGACCAGATTTAACCACAGTTGACTTGAGTTGACTAGTTTCGAAAAGAATTTTGAAATAATTAAATGAAATTATTTAATTAAATGAGAAGCCATTCCTAATTAATTAAATGAAGTTATTTAACTAATTAAGAAACGTGTCTCTAATTAATTAAAGATTATTTAATTAAATAGAAAGAGTAATAATGAGAGCATATCTCATTTTATTAAATTAAATATCTCAACAAAATCTCTCTTCAGTTCAAAAAGGGAAATTTCTAGTTCACTATTGATGAAAAATGAGCTAAATCAGTTAACTCCTTTTTCTACTCAAATTGAATCAGTTAACCTCTTATTTTACTCAAATTAAATTTGTTAACTCCTTTTAATTTAGAAATCTCCCTTTATGACCGAACTTCACCTTTAATCCTGACCGTTGATAGAAATCGATATCAACCGTTGATGAATTCTACGAAAGTCTACTTAAGAGACCCTCATCTCTTCATTTTGAATGGTTGAATGAGAATTTGCACCGAATTGTTGCTGGAATTCATACTCACATTTGCTCATATTCACATACGCAAAGATCAAGTTCGACCAAAATTTGACTAGATTTAACCACGGTTGACTTGAGTTGACTAGTTTCGAAATTTTTTTAAAAATAATTAAATGAAATTATTTAATCAAAGGTTGAATGAGAATTTGCATCGAATTGTTGCTGGAATTCATACTCACATTTGCTCATATTGACATATGCAAACATCAAGTTCGACAAAAAGTTGACTAGATTTTTCACCACTGTTGACATAAGTTTACAAGTTTCGAAAAGAATTTTGAAATATTTAAACAAAATTATTTAATTAAATGGAGTACTTACTTCTAACTAATTAAAAAAAGTTATTTAATTAAGTGAGAAGCCATTCCTAATTAATTAAATGAAGTTATTTAATTAAATAAGAAGAGTGTCTATAATTAATTAAAGATTACTTAATTAAATAGAAAAAGCAATTATGAGAGCATATCTCATTTTATTAAATTAAATATCTCAACAAAATCTCTCTTCAGTTCAAAAAGGGAAATTTCCAGTTCACTATTGATAAAAAAATGAGTTAAATGAGTTAACTCCTTTTTTTACTCAAATTGAAACAGTTAACTCCTTATTTTACTCAAATTAAATCTGTTAACTCCGTTTAATTTGAAAATCTCCCTTTGTGACTGAACTTCACCTTTAATCCTAACCGTTGATTGAAATCGATCTCAATTGTTGATGAATTCAAGGAAAGTCTATTTAAGAGACCCTCATCTCTTCATTTTGAAAGGTTGAATGAGAATTTGCATCGAATTGTTGCTGGAATTCGTACTCACATTTGCTCATATTCACATACGCAAAGATCAAGTTTGACCAAAAGTTGAACAGATTTAACCATGGCTGACTTGAGTTGACTAGTTTCGAAAAGAATTTTGAAATAATGAAACAAAATTATTTAATTAAATGGAGTAATTACTTCTAATTAATTAAACAAAGTTATTTAATTAAATGAGAAGCCATTCCTAATTAATTAAATAAAGTTATTTAATTAAATAATAAAAGTGTCTCTAATTAATTAAAGATTATTTAATTAAAAAGAAAAAGTAATTATGAGAGCATATCTCATTTTATTAAATTAAATATCTCAACAATATCTCTCTTTAGTTCAAAAAGGCAAATTTTCAGTTCACTATCGACCAAAAATGAGTTAAATCAATTAACTACTTTTTCTACTCAAATTGAATCAGTTAACTCCATATTTTACTCAAATTAAATCTTTTAACTCTCTTTAATTTGGAAATCTCCCTTTATGACTGAACTTCACTTTTAATCTTGACCGTTGATTGAAATCGATCTCAACCGTTGATGAATGCCAGAAAAGTCTATTTAAGAGACTCTCATCTCTTCATTTTGAAAGGTTGAATGAGAATTTGCATCGAATTGTTGTTGAAATTCATACTCACATTTGCTGATATTCACATATGCAAAGATCAAGTTTCATGAAAAGTTGACCATATTTAACTACGGTTGAATTGAGTTCACTAGTTTCGAAAAGAATTTTGAAATAATTAAACTAAATTTTATAGTTAAATGGAGTACTTACTTCTAATTAATTAAGCAAAGTTATTTAATTAAATGAGAAGCCATTCCTAATTAATTAAATGAATTTATTTAATTAAATAAGAAAAGTGTCTCTAATTAATTAAAGATTATTTAATTAAATAGAAAAAGTAATTATGAGAGCGTGTCTCATTTTATTAAATTAAATATCTCAACAATATCTCTCTTCAGTTCAAAAAGGGAAATTTCCAGTTCACTATTGATCAAAAATGAGTTAAATCTGTTAACTCCTTTTCTACTCAAATTGAATCAGTCAACTCGTTAATTTACTCAAATTAAATCTGTTAACTCCTTTTAATTTGGAAATCTTCCTTTATGACTGAACTTCACCTTTAATCCTAACTGTTGATTGAAATCGATCTCAATCGTTGATGAATTCCAGGAAAGTCTATTTAAAAGACCCTCATCTCTTCATTTTGAAAGGTTGAATGAGAATTTGCATCGAATTGTTGCTAAAATTCATACTCACATTTGCTCATATTCACATACGCAAAGATAAAGTCTGACCAAAAGTTGACTAGATTTAACATGGTTGTCTTGAGTTGACTAGTTTCGAAAAGAATTTTTAAATAATTAAACGAAAATATTTAATTAAATGGAGTACTTCTAATTAATTAAACAAAGTTATTTAATTAAATGAGAAGTCATTCCTAATTAATTACATGAAGTTATTTAATTATATAAGAAAAGTGTCTCAAATTAATTAAAGATTATTTAATTAAATAGGAAAAGTAATTATGAGAGCATATCTCATTTTATTAAATTAAATATCTCAACAAAATCTCTCTTCAGTTCAAAAAGGAAAATTTTCAGTTCACTATTGATAAAAAATGAGTTAAATCAGTTAACTCCTTTTTCTTCTCAAATTGAATCAGTTAACTTCTTATTTTACTCAAATTAAATCTGTTAACTATCTTTTATTTGGAAATCTCCTTTTATGACTAAACTTCACCTTTAATCCCGATCGTTCATTGAAATCGATCTCAACCGTTGATGAATTTTAGGAAAGTTTATTTAAGAGAACCTCATCTCTTCATTTTGAAAGGTTGAATGAGAATTTGCATCGAATTGTTACTGGAATTCATACTCACATTTGCTCATATTCACATACACAAAGATCAAGTTTGACCAAAAGTTGACCAGATTTAACCACGGTTGACTTGAGATGACTAGTTTCGAAAAGAATTTTGAAATAATTAAACAAAATTATTTAATTAAATGCAGTACTTACTTCTAATTAATTAAACAAATTTATTTAATTAAATGAGAAGTCATTCTTAATTAATTAAATGAAGTTATTTAATTAAATAAGAAAAGTGTCTCTAATTAATTAAAGATTATTTAATTAAATAGAAAAAGTAATTATGGGAGCATATCTCATTTTATTAAATTAAATATCTCAACAAAATCTCTCTTCAGTTCAAAAAGGCAAATTTTTAGTTCACTATTGATCAAAAATGAGTTAAATTAGTTAACTCCTTTTTCTACTCAAATTGAACCAGTTAACTCCTTATTTTACTAAAATTAAATTTGTTAACTCCCTTTAATTTAGAAATCTCCTTTTATGACTGAACTTCACCTTTAATCCTCACTGTTGATGAACTCCAGGAAGGTCTATTTAAGAGACCCTCATCTCTTCATTTTGAAAGGTTGAATGAGAATTTGCATCGAATTGTTGTTGTAATTCATACTCACATTTGCTCATATTCACATACGCAAAGATCAAGTTTGACCAAAAGTTAAACAGATTTAACCACAATTGACTTGAGTTGACTAGTTTCGAAAAGAATTTTGAAATAATTAAACAAAATTATTTAATTAAATGGAGTACTTACTTCTAATTAATTAAGCAAAGTTATTTAATTAAATGAGAAGCCATTACTAATTAATTAAATAAAGTTATTTAATTAAATAAGAAAAGTGTCTCTAATTAATTAAAGATTATTTAATTAAATAGAAAAAGTAATTATGAGAGCATATCTCATTTTATTAAATTAAATATCTCAACAAAATCTCTCTTCAGTTCAAAAAGAGAAATTTCTAGTTCACTATTGATAAAAAATGAGTTAAATCAGTTAACTCCTTTTTCTACTCAAATTGAATCAGTTAACTCCTTATTTTACTCAAATTAAATCTGTTAACTCCTTTTATGACTGAACTTCACCTTTAATCCTCACTGTTGATGAACTCTAGGAAGGTCTATTTAAGAGACCCTCATCTCTTCATTTTGAAAGGTTGAATGAGAATTTGCATCGAATTGTTGTTGTAATTCATACTCACATTTGCTCATATTCACATACGCAAAGATCAAGTTTGACCAAAAGTTAACCAGATTTAACCACAATTGACTTGAGTTGACTAGTTTCGAAAAGAATTTTGAAATAATTAAACAAAATTATTTAATTAAATGGATTACTTACTTCTAATTAATTAAGCAAAGTTATTTAATTAAATGAGAAGCCATTCCTAATTAATTAAATAAAGTTATTTAATTAAATAAGAAAAGTGTCTCTAATTAATTAAAGATTATTTAATTAAATAGAAAAAGTAATTATGAGAGCATATCTCATTTTATTAAATTAAATATCTCAACAAAATCTCTCTTCAGTTCAAAAAGAAAAATTTCTAGTTCACTATTGATAAAAAATGAGTTAAATCAGTTAACTCCTTTTTCTACTCAAATTGAATCAGTTAACTCCTTATTTTACTCAAATTAAATCTGTTAACTCTTTTTATGACTGAACTTCACCTTTAATCCTGACCGTTGTTTGAAATCGATCTCAACCGTTGATGAATTCTAGGAAAGTCTATTTAAGAGACCCACATCTCTTCATTTTGAAAGGTTGAATGAGAATTTGCATCGAATTCTTGCTGGAATTCATACTCACATTTGCTCATATTCACATACGCAAAGATCAAGTTTGACCAAAATTTGACTAGATTTAACCACGGTTGACTTGAGTTGACTAGTTTCAAAATTTTTTTTGAAATAATTAAACAAAATTATTTAATTAAATGTAGTACTTAGTTCTAATTAATTAAACAAAGTTATTTAATTAAATGAGAAGACATTCCTAATTAATTAAATGGAGTTATTTAATTAAATAATAAAAATGTCTCTAATTAATTAAAGATTATTTAATTAAATAGAAAAATTAATTATGAGAGCATATCTCATTTTATTAAATTATATATCTAAACAAAATCTCTCTTCAGTTCAAAAAGGGAAATTTCCAGTTCACTAATGATAAAAAATGAGATAAATCAGTTAACTCCTTTTTCTACTCAAATTGAATCAGTTAACTCCTTATTTTACTCAAATTAAATCTATTAACTCCCTTTAATTTGGAATTCTCCGTTTATGATTGAACTTCACCTTTAATCCTGACCGTTGATTGAAATCGATCTCAACCATTGATGAATTTTAGAAAAATCTATTTAAGAGACCCTCATCTCTTCATTTTGAAAAGTTGAATGAAAATTTTCATCGAATTGTTGCTGGAATTCATACTCACATTTGCTCATATTCACATACGAAAAGATCAAGTTTGACCAAAAGTTGACCAGATTTAACCACGGTTGACTTGAGTTGACTAGTTTCAAAAAAAATTTGAAATAATTAAATGAAATTATTTAATTAAACCGAGTACTTACTTCTAATTAATTAAACAAATTTATTTATTTAAATGAGAAGCCATTCGTAATTAATTAAATGAAGTTATTTAATTAAATAAGAAAAGTGTCTCTAATTAATTGAAGATTATTTAATTAAATAGAAAAAGTAATTATGAGAGCATATCTCATTTTATTAAACTATATATCTCAACAAAATCTCTCTTCAGTTCAAAAAGAAAAATTTTCAGTTCACTATTGATAAAAAATGAGTTAAATCGGTTAATTCCTTTTTCTTCTCAAATTGAATCAGTTAACTCCTTATTTTACTCAAATTAAATTTGTTAACTCCCTTTAATTTTAAAATCTCCCTTTATGACTGAACTTCACCTTTAATCCTGACCATTGATTGAAATCGATCTCAACCGTTGATGAATTCCAGGAAAGTCTATTTAAGAGACCCTCATCTCTTCATTTTGAAAGGCTGAATGAGAATTTGCATCGAATTGTTGCTGGAATTCATACTCACATTTGCTCATATTCACATACGTAAAGATCAAGTTTGACCATAAGTTGATTAGATTTAACCATGGTTGACTTGAGTTGACTAGTTTCGAAAAGAATTTTGAAATAATTAAATGAAACTATTTAATTAAATGGAGTACTTACTTCTAATTTTTTAAACAAAGTTATTTAATTAAATGGGAAGCCATTCCTAATTAATTAAATGAAGTTATTTAATTAACTAAGAAAAGTGTCTCGAATTAATTAAAGATTATTTAATTAAATGGAAAAAGTAATTATGAGAGCATATCTCATTTTATTAAATTAAATATCTAAACAAAATGTCTTTTCAGTTCAAAAAGGGAAATTTTTAGTTCTCTATTGATCAAAAATAAATTAAATCAGTTACCTCTTTTTTCTACTCAAATTGAATCAATTAACTCCTTATTTTACTCAAATTAAATCTGTTAACGCCCTTTAATTTGGAAATCTCCTTTTACGACTGAACTTCACCTTTAATCCTTACCATCGATTGAAATCGATCTCAACAGTTGATGAATTCAAGGAAAGTCTATTTAAGAGACCCACATCTCTTCATTTTCAAAAGTTGAATGAGAATTTGCATCAAATTGTTGCTGGAATTCATAATCACATTAGCTCATATTCACATACGCAAAGATCAAGTTTGACCAAAAGTTGACCAAATTTAACCATGGTTGACTTGAGTTGACTAGTTTGGAAAAGAATTTTTAAATAATGAAACAAAATTATTTAATTAAATGGAGTACTTACTTCTAATTAATTAAACAAAGTTATTTAATTAAATGAGAAGCCATTCCTAATTAATTAAATGAAGTTATTTAATTAAATAAGAAAAGTGTCTCTAATTTATTTAAAGATTATTTAATTAAATAGAAAAAGTAGTTATGAGAGCATATCTCATTTTATTAAATTAAATATCTCAACAAAATCTCTCTTCAGTTCAAAAAGAGAAATTTTCAGTTCACTATTGATAAAAAATGAATCAGTTGACTAGTTTCAAAATTTTTTTTGAAATAATTAAATGAAACTATTTAATTAAATGGAGTACTTAGTTCTAATTAATTAAACAAAGTTATTTAATTAAATGAGAAGACATTCCTAATAAATAAAATGAAGTTATTTAATTAAATAATAAAAGTGTCTCTAATTAATTAAAGATTATTTAATTAAATAGAAAAAGTAATTATGAGAGCATATCTCATTTTATTAAATCATATATCTAAACAAAATCTCTCTTTAGTTCAAAAAGGGAAATTTCTAGTTCACTAATGATCAAAAATGAGATAAATCAGTTAACTCCTTTTTCTACTCAAATTGAATCAGTTAACTCCTTATTTTACTCAAATTGAATCTGTTAACTCCCTTTAATTTGGAAATCTCCCTTTATGACTAAGCTTCACCTTTAATCCTGGCCGTTGATTGAAATCGATCTCAACCGTTGATGAATTCCAGGAAAGTCTATTTAAGAGACCCTCATCTCTTCATTTTGAAAGGTTGAATGAGAATTTGCATCGAATTGTTGCTGGAATTCATACTCACATTTGCTCATATTCACATGTGCAAAGATCAAGTTTGACCAAAAGTTGACCAGATATAACTACGGTTGACTTGAGTTGACTAGTTTCGAAAAGAATTTTGAAATAATTAAATGAAATTACTTAATTAAATGGAGTACTTATAATTAATTAAACAAAGTTATTTAATTAAATGAGAAGCCATTTCTAATTAATTAAATGAAGTTATTTAATTAAATAAGAAAAGTGTCTCTAATTAATTAAAGATTATTTAATTAAATAGAAAAAGTAATTATGCGAGCATATCTCATTTTATTAAATTAAATTTCTCAACAAAATCTCTCTTCAGTTCAAAAAGGAAAATTACCAGTTCACTACAGTTAAATCTTTTTTCTACTCAAATTGAATCAGTTAACTCTTTATTTTACTCAAATTAAATGTGCTAATTCCCTTTAATTTGGAAATCTCCCTTTATGACTGAACTTCACCTTTAATCTTGACCGTTGATTGAAATCGATCTCAACCGTTGATGAATTCCAGGAAAGTCTATTTAAGAGACCCTCATCTCTTCATTTTGAAAAGTTGAATGAGAATTTGCATCGAATTGATGCTAGAATTCATACTCACATTTGCTCATATTCACATACGTAAAGATCAAGTTTTACCAAAACTTGAGCAGATTTAACCACGATTGACTTGAGTTGACTAGTTTCGAAAAGAATTTTGAAATAATTTAACGAAATTATCTAATTAAATGGAGTACTTAATTCTAATTAATTAAACAAAGTTATTTAATTAAATGAGAAGTCATTCCTAATTAATTAAATGAATTTATTTAATTAAAAAAGAAAAGTGTCTCTAATTAATTAAAGATTATTTGATTAAATAGAAAAAGTAATTATGAGAGCACATCTCATTTTATTAAATTAAATATCTCAACAAATTCTCTCTTATATTAAAAAAGGGAAATTCTCAGTTCACTAATGACAAAAAATGAGTTAAATCATTTGACTTCTTTTTCTACTCAAATTGAATCATCTAACTCCTTATTTTACACAAATTAAATCTGTTAACTCCCTTTAATTTGGAAATCTCCCTTTATGACCGAACTTCACCTTTAATCTTTACGATTAATTGAAATCGATCTCAACCGTGTATGAATTCTAGAAAAGTCTATTTAAGAGATCCTCATCTCGTCATTTTGAAAGGTTGAAAGAGAACTTGCCTCGAATTGTTGCTGGAATTCATACTCACATTTTCTCATATTCACATACGCAAAGATCAAGTTTGACTAAAAATTGACCAGATTTAACCACGGTTGACTTGAGTTGACTAGTTTTGAAAAGAATTTTGAAATAATTAAACAAAATTATTTAATTAAATGGAGTACTTACTTCTAATTAGTTAAACAAAGCTATTTAATTAAATGGGAAGCCTTTCCTAATTAATTAAATGAAGTTATTTAATTAAATAAGAAAAGTGTCTCTAATTAATTAAAAATTATTTAATTAAATAGAAAAAGTAATTATGAGAGCATATCTAATTTTATTAAATTAAATATCTCAACAAAATCTCTCTTCGGTTTAGAAAGGGAAATTTCCAGTTCAGTATTGATAAAAAATGAGTTAAATTAATTAACTCCTTTTTCTACTCAAATTGAATCAGTTAACTCCTTATTTTACTCACATTAAATTTGTTAACTCCCTTTAATTTGGAAATCTCCCTTTATGACTGAACTTCACCTTTAATCCTGACTGTTGAGTGAAATTGATCTCAATCATTGATGAATTCCAAGAAAGTCTATTTAAGAGACCCTCATCTCTTCATTTTGAAAGTTTGAAAGAGAATTTGCATCGAATTGTTGCTGGAATTCATACTCACATTTGCTTATATTCACATACGCAAAGATTAAGTTTGACCAAAAGTTGACCAGATTTAACCACGGTTGACTTGAGTTGACTAGTTTCGAAGAGAATTTTGAAATAATTAAACGAAATTATTTAATTAAAGGGAGTACTCACTTCTAATTAATTAAACAAAGTTATTTAATTAAATTAGAAGCCATTCGTAATTAATTAAATGAAGTTATTTAGTTAAATAAAAAAAGTATCTCTAATTAATTAACGATTATTTAATTAAATAGAAAAAGTAATTATGAGAGCATATCTCATTTTATTAAATTAAATATCTCAACAAAATCTCTCTTCAGTTCAAAAAGGGAAAATTTTAGTTCACTATTGATCAAAAATGAGTTAAATCAGTTAAGTCCTTTTTCTACCCAAATTGAATCAGTTAACTCCTTATTTTACTCAAATTAAATCTGTTAACTCCCTTTAATTTGGAAATCTCCCTTTATGACTGAACTTCACCTTTAATCCTGACCGTTGATTGAAATCGATCTCAACCGTTGATGATTTCCAGGAAAGTCTATTTAAGAGATCGTCATCTCTTCATTTTGAAAGGTTGAATGAGAATTTGCATCGAATTGTTGCTGGAATTTATACTCACATTTTCTCATATTCACATACACAAAGATCAAGTTTGACCAAAAGTTGACCATATTTAACCACGGTTTTCTTTAGTTGACTAGTTTCGAAAAGAATTTTGAAATAATTAAACGAAATTATTTAATTAAATGGAGTAGTTACTTCTAACTAATTAAACAAAGTTGTTTAATTAAATGAGAAGCCATTCCTAATTAATTAAATGAAGTGATTTAAATAAATAAGAAAAGTGTCTCTAATTAATTAAAGATTATTTAATTAAATAGAAAAAGTAATTATGAGAGCATATCTCATTTGATTAAATTAAATATCTCAACAAAATCTTTCTTCAGTTCAAAAAGGGAAATTTCTAGTTCACTATTGATAAAAAATGAGTTAAAACAATTAACTCCTTTTTCTACTCAAATTGAATCAGTTAACTCTTTATTTTACTCAAATTAAATTTTTTAACTCCCTTTAATTTGGAAATCTCCCTTTCTGGCTGAACTTCACCTTTAATCCTGACCATTGATTGAAATCGATCTCAATCGTTGACGAATTCTAGGAAAGTCTATTTAAGAGACCGTCATCTCTTCATTTTGAAAGATTGAATGAGAATTTGCATCGAATTGTTGATGGAATTCATACTCACATTTGCTCTTATTCACATACGCAAAGATCAAGTTTGACCAAAAGTTGACCAGATTTAACCACGGTTGACTTGAGTTGACTAGTTTCAAATTTTTTTTGAAAATAATTAAACAAAATTATTTAATTAAATGGAGTACTTACTTCTAATTAATTAAACAAAGTTATTTAATTAAATGAGAAGCCAATCCTAATTAATTAAATGAAGTTATTTAATTAGATAAGAAAAGTGTCTCTAATTAATTAAAGATTATGTAATTAAATACTAAAAGTAATTATGAGAGCATATCTCATTTTATTAAATTAAATATCTCAACAAAATCTCTCTTCAGTTCAAAAAGTAAAATTTTCAGTTCACTATTGATAAAAAATGAGTTAAATCAGTTAACTCCTTTTTCTACTCAAATTGAATCAGTTAACTCCTTATTTTACTCAAATTAAATTTGTTAACTCCCTTTAATTTGGAAATCTCCCTTTATGACTGAACTTCACCTTTAATTCTGATCATTGATTGAAATTGATCTGAACCGTTGATGAATTCCAGGAAAGTCTATTTACGAGACCCTCATCTCTTCATTTTGAAAGGTTGAATGAGAATTTGCATCGAATTGTTGTTGGAATTCGTACTCAAAAAATGAGAAACTAAAATTTTCGTCGGTTCCTCAGAACCATATCTATCTAAATGATGATCATGTGTAATTGCGTAAAGATCTTCTCAAAAAAAAGCAGATATAAAAAGAATTGTTGCCAAGATCGATGTTTGGTTGAATTTCATTGGAAGTCATCCATTTGTGTAAACCCGCGGACCCAAGAATAACCTATTGGATTATTCAAGATAATACATAATAGAAAATAATAGAAAATGTCTATCAGATAGATCTTTTTCTTTGCATAGATCTTCATTCATCATGAGGAAGAATGAAAATTTCTTATTTTGGCAGTTCGATCGCTCTCCTGACTCATGGAATAGAGTTAACATGGTTAGTACACTATTTTTCTTACACATTTGTTTTCAAGTACTTAGGACTCGTGGTGAATGTAGAAAACCCTAATTTACTACAGGGAAAAGCTTCCTTTATTGGTTACTAAAAGGCTTTTAACTTCTGATTAGTAAAGGGAATTCCTCGTTGAAATGAGGAACAGAAGCTCGTTCTTCTAGTTTTACTTATGATTCAAGCCATCCAGCTTTATCCATTGACTCACTTGACTTAATCACTCACACTCTAGAATTTATTTGATCTTATTTCAAAAGAAATTCATTTGTTAAAATTAAATTGTATACATATGTCAATAATTTGTATACATTATTATTTGTATATGCATTGAATTCCTTGATCTGCCACTTCTGCTGATCAAAAATGAAAGTCGAGATTCTTAGAACGACATGCTGCTTTTTCCATTTTTGTTTTTTTAGGATCAGTCGTAGTCTTACTAATTTTACCGATGGTATAGACGAATTGAATAGTTCATCCGAACATGTAAAAGACCATAGTCGCACTTAAAAGCCAAGTACTCTACCATTGAGTTAGCAACCCTTATTTGTATAGATATAGCCGAAGTAGAGCAGTTACTTGATTCAATCGATCAGAAATAGAACCTTTACAATAAATCATCAAGGATATTAATAATTGAATTGAACTTTACCATTTCTTAATCAAATCAAGTGATCTTTCCAGATTAGAAAAAAATTGATCCGTTGAACGAATTCACCATAAAAAAAAAAGAAATAGCGGATTTATTATATCCAAAAAATATGCTATTGTCAATCCTGAAATGTTGGGAAGGATTTTTGGATTGACATTATATTAAGATGAAAAATGATTAGGACTATAAAGAAAAGCTCGTTAGAAATGGTAGTAAAGTTTTAAAAAAAGTACAAATTTATTATTTTATTTAATGAACAAAAAATGATAACAATTTTTTATCATTTTTAGTTTCATTCATTCAGTTCGTTCTAACAATTCTAATCTTTTTCATTTCTTCTCCTTCTCTTGAAGAACCGCTTAACAAAAATCCTTATGTGCCTCCCTATAAAAGATCGCACAGGAATAAAATACATGAAATGAAGATATAATAAAACAAATATAAATGGATAATAATAAGACAACCATGATACAAAACTTATATAATAAGTAAATTTTATATTATCTAAACCTAAACGTAGACACATTATTTAGAATACCACCTTTTTAATAAATAAAAAAATTTGAAAACACGTTTAAAATGATAAATTTTTGCAGAAAAGTACCATGACACAATTTTTGTAAATTGAGTTACTAATTTGATAAATTATACAATAGCACTATAAATAAATAAAACTCGTTTTATTCTTATTGATTGAACCCAAATTCCTGAAGAGCTCTTCGAGACTTAACGTCAAATTCGATAGGTAGCTCATTGATTTCACTTCAATCAACCCTAGATTCTGCCCCTAGCTGGAAAAAAAAGTTGATACCAAGCTCCTATATCTTTTTTTTTTTATAAATGTTGAGCTAAGAGTATCTTCACATCAAATGGCAGATGTCATAATCCACAGAACTAATCATGTCATTTAAATCACACATTGCTTTTTACCACATTGTTTTAAGAAAAAATTTTATCATACAGATAAATCTCTTATCCGATCCTAAAATAGATATGTAATTATTAATAGTCATTCACTCAATTTCTAGAATACATTTTTTAGAATTAATTGGTTTAGTTAGCTAGGTATTCAATGCTTCTTTAGCTGCATACATTACTTCGACGGTAATGGTTTCAATCCCCTTTTGTCGTGCAAATTTTTTAGTATTTCTTTCCACCTTTTCTCTGGAAAAATGAGGAATTTAACTTAATTCTAGTCGGCTTTTAGGATTCCAAATTAGGCCTATATCCGTAGATATAGATTTGGATATTATTTCTTTAGTATCATGACCACCAAAAATATCTAGAAGATGGTCCTCCATACCTATAGCAAATGAGTTGTAAATTAAATCAACTATTTGATTAGTACCTTCGTAACCTAAAAAAGGTCGGTATCCCAAAGGAAAGTTTTGTATATGAACTAGTGCAAAAATAACTCCACACAAAATATCAAGACGTTTACCAATATGAGGTTCCATTTGAGTACCAAATATTGCAGATGGTTCAGTGTGAGCGATCATATCTCCTACCTCAACATGATCATCTGTGATCAGTATTTCATCGCAGAAACCTTGAATTTGCTCTTTGAACCATTCCACATCATGTTTGCAATAAGTACCTGCACAATTGACACGAATCCCCATTTCTTGAACAAGTATCTTAGTGATTGAAGCAGCATGAATTTTACCACCAAAAACAATTGTTTCTTTACTTGTCAAATTCTAACAATCAATAGATCTTGAAAACCAAGCAGCTTGGGAAACAAATCGAGTTTGTCCGTCGATATAAGGTTCATAATCCACTCTTTTATTCGATGAACTAAGAGTCAACATATTCACATTTTTTTGAATCTGGCGGATCGACTCCGCCATATCTACAGCTCCCATGTGTGAGGCCTCACCCTAACCCATCCTGGCACCGATGACACATTGTTATTTTGATACTCATGCTGACATGTCAGAACATTATTGGATACACTGAACATTGTTATGCTATTTTTGCGATGTATGATGCTTACTTCAGTTATTTGATTTTGCCATTTAATGCTTATAAATATGTATAATGATGAAAGAAAATGTATGCAACGCTAACACATTTGGTTATGCAAGTCGGAAGGTTAGAAATATGAGTAGAATTAGATGAACAACTAATTCTTAGAAATGGATGCTTTAATTTATGTAATTCCTCTAATATGTAATTCTCATTATGCATGTGGTTTTGGACCTACTGATGGGTGCAATGAGTGTGCAGGAAAATTAGCCAAGACAACTCAACGAAAAAGCGGAGCTAAACTACTTGTTAATTTTGTGCTAACCTTATATTGTAATTCTTTAAAAGGTTGTAATTTGATCTTGATATTCTCCTAACTTTTAATTGTTCCTAATAAGCCTTTAAAGGATTAGAAACATTAAATTTAAGCACCCCTATGGATAAGGGTATGGGTGGGGGTACTTTCCAACCCTCTAGCCTCCTAGGTTGACTCTTAGGGTCTCTTAAAAACCCTATTATAGGCTGATTTCGAAAATGGGTTGTCCTTTACTTGGGTTAGTAAAACCAACCTCCATCTTGAGTTACTTGAATCCTATTGGGGTTAAGGACCATACTTAGAGGCCTTTTGGGAAAACTTTAGTTTTTTTTTTTTTGGGACCCAATCCTCTAGTTTTGAAGGAAGTCTTGAAGATTGAAGGAAGAAAGGGAAGCTCTTCTCAAACCACCATTGCCATAACCCTTTTATGAAGGTAGGAGTTCTTCACTCCATGAATGGTTCTTTGTGAGTGTTCATATTTTGAATCTTGTTGAATCATGTTGGAGACATTGTATAGATATGCATTCCTTGCTTGTGTGTTGAGGGTGGTATTGGGAGGGATTTTACCTTGTTTTCTTTGATGTTATTCTTATGCCTTCTTGGAGTGTTGATTTCTTTTGTGAGATTTTCATGGGGATGTATTTGGAAACACTCACCCTTGGATAGGGAAGAAGTGGCCATGCTAGGGTAAAGGGCATTAGTTGGACCTCAATAGTGTAGAGTCTCCTCTCATGGAGAGAGGAGGGAGAAATGGTAGGGTGTATGGGCCCCTACTTGTCATCCCATACCTTGTTGTCATTGAGAATTCTTGAATATGGTAAAGAGTGAAAATCCTTGTGGATGTAGCCTCGAATGGGCCTTGAGAAAGAATGGAAATTCTTGAAGTTTTAAGCCCCGAAAGGGCTAAGTGAAGGTATGGTGATTGACTTCTCCTATTGAGAAAATCCACCTTTCCCCTATATTGGGTCTTTGTTGGACCTATTGTGCAACCGGGTGGGAATGTATGTTCATTTTGCTTATCTCCTTG
This sequence comes from Cupressus sempervirens, assembly GCA_028749045.1. Lineage (NCBI taxonomy): Eukaryota > Viridiplantae > Streptophyta > Pinopsida > Cupressales > Cupressaceae > Cupressus > Cupressus sempervirens. The sequence continues at coordinate 126,036,698 of CM053783.1, forward strand.
TGATGATTATCTCCATGTTGTTTCTTTTATCTTCCATGTTTACTCTTGATGCAATGAAGTCAGTTGATAAAAGTTTTATTGTGGAACCCTTGAAGAAATCTCCTTGAATTGTAATATTATGTAAATTGTAATTGAATTTGAAGTAGTGGAAAAGACATCAGGTTTTCTTACTGGTTCTTTCCCGATGGAGTCTTGAACCAAGTTGCATAATGATAATAAAAAGATTATGAAAGTACCTTGCAATGATCTTTGTGATTTCATAATTTGACTTATATTGTGAAGGGATAGTTGATAGATAAAGGTTCTTGATTAATGATCATTCAAATTTCAATTTGTGGTAATGAAAGAAATAGCATTGGATATGATAAAGTCTTATATATTGCTGTATAAGAATTATGATGTAATCAACACAAATTCAACAATGTGGTTTCTTTGGTATATTTCAATTCTTGTCAAAATTCACAAATGGATTCGCGCAAGTTGTAATAGAATTATTCACCACCTTTGTAAATCATGCATATGATATCTTACCTTGCATCAAATTCTCCATTCTCATATGGAATCAATGGAATTAAGAAGTTGTAATCCTTGTATTCAAATTGTAGGAAATTTAGAACTCATAGTATGCACTGGATATTTTTGCATGGAACATGCAATTCAAATTTAAGGGCTAAGAGATTTCCTCATGCATACTCTTGCATTAACATGGTAGTTTAATAGATTAATAAAACTATAGATCACTTTGAAACCTAGTTTAATAATGAAATCTATATCTCAAACATATGCATCTTGGTTCATAATATTTTGTTTCAAAAGAGAATAGACACTTCCAGGAGCAAATTTGCTCACTGGAAAATGTATGGGAGAAATTTTTAATTCCCCTTTTGGTGACAGAGAATATACCCTCCATTATGCCTTGAGTTGAAAATTAACCCCAATTTTATATTGTAAAAAAAAAGAAATATAAATGAATAGCTTGAAAATTAAAATATTTTAATGTATATGTTGTGACATTCTCACCAATAAAACTTTTAAGCATTTATGCCTAGCTGCTTAAGAATGACCTTGGTGCAGGTCGAATCATGCATTGAGTGCCAAAATATAATAATAAAAAAATGAGAGAGAAAGTCCTTCAAATAAAAAAAAAACTCTATTGAGTTTATCCAGGAGCCTCACCAATAAAAATTTTGTTATACCTTGCATTTACTAACCACCCAATCACCTCCTGGGCGTCAGTGTTGGGAGACTCATAAACTAAGTCAATGAGTTTATGGGTGATTGACCCACGTACCTTCCCAGGATTTCACAGGGGCTTTTAAAGCCAAGTTGATCTTGGGTTTTGAGCATTTAAATACTCCTCCCTTCTTTTATTAAGCGCCTTCTTTTGTTGAGGCCCTATCCCATGCGTGGGTTTGGGCTTACCCATTTCCCCACGCATCATGGGAAATGTGGGATAGCATTGCCTGCTATCAGGTATGTGGACGGCGCACTATCCCATGTGGGTAGTCCCACTTGGATGGGAGATAGAGGGGGGTTTAGGTAGGGGTAGGTATTAGATTATGGGGTAGTTTAGTATTACTATTGTCATTTGTTTATAGTATGTGGTGTTAGTTGCTAGTTAGTATATTAAGTTTAGGTTAGTGAGTTAGTAGGGAATCTTAAAGTTATGATAGGTTTAGATTTAGTTATTAGTTAAATTAGTAGTAGTTAGTTTAGTAGAATTATATTGCAATGTTAGCATTGGGTTTAGTTATGTCAGGAATTAGTATTTAATTTAGTTAAATCCTATTTTAGTTAATGTTTATCTTTAAGGAAGTTTGAAATTGATTTAAATTTAGCTTAGTTAGATTAGTATTATTATAATTATAATTGGATTTAATTTGATATATCTTTAGTACTAAATTATGTTAGGTTAAAATTTAGTTTAAGCTAATTTGTTTAAGTAGTCAAGGTTCGTTTGGTTGATATTTATGTTTAGTTAGTTTGAGATGTATGTTAATTTAAAATTAGAATATCTTAGTTAGAATAATTTTGATGTTTTATTTATTAGTTAAATACTATGGTGAGCTTGTTAGATTAATTTTTTTTATGTGGACCCTATTAATGTTGAACTGAAATCTCGCAATAGTTATTTTAGAGTTTAGCTTTAACTTATAGAATTATTGAATTAATTCTGGTCATCAATTTTAACCGTAAAGGATAAATTAATGTATGAAATTGTTATAGGTGTGTTTGGGGAGAATTGTAAAATTCAAATGTAGATAGCATCATCGACAATAATGTTATCTTTATGGTATTTTACTTCAGGCTAGTTAGATTTTGATGGATGTAGTAAGCGTAGTAGCATGGCAGTATAGTTAACCATCTGAACCTTTGTCTACCTTATTATCTTAATTTAAAAAAAAATTGTGTGCATTTTTGCCCTTATATTTTGGGCATGACACCATGGGAGCTATAGATATGTAAGGCATCCCATATTCTTTATTTAAATATACCGCTGTCATTAATCCCACTTCACAATAAGGAATTAAATTGAACCAAGCTTTTGGTAATTTTTAAAGATCTTCTACAGATCCTCCTTCAGGAATTATTTGATTAATTTCAATATCCAGATCTCGTAATAAACGTCTTAATTCACGACAATCATGTTGATTATGAAAACCCAATGTAAAAATTCCAATTATATTGACAGAAGGCACATCTGTGAGAAATTGATCCCATTTTTCTTGTCTATGACATCTATCTAAATAATATCGAACCACATGTTCTAAAGTTCTATCCGCTGCTTGAATTTCATTTACTTGATAATGATCAACATCTACAAAAATGACGTTGGAATCAAAAATTATGGATGCTCTATTCACAAAGTTCTGTAAATCTTCTTGCAAAATACTAGAGGTACATGTAGGTGTCAATATAATAAGATCAGGGTGTTCCTCTTTATCTTTTCAGAGAATATTATCCACAACTCTTTCTTGAGATCTACGTGCTAGTACGTGACGATCTACTATGCTAACAGTTGCGGCAGTAAAATCTCTTTCACATTCTAACATAGAACACATGACATTAAAATAATCATCTCCTAGAGGAGCGTGCATAATGGCATGCACATTTTTGAAAGAACTAGCTACTCATAGGGTTCCAATATGAGAAAGACAAGCATACATCCAATAGGCTAATTTCACTTTATCTCTATCTCAATTTGATTTGTATTCCAATTCTACACCGCAAAAATATCCCTTTCTCTATTTAGAATCTTATCGAAATCATCTTTTCCTTCTATAAGTCTTTTTTTTTTCAATTCAATAATACTGTTCCACCTAGGATGGAAGGATTCGAACCTTCGAAATAACAGGACCAAAACTTGCTGCCTTATCGCTTGGCCATGCCCCATTATTGTTTTATAATAATCCATTAAGATAAATTGATGCAATGTTTTGAATCTGAATTGCATTATTATAATTTGATTCATTATGCAATTATGCATAATCGGAGGGGCATAGATTCTGGAGTTAATAAGATATCTAACTATAGGGGAACCTAAAAAGAAACAAGAACATACATTCATTGGTCATTCCCTATCAGAATAGGTAAAATATTGTATAAATAAATGATCCCTTCCAACTCAAAAACTAAAAGTCTAATCTTGTCGAACAATTCGATTGATTGGCCAAATACTTTTAGATCTTTACATTATTCATCGGAGAATCAAAATGTCAGTTATCCTCAACTTCCATATTTGTTTAGACGATGCTGCTTTTCATTTGAATAATCCCTTTTTTTCCAAATTTCCTGATGCTTATGCAATTTTTTATCCAATTGTTAATGTAATGCCCATTATCCCTCTGTTCTTTTTTTTATTAGCCTTTGCTTGGCAAGCTGCCGTAAGTTTTCAATAACGATAATCTAAGTTTTTATTCATTTTTGTTTGTATCACTTGATATGGAAAAAACATCTTTTTTTTTCTATCATTTTATGATTATTTAGTTGTTACAATTTAACATTTTCTAATTGGATCATTTTCATTCACTAAATTGATGTAACACTCTTTTTCCTCGCTCTAATGTTTATTTTGTGATACATCTATTCTCGATAGATCAAAATAACTTGAGTCAATATCAATGGCATCACAATTGCAGTTTGGGTGATTAGCTAGTGATTAGAATATGTTATTAGAAGATAACATATCTTTCAATATTCTATTTTAAAAATGAGTAAAGATGATAATTTATCTATTCCAAATTTTCTTCTATTTTAGACATAGACTGTACTTTTTTCTATTGTTTTGTTGATTGTGATAATCTTAAACAAGTTTAGGATAGTTTAATTAGTATTCGAATTCCTATTTATCCTGTTCAATTACGAGCAAAGAAGAAAAGAGAAACATAATAGATTCAATTTTGAATCTGCTTTTTTTCTTTGCTCAGCCAATGCCAATAGCCAATATATGATACAAAAATTGATGATCTATTCCGTTTTCTAATAAGAATAATTTCGGAGATTACATAATGCTTACTCTTAAGTTTTTTGTTTACACAGTAGTGATATTTTTTGTTTCTCTCTTTATCTTTGGATTCCTATCAAACGATCCAGGATGAAATCCTGGGCATAAAGAATAGAAAAAAAGATTAGAAAGTAGATTTTGTCAAAATCCCTTATAGGTTTTGAGGAGTAATCTCAGACCAAACAGAGAGAGAGGGATTCAAACCCTCAGTACAAAATAGTTTGTACAACGGATTAGCAATCCACTGCTTTAGTCCCCTCAGCCATCTCTCCTAGATGGCAGATCTAAAATGAATATAGCATTTCACTAAATAAAGACCAACATTTGTGAGAATCCAATTTTCTTTTTTTATTTCATTTCAAACAATTTTTCACTTTTTCTAGCTCGGCTAGGCCATTGTCTTTCCTAGATAAGGAATTAATTGACTAAATTATGAAGAATACAGTGCTCTACCTAATCTGAAAGCTAAAATCATTATTATAAAAGTAACAGCAATAAAAAGGGCTATCAAAATTTGACCTTGTGATATCATTTCTTATATTTCCTTTTATGTATTATATTTTTATCTCTTATTATAAGATTAATAGATAGGCACTTGCTATATATATATATATATATATATATATATATATATATATATATATATATATATATATATATATATATATATATATATATATATATATATAATCTATTTTTTTTATTCCAACTATTTCAGATTATAATCTGGATGAGATGTTCTAGATTGGATTGAAAATGTATAGATCATATTGAAGGGTAAAAAAGAGATTTCAAAGACTAAGAGTGGATCATTCTTATTTTCTATATCTGTCATAAAGAAAAACTAATTCCAAATTACTTGAATTATTCTACAGAATGTGTTAATAATCATAACAACTATCTATAAATAGACTAGTTACTAAATAAAATCATACTATTAGTCATGGAGTATTCCCTACAATATTGATTGAGGGTTTTTCTTTTTTCTTGTATCAGTAAAAACAAAACAATAAGGTAAGGGATGGAAGAAGTGAAAAGAAACTATCTCTTATTAAGTTTTCAGGAATAGGAAAATATGATGATCAGAACTTGCATTAGATTCTTATTAGAATCTAAAAATTACTTTTTCCTATTGGACAAAAAATCAATCTGTATGATACAATGAAATTGTGGCGGGTATAGTTTAGTGGTAAAAGTGTGATTCGTTCTATCATTATATTCAACAGAGTTGAAGGATCTTTCAACTCTCATTTATATTTTTTTATATAAAAAAATCTATTTACTATATAGGTTCTAAACCTCTCCTATGAATACCCTAGGTCAGGAAAGGAATTGTGCGCATTCTCATAATTTGAATTTGGAATGAATGATAAAATGAGAATATTTTCCATTCAAGATGGCGAAACAGAATGTAGAATTTTTTAAAAGATTAGACCGATCTATCTAATCGGATCAATCAAAGATCCATGGATATCAAAATATTATTTTTCATCATAACTAAACTAAATGTTCAACTAGTAGAATAAAAAAGTTGGAGTCAAATAGCTAGGTAACAGTGACTTTGGTTTACTTTAGTCACCGTGATTTTGTTTGAGCTCGGTGAAATTTGATTTCCTCTAGGATTGCAATCAGTAGAAATAGAAAATGAAGTAATTACAAAGATTTTTGAGCCCAATATTAAGAATTTTTCAATCTTATATTTCTATAGGGATCATCTATCAAGTGAATAGGTATTTTCTATTTAAGGTTCTTCACCTGAAGTTAAGAGGAAAGAACTACAAATACAACTAACATAGATGTTATGGAGCAAAGGATACATAATTTATGTATTATGTGAAAAAGCATTTTTAAAATTTTTTTATCAAACCTCCAATTCTATCTCTCTCTCATGGAGGAGCTGAATGAAATGAAATTTTCATGTTCGGTTCTGAATTAGAGGCGTTAATCAACGTCGACTATAACCCCTAGCCTTCCATGCTAATGATGCGAGTTCGATTCCCGCTACCCGCTCATTCATATTTCTTATTCTTATTTCATTTTTCATGCCCATGTTACCTAGCTATTCTTTCTCTTTCGTTCCCGAATCTCGTTGTGAATAGAGAAAAAATCATACTTTTTTATTCCCAATCGATAAAGTAAAGGAATAATGAAAATAAAGTGTCCATCGTCTAATGGATAGGACAGAGGTCTTCTAAACCTTAGGTATAGGTTCAAATCCTATTGGATGTAATAATTCGTCATTATGCTTTGTTAAATGTTGCAAAATGATTATTTAGCTCTTTTATACTATTTCAAGCATAATAAAAAGTTGGAGATTTTCTTGAATAGCTTCTTTTAAGAGATCTTCTGCTTGTTGCGTGAATGTCCCAGTAGAACGTATAATTTCTCCAAATTGGGGTTTCTTTTTTAGTAAATACTCGTGCAGCTTAAGAATAATTTTTTTAACTTGTACAATCTCTAATACATCTAGATATCCATTCGTTCCGGTATAATTCATAGCTATTTTTTCTTCCACTGTCAAAGGATTTGATTGAGATTGCTTGAGCAACTCACGTAATCGTTGGCCTCTTGCCAATTGATCTTGCGTAGCTTTATCAAGATCAGAAGCGAATTGTGCAAAAGCTTCTAACTCTGCAAGTTGAGCTAATTCTAATTTTAATTTCCCAGCTACTTGTTTCATAGCTTTCATCTGAGCTACGGATCCTACTCTAGATACAGAAAGACCCACATTAATGGCAGGTTCAATTCCTACATTGAAGAGATCAGCTGACAAGAAGATTTTTTTGTCGGTAATGGAAATGATGTTAGTGGGGATATAAGCTGAGACATCTCCAGCTTGAGTCTCAACTATTGGTAAAGCAGTCAAACTACCTCCACCTAACTGCAAATTTAATTTAGCTGCTCTTTCTAATAAGCGAGAATGTAAATAGAAAATATCTCATGGATAAGCTTCCCAGCCAGGTGGTCTTCTTAATAGAAGAGACATTTGTCGATAAACTTGTGCTTGTTTGGAAAGATCATCATAAATGATTAATGTATGTTGTCCTTTATACATAAAGTATTCGGCTAAAGCTGCTCTTGTATAAGGAGCAAGATATTGTAATGTAGCAGGAGAATCTGTAGTTTCCGCTACGACAATGCTATACTCCATTGCGACACATTCCTGGAACATATTAACTACCTGAGCTATTGAAGAAGCTTTTTGACCAATAGCGACATAAACATATATTAAATTCTAATTTTTTTGATTTATAATCGTATCTGTAGCTACTGCCATCTTACCAGTTTGTCTATCCCCAATAATCAGCTCTCGTTGACCACGTCCTATAGGGATCATAGAATCAATAGCAATAAGACCCATTTGAAGAGGTTCATATATAGAACATCGTGAAAGATCAAGTTTGACCAATAGTTGACAAGATTTAACCACAGCTGACTTGAGTTGACTAGTTTCGAAAAGAATTTTGAAATAATTAAACGAAATTATTTAATTAAATGGAGTACTTACTTCTAATTAATTAAACAAAGTTATTTAATTAAATGAGAAGCCATTCCTAATTAATTAAATGAAGTTATTTAATTAAATAAGAAAAGTGTCTCTAATTAATTAAAGATTATTTAATTAAATAGAAAAAGTAATTATGAGAGCATATCTAATTTTATTAACTTAAATATATCAACAAAATCTCTCTTCAATTCAAAAAGGGAAATTCTCTGTTCACTATTGATCAAAAATGACTTAAATGAGTTAACTCCTTTTTCTACTCAAATTGAATCAGTTAACTCTTTATTTTACTCAAATTAAATCTGTTAACTCCCTTTAATTTGAAAATCTCCCTTTATGACTGAACTTCACGTTGAATCCTGACCGTTGATTGAAATCGATCTCAATCGTTGATGAATTCAAGACAAGTCTATTTAAGAGACCCTCATCTCTTCATTTTGAAATGCTGAATAAGAATTTGCATCGAATTGTTGCTGGAATTCATACTCACATTTGCTCATATTCACATACCCAAAGATCAAGTTTGACCAAAAGTTGACCAGATTTAACCACGGTTGACTTGAGTTGACTATTTTCGAAAAGAATTTTGAAATAATTAAACGAAATTATTTAATTAAATGGAGTACTTACTTCTAACTAATTAAACAAAGGTATTTAATTAAATGAGAAGCCATTCCTAATTAATTAAATGAAGTTATTTAATTAAATAAGAAAAGTGTCTCTAATTAATTAAAGATTATTTAATTAAATAGAAAAAGTAATTATGAGAGCATATCTCATTTTATTAAATTAAATATCTCAACAAAATCTCTCTTCAGTTCAAAAAGGAAAATTTTCTATTCACTATTGATCAAAAATGAGTTAAATGAGTTAACTCCTTTTTCTACTCAAATTGAATTAGTTAACTCCTTATTTTACTCAAAATAAATCTTTTAACTCCCTTTAATTTGGAAATCTCCCTTTATGACTGAACTTCACATCGAATCCTGACCGTTGATTGAAATCGATCTCAACCATTGATGAATTTCAGAAAAGTCTATTTAAGAGACCATCATCTCTTCATTTTGAAAGGCTGAATGAGAATTTGCATCGAATTGTTGCTGGAATTCATACTCACATTTGCTCATATTCACATACGCAAAGATCAAGTTTGAACAAAAGTTGAGCAGATTTAACCATGGTTGACTTAAGTTGACTAGTTTCAATTTTTTTTTGAAATAATTAAACAAAATTATTTAATTAAATGGGATACTTACTTCTAATTAATTAAGCAAAGTTATTTAATTAAATGAGAAGCCATTCCTAATTAATTAAATGAAGTTATTTAATTAAATAAGAAAAGTGTCTCTAGTTAATTTAAAAAAATTTAATTAAATGGAAAAAGTAATTATGAAAGCATATCTCATTTTATTAAATTAAATATCTCAACAAAATCTCTCTTCAATTCAAAAAGGGAAATTTTTAGTTCACTATTGATAAAAAATGAGTTAAATCAGTTAACTCTTTTTTCTACTGAAATTGAATCAGTTAACTCCTTTTTTTACTCAAATTAAATTTGTTAACTCCCTTTAATTTGGAAATTTCCCTTTATGACTGAACTTCACCTTTAATCCCGACCGTTGATTGAAATCGATCTCAACCGTTGATGAATTTCAGCAAAGTCTATTTAAGAGACCCTCATCTCTTCATTTTGAAAGGCTGAATGAGAATTTGCATCGAATTGTTGCTGGAATTCATACCCACATTTGCTCATATTCACATACGCAAAGATCAAGTTTGACCAAAAGTTGACTAGATTTAACCACGGTTGACTTGAGTTGACTAGTTTTGAAAAGAATTTTAAAATAATTAAATAAAATTATTTAATTAAATAGAGTACTTACTTCTAATTAATTAAAAAAAGTTATTTAATTAAATGAGAAGCCATTCCTACTTAATCAAATGAAGTTATCTCATTTTATTAAGTTAAATATCTCAACATAATCTCTCTTCAGTTCAAAAAGAGAAATTTTCAGTTCACTATTGATCAAAAATGAGTTAAATCAGTTAACTCCTTTTTCTACTCAAATTGAATTAGTTAACTCCTTATTTTACTCAAATTAAATCTGTTAACTCCCTTTTAATTTGGAAATCTCTCTTTATGACTGAACTTCACCTTTAATCCACCGTTGATGAATTCCAGGAAAGTCTATTTAAGAGACACTCATCTCTTCATTTTGAAAGGCTGAATGAGAATTTGCATCGAATTATTGCTGGAATTCATATTCACATTTGCTCATATTCACATACGCAAAGATCAAGTTTGACCAAAAGTTGATCAGATTTAACCACTGTTGACTTGAGTTGACTAGTTTTGAAAAGAATTTTCAAATAATTAAACAAAATTATTTAATTAAATAAAGTACTTACTTCTAATTAATTAAACAAAGTTATTTAATTAAATGAGAAGCCATTCCTAATTAATTAAATGAAGTTATTTAATTAAATAAGAAAAGTGTCTCTAATTAATTAAAGATTATTTAATTAAATAGAAAAAGTAATTATGAGAGCATATCTCATTTTATTAAATTAAATATCCCAACAAAATCTCTCTTCAGTTCAAAAAGGGAAATTTCCAGTTCGCTATTGATTAAAAAATGAGTTAAATAAGTTAACTCCTTTTTCTACTCAAATTGAATCAGTTAACTCCTTATTTTACTCAAATTAAATCTATTAACTCACTTTAATTTGAAAATCTCCCTTTATGACTGATCTTTAGGTTTAATCCTGACTGTTGATTGAAATCGATCTCAACCATTGATGAATTCCAAGAAAGTATTTTTAAGAGACCCTTATTTGTTCATTTTGAAAGGTTGAATGAGAATTTGCATCGAATTGTTGCTGGAATTCATACTCACATTTGCTCATATTCGCATACACAAAGATAAAGTTTGACCAACAGTTGCCCAGATTTAACCATGGTTGACTTGAGTTGACTAGTTTCGAAAAGAATTTTGAAATAATTAAACGAAATTATTTAATTAATTTGAGTACTTACTTCTAATTAATTAAACAAAGTTATTTAATTAAACGAGAAGCCATTCCTAATTAAATAATTGAAGTTATTTAATTAAATAAGAAAAGTGTCTCTAATAAATTAAAGATTATTTACTTAAATAGAAAAAGTAATTATGAGAGCATATGTCATTTTATTAAATTAAATATCTCAACAAAATCTCTCTTCAGTTCAAAAAGGGAAATTTCCAGTTCACTATTGATCAAAAATGAGTTAAATCAGTTAACTCCTTTTTCTACTCAAATTGAATCAGTTAACTCCTTATTTTACTCAAATTAAATCTGTTAACTCCCTTTAATTTGGACATCTCCCTTTATGACTGAACTTCACCTTTAATCCTGACCGTTGATTGAAATTGATCTCAACCGTTGATGAATTCCAGGAAAGTCTATTTAAGAGATCCTCATCTCTTCATTTTGAAAGGCTGAATTAGAATTTGCATCGAATTGTTGCTAGAATTCATACTCACATTTGCTCATATTCACATATGCAAAGATCATGTTTGACCAAATGTTGACCAGATTTAACCACGGTTGACTTGAGTTGACTAGTTTTGAAAAGAATTTTGAAATAATTAAATAAAATTATTTAATTAAATGGAGTACTTACTTCTAATTAATTAAACAAAGTTATTTAATTAAATGAGAAGCCATTCCTACTTAATTAAATGAAGCTATTTAATTAAATAAGAAAATTGTCTCTAATTAATTAAAGATTGTTTAATTAAATAGAAATAGTAATTATGAGAGCATATCTCATTTTATTAAATTAAATATCTCAACAAAATCTCTCTTCAGTTCATAAAGGGAAATTTTCAGTTCACTATTGATCAAAAAAAAGTTAAATAAGTTATCTCCCTTTTCTACAAAAATTGAATCAGTTAACTCTTTATTTTACTCAAATTAAATCTGTTAACTCTCTTTAATTTGAAAATCTCCCTTTATGACTGAACTTCACCTTTAATCCTGACCATTGATTGAAATCGATCTCAACCATTGATGAATTCTAGGAAAGTCTGTTTAAGAGACACTCATCTGTTCATTTCGAAAGGCTGAATGAGAATTTGCATCGAATTATTGCTGGAATTCATACTCACATTTGCTCATATTCACATACGCAAAGATCAAGTTTGACCAAAAGTTGATCATATTTAACCACGGTTGACTTGAGTTGATTAGTTTTGAAAAGAATTTTGAAATAATTAAACGAAATTATTTAATTAAATTGAGTACTTACTTCTAATTAATTAAACAAAGTTATTTAATTAAATGAGAAGCCATTCCTTATTAATTAAATGAAGTTATTTAATTAAATAAGAAAAGTGTCTCTAATTAATTAAAGATTATTTAATTAAATAGAAAAAATAATTATGAGAGAATATCTCGTTTTATTAAATTAAATATCTCAACAAAATCTCTCTTCAGTTCCAAAAGGGAAATTTCCAGTTAACTTTTGATAAAAAATGAGTTAAATCAGTTAACTCCTTTTTCTACTCAAATTGAATCAGTTAACTCCTTATTTTACTCAAATTAAATCTATTAACTCCCTTTAATTTGAAAATCTCCCTTTAGGACTGAACTTGACCTTTAATCCTAACTGTTGATTGAAATCGATCTCAACCGTTGATGAATTTCAGGAAAGTCTATTTAAGATACCCTCACCTCTTCATTTTAAAAGGTTGAATAAGGCTTTGCATCGAATTGTTGCTGGAATTCATACTCACATTTGCTCATATTCACATACGCAAAGATCAAGTTTGACCAAAAGTTGACCAAATTTGACCACGGTTGTTTTGAGTTGACTAGTCTCGAAAAGAATATTGAAATAATTAAACTAAATTATTGAATTAAATGGAGTACTTACTTCTAATTAATTAAACAAAGTTATTTAATTAAATGAGAAGCCATTCCTAATTAATGAAATGAAGTTATTTAATTAAATAAGAAAAGTGTCTCTAATTAATTAAAGATTAATAAATTAAATAGAAAAAGTAATAATGAGAGCATATCTCATTTTATTAAATTAAATATCTCAACAAAATCTCTCTTCAATTCAAAAAGGGAAATTTTCAGTTCACTATTGATAAAAAATGAGTTAAATCAGTTAACTCGTTTTTCTACTAAAATTGAATCAGTTAACCCCTTATTTCGCTCAAATTAAATCTGTTAACTCCCTTTAATTTGGAAATCTCCTTTTTTGACTGAACCTCGCCTTTAATCCTGACCATTGATTGAAATCGATCTCAACTGTTGATGAATTCAAGGAAAGTCTATTTAAGAGACCCTCATCTCTTCATTTTGAAAAGTTGAATGAGAATTTGCATTGAATTGTTGCTAAAATTCATACTCACATTTGCTCATATTCACATACTCAAAGATCAAGTTTGACCAAAAGTTGACCAGATTTAACCACGGTTGACTTGAGTTGACTAGTTTCAAAAAGAATTTAAAATAATTAAACGAAATTATTTAACTAAATAGAGTACTTCTAATTAATTAAACAAAGTTATTTAATTAAATAAAAAGCCATTCCTGATTAATTAAATGAATTTATTTAATTAAATAAGAAGAGTGTCTCTAATTAATTAAAGATTACTTAATTAAATAGAAAAAGTAATTATGAGAGCATATCTCTTTTTATTAAATTAAACATCTAAAAAAAATCTCTCTTCAGTTCAAAAAGGGAAATTTCCAGTTCACTATTGATAAAAAATGGGTTAAATCAGTTAACTCCTTTTTCTACTCAAATTGAATCAGTTAACTCCTTATTTTACTCAAATTAAATCTATTAACTCCCTTTAATTTCAAAAACTCCCTTTATGACTAAACTTCACCTTTAATCCTGACCGTTGATTGAAATCGATCTCAACCGTTGATGAATTTCAGAAAAGTCTATTTAAGAGACCCCCATCTCTTCATTTTGAAAAGTTGACTAAGAATTGGCATCAAATTGTTGTTGGAATTCATACTCACATTTGCACATATTCACATACGCAAAGATCAAGATTGATCAAAAGTTGATTAGATTTAACTACGGTTGACTTGAGTTGACTAGTTTCAAAATTTTTTTTTGAAATAATTAAACAAAATTATTTAATTAAATGGAATACTTATTTCTAATTAATTAAACAAAGTTATTTAATTAAATGAAAAGCCATTCCCAATTAATTAAATGAAGTTATTTAATTAAATAAGAAAAGTGTCTTTAATTAATTAAAGATTATTTAATTAAATAGAAAAAGTAGTTATGAGAGCATATCTCATTTTACTAAATTAAATATCTCCACAAAATCTCTCTTTAGTTCAAAAAGGGAAATTTTCAGTTCACTATTGATAAAAAATGAGGTAAATCAGTTAACTCCTTTTTCTACTCAAATTGAATCAGTTAACTCCTTATTTTACTCAAATTAAATCTGTTAACTCCTTTTAATTTCAAAATCTCCCTTTATGATTGAACTTCACCTTTAATCCTGACCGTTGATTGAAATCGATCTCAACCGTTGATGAATTCGAGGAAAGTCTATTTAACAGACCCTCATCTCTTCATTTTAAAAGGTTGAATAAGAATTTGCATCGAATTGTTGTTGGAATTCATACTCACATATGCTCATATCCACATACGCAAAGATCAAGTTTGACCAAAAGCTGACCAGATATAACCACGGTTGACTTGAGTTGACTAGTTTGAAAAATAATTTTGAAACAATTAAACGTAATTATTTAATTAAATAGAGTACTTACTTCTAATTAATTAAATAAAGTTATTTAATTAAATGAGAAGCCATTGCTAATTAATTAAATGAAGTTATTTAATTAAATAAGAAAACTGTCTCTAATTAATTAAAGATTATTTAATTAAATAGAAAAAGTAATTATGAGAGCATATCTCATTTTATTAAATTAAATATCTCAACAAAATATCTCTTCAGTTCAAAAAGGGAAATTTTAAGTTCACTATTGATCAAAAATGAGTTAAATAAGTTAACTCCTTTTTCTACTCAAATTAAATCAGTTAACTCCTTATTTTACTCAAATTAAATCTGTTAATTCCTTTTAATTTGGAAATCTCCTTTTATGAATGAACTTCACCTTTAATCCTGACCGTTGATTGAAATCGATCTCAACCGTTGATGATTTTCAGGACGGTATATTTAAGAGACTCTCATCTCTTCATTTTGAAAGGTTGAATGAGAATTTGCATCGAATTGTTGCTGAAATTGATACTCACATTTGGTCATAATCACATACGCAAAGATGAAATTTGACCAAAAGTTGACCATATTTAACCACAGTTGATTTGATTTTACTAGTTTTGAAAAGAATTTTGTAATAATTAAACGAAATTATGTAATTAAATGGAGCATTTATGTCTAGTTAATTAGACAAAGTTATTTAATTAAATGAGAAGCCATTCTTAATTAATTAAATGAAGTTATTTAATTAGATAAGAAAAGTGTCTCTAATTAATTAAAGATTATTTAATTAAATAGAAAAGGTAATTATGAGAGCATATCTCATTTTATTAAATTAAATATCTCAACAAAATCTCTCTTCAGTTTAAGAAGGAAAATTTCCAGTTCATTGTTGATAAAAAATGAGTTAAATCAATTAACTCCTTTTTCTACTCAAATTGAATAAGTTAACTCCTTATTTTACACAAATTAAATTTGTTAACTCCCTTTAATTTATAAATCTCCCTTTATGATTGACCTTCACCTTTAGTCCTGACTTTTGATTGAAATCGATCTCAACTGTTGATGAATTCTAGGAACGTCTATTTAAGAGACCCTCATCTCTTCATTTTGACAGGTGGAATGAGAATTTGCATCGAATTGTTGCTGGAATTCATACTCACATTTGCTCATATTTACATACGCAAAGATGAAATTTGACCAAAAGTTGATCATATTTAACAACGATTGACTTGAGTTGACTAGTTTTGAAAAGAATTTTGAAATAATTAAACGAAATTATTTAATTAAATGGAGTATTTACCTCTAATTAATGAAATAAAGTTATTTAATTAAATGAGAAGTCATTTCTAATTAATTAAATGAAGTTATTTAATTAAATAAGAAAAGTGTCTCTAATTAATTAAAGATTATTTAATTAAATAGAAAAACTAATTATGAGAGCTTATCTCATTTTATTAAATTAAATATATCAACAAAATCTCTCTTCAGTTCAAAAAGAGAAATTTCCAGTTCACTATTGATAAAAAATGAGTTAAATCAGTTGACTCCTTTTTCTACTTAAATTGAATCAATTAACTCCTATTTTACTCAATTTAAATCTGTTAACTCCATTTAATTTGAAAATCTCCCTTTATGACTAAACTTCACCTTTAATCTCGACCGTTGATTGAAATCGATCTCAACTGTTGATGAATTTCAGGAAAGCCTATTTAAGAGACCCTCATCTCTTCATTTTCAAAGGTTGAATGAGAATTTGCACTGAATTGTTTCTGAAATTCATAATCACATTTGCTCATATTCACATACGAAAAGATCAAGTTTGACCAAAAGTTGACCAGATTTAACCACAGTTGACTCGAGTTGACTAGTTTCGAAAAGAATTTTGAAATAATTAAACGAAATCATTTAATTAAATGGAGTACTTACTTCTAATTAATTAAATAAAGTTATTTAATTAAATGAGAAGCAATTCCTAATTAATTAAATGAAGTTATTTAATTAAATAAAAAATTGTCTCTAATTAATTAAAGATTATTTAATTAATTAGAAAAAGTAATTATTGAGCATATCTCATTTTATTAAATTAAATATGTGAACAAAATCTATCTTGAGTTCAAAAAGAGAAATTTTTAGTTCACTTTTGATAAAAAATGAGTTAAATCAATTGACTCCTTTTTCTACTCAAATTGAATCAATTAACTCCTTATTTTACTAAAATTAAATTTGTTAACTTATTTTAATTTGGAAATCTCTCTTTTTGACTGAACCTCACCTTTAATCTTGACCATTGATTGGAATCGATCTCAACCATTGATGAATTTCAGGAAAGCCTATTTAAGAGACCCTCATCTCTTCATTTTGAAAGGTTGAATGAGAATTTGCATCGAATTTTTTACTAAAATTCATACTCACATTTTCTCATATTCACATATGCAAAGATCAATTTTGACCAAAAGTTGACCAGATTTGACCATGGTTGACTTGAGTTGCTTGATTTCGAAAAGAATTTTGAAATAATTAAACGAAATTATTTAATTAAATGGAGTACTTCCTTCTAATTAATTAAACAAAGTTATTTAATTAAATAAGAAGCCATTCCTAATTAATTAAATGAAGTTATTTAATTAAATAAGAAAAGTGTCTCTAATTAATTAAAGATTACTTAATTAAATAGAAAAAGTAATTGTGAGAGCATATCTCATTTTATTAAATTAAATATCTCAACAAAATCTCTGTTCAATTCAAAAAGAGAAATTTCTAAATCACTATTGATCAAAAATGAGTTAAATCAGTGGCTCCTTTTTCTACTCAAATTGAATCACTTAACTCCTTATTTTACTCAAATTAAATCTGTTAAATACTTTTAATTTGGAAATCTCCCTTTATGACTGAACTTCACCTTTAATCCTGACCATTAATTAAAATTTATCTCAACTGTTGATGAATTCTACGAAAGTCTATTTAAGAGACCCTCATCTCTTCATTTTGAAAGGTTGAATGAGAATTTGCATCGAATTGTTGCTGAAATTCATACTCACATTTGTTCATATTCACATATGCAAAGATCAAGTTTGACCAAAAGTTGACCAGATTTGACCACGATTGACTTGAGTTTACTAGTTTTGAAAAGAATTTTGAAATAATTAAACCAAATTATTTAATTAAATGGAGTACTTACTTCTAATTAATTAAACAAAGTTATTTAATTAAATGAGAAGCCATTCCTAATTAATTAAATGAAGTTATTTAATTAAATAAGAAAAGTGTCTATAATTAATTAAAGATTACTTAATTAAATAGAAAAAGTAATTATAAGAGCATATCTCATTTTATTAAATTAAATATCTCAACAAAATCTCTCTTCAGTTCAAAAAGGGAAATTTTCAGTTCACTATTAATAAAAAATGAATTAAATTAGTTAACTCCTTTTTCTACTCAAATTGAATCAGTTAACTCCTCATTTTACTCAAATTAAATCTGTTAACTCACTTTAATTTGGAAATCTCCCTTTAGGACTAAACTTCACCTTTAATCTTGACTGTTGATTGAAATCGATCTCAGACATTGATGAATTCCTGGAAAGTCTATTTAAGAGACCCTCATCTCTTCATTTTGAAAGGTTGAATGAGAATTTGCATCGAATTGTTGCTGGAATTCATACTCACATTTGCTCATATTTACATACGCAAAGATCAAGTTTGACAAAAAGTTGACTAGATATGGCCATGATTGATTTGAGTTGACTAGTTTCGAAAAGAATTTTGAAATAATTAAATGAAATTATTTAATTCAATGGAGTACGTACTTCTAATATATTAAACAAAGTTATTTAATTAAATGAGAAGCCATTCCTAATTAATTAAATGAAATTATTTAATTAAATAAGAAAAGTGTCTCTAATTAATTAAAGATTACTTAATTAAATAGAAAAAGTAATTATAAGAGCATATCTCATTTTATTAAATTAAATATCTCAACAAAATCTCTCTTCAGTTCAAAAAGAGAAATTTCCAGTTCACTATTGATAAAAAATAAGTTAAATCAGTTAACTCATTTTTCTACTCAAATTGAATCAGTTAACTCCTTATTTTACTCAAATTAAATCTATTAACTCTTTTTAATTTGAAAATCTCCCTTTATGACTGAACTTCACCTTTAATCCTGACCGTTGATTGAAATCGGTCTTAACCGTTGATGTATTATAGGAAAGTCTATTTAAGAGACCCTCATCTCTGCATTTTGAAAGGTTGAATGAAAATTTGCATCGAATTGTTGTTGGAATTCATACTCACATTTGCTCATATTAACATACGCAAACATAAAGTTTGACCAAAAGTTGACCAGATTTGACCATAGTTGACTTGAGTTGACTAGTTTCGAAAAGAATTTTAAAATAATTAAATGAAATTATTTAACTAAATGGAGTACTTCTAATTAATTAAACAAAGTTATTTAATTAAATGAAAAGCCATTCCTAATTAATTAAATAAATTTATTTAATTAAATAAGAAGAGTGTCTCTAATTAATTAAAGATTACTTAATTAAATAGAAAAAGTAATTATGAAAGCATATCTCATTTTATTAAATTAAATATCTAAACAAAATCTCTCTTCAGTTCAAAAAGGGAAATTTCCAGTTCACTATTGATAAAAAATGGGTTAAATCAGTTAACTCCTCTTTCTACTCAAATTGAATCAGTTAACTCCTTATTTTACTCAAATTAAATCTGTTAACTCCTTTTAATTTTAAAAGCTCTCTTTATGGCTAAACTTCACCTTTAATCCTGACCATTGATTGAAATCGATCTCAACCGTTGATCAATTTCAAAAAAGTCTATTTAAGAGACCCTCATCTCTTCATTTTGAAAGGTTGACTGAGAATTTGCATCGAATTGTTGTTGGAATTCATACTCACATTTGCTCATATTCACATACACAAAGATCAAGTTTGATCAAAAGTTGATTAGATTTAACTACGGTTGACTTGAGCTGACTAGTTTCGAAATTTTTTTTGAAATAATTAAACGAAATTATTTAATTAAATGGAATACTTACTTCTAATTAATTAAACAAAGTTATTTAATTAAATGCGAAGCCATTCCTAATTAATTAAATGAAGTTATTTAATTAAATAAGAAAAGTGTCTCTAATTAATTAAAGATTATTTAATTAAATAGAAAATGTAATTATGAGAGCATATCTCATTTTACTAAATTAAATATCTCCACAAAATCTATCTTTAGTTCAAAAAGAGAAATTTTTAGTTCACTATTGATAAAAAATGAGGTAAATCAGTTAACTCCTTTTTCTACTCAAATTGAATCAGTTAACTCCTTATTTTACTCAAATTAAATCTGTTAACTCCTTTTAATTTGAAAATCTCCCTTTATGACTGAACTTCACCTTTAATCCTGACCGTTGATTGAAATCAATCTCAACCGTTGATGAATTCGAAGAAAGTCTATTTAAATGACCGTCATCTCTTCATTTTAAAAGGTTGAATAAGAATTTGCATCGAATTGTTGTTGGAATTCATACTCACATATGCTCATATTCACATACGCAAAGATCATGTTTGACCAAAAGCTGACCAAATATAACCACAGTTGACTTGAGTTGACTAGTTTCGAAAATAATTTTGAAATAATTAAACGAAATTATTTAATTAAATAGAGTACTTACTTCTAATTAATTAAATAAAGTTATTTAATTAAATGAGAAGCCATTGCTAATTAATTAAATGAAGTTATTTAATTAAATAAAAAAATTGTCTCTAATTAATTAAAGATTATTTAATTAAATAGAAAAAGTAATTATGAGAGCATATCTCATTTTATTAAATTAAATATCCCAAAAAAAAATCTCTTCAGTTCAAAAAGGGAAATTTTAAGTTCACTATTGATCAAAAATGAGTTAAATAAGTTAACTCCTTTTTCTACTCAAATTCAATCAGTTAACTCCTTATTTTACTTAAATTAAATCTGTTAACTCCTTTTAATTTGGAAATCTCCCTTTATGAATGAACTTCACCTTTAATCCTGACCGTTGATTGAAATCGATCTCAACTGTTGATGAATTTCAGGAAGGTATATTTAAGAGACTCTCATCTCTTCATTTTGAAAGGTTGAATGAGAATTTGCATCGAATTGTTGCTAAAATTCATACTCACATTTGCTCATATTCACATACGCAAAGATCAAGTTTGACCAAAAGTTGATCAGATTTAACCACGGTTGACTTTAGTTAACTAGTTTCAGAAAGAATTTTGAATTAATTAGATGACATTATTTAATTAAATGGATTACTTACTTCTAATTAATTAAACAAAATTATTTAATTAAATGAGAAACCATTCCTAATTTATTAAATGAAGTTATTTAATTAAATAAGAAAAGTGTCTCTAATTAATTAAAAATTATTTAATTAAATAGAAAAAGTAATTATGAGAGCATATCTCAGTTTATTAAATTAAATATCTCAACAAAATCTCTCTTCAGTTTAAGAAGGGAAATTTCCAGTTCACTATTGATAAAAAATGAGTTAAATCAGTTAACTCCTTTTTCTACTCAAATTGAATAAGTTAACTCTTTATTTTACTCAAATTAAATCTATTAACTCCCTTTAATTTAGAAATCTCCCTTTATGACTGAACTTCACCTTTAATCCTGACTGTTGATTGAAATCGATCTCAACCGTTGATGAATTCCAGGAACGTCTATTTAAGAGACCCTCATCTCTTCATTTTGAAAGGTGGAATGAGAATTTGCATCGAATTGTTGCTGGAATTCATACTCACATTTTCTCATATTCACATACGCAAAGATGAAATTTGACCAAAATTTGACCATATTTAACCACAGTTTACTTGAGTTTACTAGTTTTGAAAAGAATTTTAAAATAATTAAACGAAATTATTTAATTAAATGGAGTACTTACGTCTAATTAATTAAACAAAGTTATTTAATTAAATGAGAAGCCATTCCTAATTAATAAAATAAAGTTATTTAATTAGATAAGAAAAGTATCTCTAATTAATTAAAGATTATTTAATTAAATAGAAAAACTAATTATGAGAGCATATCTCATTTTATTAAATTAAATATCTCAACAAAATCTCTCTTCAGTTCAAAAAGAAAAAATTTCAGTTCACTATTGATAAAAAATGAGTTAAATCAGTTAACTATTTTTTCTACTCAAATTGAATTAGTTAACTCTTTATTTTACTCAAATTAAATATGTTAACTCCCTTTAATTTGGAAATCTCTCTTTATTACTGAACTTCACCTTTAATTCTTACCGTTGATTGAAATCGATCTCAACCGTTGATGAATTCCAGGTAAGTCTATTTAAGAGACCCTCATCTCTTCATTTTGAAAGGTTGAATGAGAATTTGCATCGAATTGTTGCTAAAATTCATACTCACATTTTCTCATATTCACATACGCAAAGATCAAGTTTAACCAAAAGTTGACCAGATTTAACCACGGTTGACTTGAGTTGACTACTTTCAAAATTTTTTTTTAAATAATTAAATAAAATTATTTAATTAAATGGAGTACTTACTTCTAATTATTTAAACAAAGTTATTTAATTAAATGAGAAGTCATTCCTAATTAATTAAATGTAGTTATTTAATTAAATAAGGAAAGTGTCTTTAATTAATTAAGGATTATTTAATTAAATAGAAAAAGTAATTATGAGAGCATATCTCATTTTATTAAATTAAATATCTCAACAAAATCTCTCTTGAGTTCAAAACAGGAAATTTTCAATTCACTTTTGATCAAAAATGAGTTAAATCAGTTAACTCCTTTTTATACTCAAATTGAATCAGTTAACTCCTCATTTTACTGAAATTAAATCTGTTACCTCCATTTAATTTGAAAATCTTCCTTTATGTCTGAACTTCACTTTTAATCCTGACCGTTGATTGAAATCGGTCTCAACGGTAGATAAATTTCAAGAAAGTTTATTTAAAACACCCTCATCTGTTCATTTTGAAAGGTTGAATGAGAATTTGCATTGAATTGTTGCAGGAATTCATACTCACATTTGCTCATATTCACATACGCAAAGATCAAGTTTGACCAAAAGTTGATTAGATATGACCATGGTTGGTTTGAGTTGACTATTTTCAAATAGAATTTTGATATAATTAAACAAAATTATTTAATTAAATGGAGTACGTACTTCTAATTAATTAAACAAAGTTATTTAATTAAATGAGAAGCCATTCCTAATTAATTAAATGAAGTTAGTTAACTAAATAAGAAAAGTGTCTTTAATTAATTAAAGATTATTTAATTAAATAGAAAAAGTAATTATGAGAGCATATCTCATTTTATTAAATTAAATATCTCAACAAAATCTCTCTTCAGTTCAAAAAGGGAAATATCCAGTTCACTATTGATAAAAAATGAGTTAAATCATTTAACTCCTTTCTCTACTCGAATTGAATCAGTTAATTCCTTATTTTACTCAAATTAAATCTGTTAACACCCTTTAATTTGGAAATCTACCTTTATGACTGAACGTCAACTTTAATCCTAACCGTTGATTGAAATCGATCTCAACCATTAATGAATTCCAAGAAAGTCTATTTATGAGACCCTCATCACTTCATTTTGAAAGGTTGAATGAGAATTTGCATTGAATTGTTGCTGGAATTCATACTCACATTTGCTCATTGTCACATACACAAAGATCAAGTTTGACCAAAAGTTGAGCAAATTTAACCTCGGTTGAATTGAGTTGACTAGTTTCGAAAATAATTTTGAAATAATTAAACAAAATTATTTAATTAAATTGAGTACTTACTTCTAATTATTTAAACAAAGTTATTTAATTAAATAAGAAGTCATTCTTAATTAATTAAATGAAGTTATTTAATTAAATAAGAAGAGTGTCTCTAATTAATTAAAGATTATTTAACTAAATAGAAAAAGTAATTATTAGAGCATATCTCATTTTATTAAATTAAATATCTCAACAAAATCTCTCTTCCGTTCAAAAAAGGAAATTTCCATTTCACTATTGATAAAAAATGATGTAAATCAGTTAACACCTTTTTCTACTCAAATTGAATAAGTTAACTCCTTATTTTACACAAATTAAATCTGTTAACTTCCTTTAATTTGGAAATCTTCTTTTATGACTGAACTTCACCTTTAATCCTGACTGTTGATTGAAATCGATCTCAACTGTTGATGAATTCCAGGAAAGCCTATTTAAGAGACCCTCATCTCTTCATTTTGAAAGGTTGAATGAGAATTTGCATCGAATTGTTTTTGGAATTCATACTCACAGCTGCTCATATTCACTTACGCAAAGATCAAGTTTGACCAAAAGTTGACCAGATTTAACCACGGTTGACTTGAGTTGACTAGTTTCGAATAGAATTTATAAATAATTAAACAAAATTATTTAATTAAATGGAGTACTTATTTTTAATTAATTAAAAAAAGTTGTTTAATTAAATGAGAAGCCATTCGTAATTAATTAAATGAAGTTATTTAATTAAATAAGAAAAGTGTCTCTAATTGATTAAAGATTATTTAATTAAATAGAAAAAGTAATTATAGAGCATATCTCATTTTATTAAATTAAATATCTCAACAAAATCTCTCTTCAATTCAAAAAGGGAAATTTCCAGTTCACTATTGATAAAAAATGAGTTAAATCAGTTGACTCCTTTTTCTACTCAAATTGAATCAATTATCTCCTATTTTACTCAATTTAAATCTGTTAACTCTATTTAATTTGGAAATCTCCCTTTGTGACTGAACTTCACCTTTAAACTCGACCGTTGATTGAAATCGATCTCAACCGTTGATGAATTCCAGGAAAGCCTATTTAAGAGACCCTCATCTCTTCATTTTCAAAGGTTGAATGAGAATTTGCACCAAATTGTTTCTGAAATTCATACTCACATTTGCTCATATTCACAAACGAAAAGATCAAGTTTGACCAAAAGTTGACCAAATTTAACCACAGTTGACTCGAGTTGACTAGTTTCGAAAAGAATTTTGAAATAATTAAATGAAATCATTTAATTAAATGGGGTAATTACTTCTAATTAATTAAATAAAGTTATTTAATTAAATGAGAAGCCATTCCTAATTAATTAAATGAAGCCATTTAATTAAATAAAAAAATTGTCTCTAATTAATTAAAGATTATTTAATTAATTAGAAAAAGTAATTATTGAGCATATCTCATTTTATTAAATTAAATATGTGAACAAAATCTGTCTTGAGTTCAAAAAGAGGAATTTTCAGTTCACTTTTGATAAAAAATGAGTTAAATCAGTTGACTCATTTTTCTACTCAAATTGAATCAATTAACTCCTTATTTTACTCAAATTAAATTTGTTAACTTCTTTTAATTTGGAAATCTCCCTTTTTGACTGAACTTCACCTTTAATCTTGACCGTTGATTGGAATCGATCTCAACCATTGATGAATTTCAGGAAAGCCTATTTAAGAGACCCTCATCTCTTCATTTTGAAAGGTTGAATGAGAATTTGCATCGAATTTTTTACTAGAATTCATACTCACATTTACTCATATTCACATATGCAAAGATCAATTTTGACCAAAAGTTGACCAGATTTGACCATGGTTGACTTGAGTTGCTTAGTTTCGAAAAGAATTTTGAAATAATTAAACGAAATTATTTAATTAAATGGAGTACTAACTTCTAATTAATGAAACAAAGTTATTTAATTAAATAAGAAGCCATTCCTAATTAATTAAATGAAGTTATTTAATTAAATAAGAAAAGTGTCTCTAATTAATTAAAGATTACTTAATTAAATAGAAAAAGTAATTGTGAGAGCATATCTCATTTTATTAAATTAAATATCTCAACAAAATCTCTGTTCAATTCAAAAAGAGAAATTTCTAAATTACTATTGATAAAAAATGAGTTAAATCAGTGACTCCTTTTTCTACTCAAATTGAATCAGTTAACTCCTTATTTTACTCAAATTAAATCTGTTAACTCCCTTTAATTTAGAAATCTCCCTTTATGACTGAACTTCACCTTTAATCCTGACCATTAATTGAAATTGATCTCAACTGTTGATGAATTCCACGAAAGTCTATTTAAGAGACCCTCATCTCTTCATTTTGAAAGGTTGAATGACAATTTGCATCGAATTATTGCTGGAATTCATACTCACATTTGTTCATATTCACATACGCAAAGATCAAGTTTGACCAAAAGTTGACCAGATTTGACCACGATTGACTTGAGTTTACTAGTTTCGAAAAGAATTTTGAAATAATTAAACAAAATTATTTAATTAAATGGAGCACTTACTTCTAATTAATTAAACAAAGTTATTTAATTAAATGAGAAGCCATTCCTAATTAATTAAATGAAGTTATTTAATTAAATAAGAAAAGTGTCTATAATTAATTAAAGATTACTTAATTAAATAGAAAAAGTAATTATAAGAGCATATCTCATTTTATTAAATTAAATATCTCAACAAAATCTCTCTTCAGTTCAAAAAGGGAAATTTTTAGTTCACTATTGATAAAAAATGAGTTAAATTAGTTAACTCCTTTTTCTACTCAAATTGAATCAGTTAACTCCTCATTTTACTCAAATTAAATCTGTTATCTCACTTTAATTTGGAAATCTCTCTTTATGACTAAACTTCACTTTTAATCCTGACCGTTGATTGAAATCGATCTCAGACATTGATGAATTCCAGGAAAGTCTATTTAAGAGACCCTCATCTCTTCATTTTGAATGGTTGAATGAGAATTTGTATCGAATTGTTGCTAGAATTCATACTCACATTTGCTCATATTTACATATGCAAAGATCAAGTTTGACCAAAATTTGACTAGATATGGCCACGGTTGATTTGAGTTGACTAGTTTCGAAAAGAATTTTGAAATAATTAAACGAAATTATTTAATTAAATGGAGTACGTACTTCTAATATATTAAACAAAATTATTTAATTAAATGAGAAGCCATTCCTAATTAATTAAATGAAGTTATTTAATTAAATAAGAAAAATGTTTCTAATTAATTAAAGATTACTTAATTAAATAGAAAAAGTAATTATAAGAGCATATCTCATTTTATTAAATTAAATATCTCAACAAAATCTCTCTTTAGTTCAAAAAGAGAAATTTCCAGTTCACTATTGATAAAAAATAAGTTAAATCATTTTTCTACTCAAATTGAATCAGTTAACTCCTTATTTTACTCAAATTAAATCTATTAACTCCTTTTAATTTGAAAATCTCCCTTTATGACTGAATTTCACCTTTAATCCTGACCGTTGATTGAAATCGATCTTAACCGTTGATGTATTCCAGGAAAGTCTATTTAAAAGACCCTCATCTCTTCATTTTGAAAGGTTGAATGAGAATTTGCATCAAATTGTTGTTGAAATTCATACTCACATTTGCTCATATTAACATACGCAAAGATAAAGTTTGACCAAAAGTTGACCAGATTTGACCACAGTTGACATGAGTTGACTAGTTTCGGAAAGAATTTTGAAATAATTAAATGAAATTATTTAATTAAATGGAGTACTTACTTCTCATTAATTAAACAAAGTTATTTAATTAAATGAGAAGGCATTCCTAAATAATTAAATAAAGTTATTGAATTAAATAAGAAAAGTGTCTCTAATTAATTAAAGATTATTTAATTAAATAGAAAAGCAATTATGAGAGCATATCTCATTTTATTAAATTAAATATCTCAACAAAATCTCTCTTCAGTTCAAAAAGGAAAATTTCCAGTTCACTATTGATAAAAAATGAGTTAATTCAGTTAACTCCTTTTTCTACTCAAATTGAATCAGTTAACTCCTTATTTTACTCAAATTAAATCTGTTAACTCCCTATAATTTGGAAATCTCCCTTTATGAATGAATTTCACCTTTAATCCTAACCGTTGATTGAAATCAATCTCAACCATTGATGAATTCTAGAAAAGTCTATTTAAGACACCCTCATCTCTTCATTTTGAAAGGTTGAATGAAAATTGGCATCGAATTGTTGCTAGAATTCATACTCACATTTGCTCATATTCACATACGCAAATATCAAATTTGAGCAAAAGTTGACCAGATTTAACCACAGTCGACTTGAGCTGACTAGTTTCGAAAAGAATTTTAAAATAATTAGACGAAATTATTTAATTAAATGGAGTACTTACTTCTAATTAATTAAAGAAAGTTATTTAATTAAATGAGAAGCCATTCCTAATTAATTAAATGAAGTTATTTAATTAAATAAGAAGAGTGTCTCTAATTAATTAAAGATTATTTAGTTAAATAGAAAAAGCAATTATTAGAACATATCTCATTTTATTAAATTAAATATCTCAACAAAATCTCTCTTCATTTCAAAAAGGGAAATTTCTAGTTCACTATTGGTCAAAAATGAGTTAAATCAGTTAACTCCTTTTTCTACTCAAATTGAATCAGTTAACTCCTTATTTTACTCAAATTAAATCTGTTCACTCCCTTTAATTTGGAAATCTCCTTTTATGACTGAACTTCACCTTTAATCCTGACCGTTGATTGAAATTGATCTCAACCATAGGAAAGTCTATTTAAGAGACCCTCATCTCTTCATTTTGAAATGTTGAATAAGAATTTGCATCGAATTGTTGCTAGAATTCATACTCACGTTTGCTCATATTCACATACGCAAAGATCAATTTTGACCAAAAGTTGACCAAATTTGACCACGGTTGACTTCAGTTGACTAGTTTCGAACAGAATTTTGAAATAATTAAACGAAATTATTTAATTAAATGGAGTACTTACTTCTAATTAATTAAACAAAGTTATTTAATTAAATGAGAATCCCTTCCTAATTAATTAAATGAAGTTATTTAATTAAATAAGAAAAGATTCTCAAATTAATTAAAGATTATTTAATTAAATAGAAAAAGAAATTATGAGAGCATATCTCATTTTATTAAATTAAATATCTCAACAAAATCTCTCTTCAGTTCAAAAAAGGAAATTTCCATTTGACTATTGATAAAAAATGAGTTAAATTAGTTAACTCTTTTTTCTACTCAAATTGAATCAGTTAACTCTTTATTTTACTTAAATTAAATCTGTTAACTCCCTTTAATTTGAAAATCTCCCTTTATGACTGAACTTCACCTTTAATCCTGACTGTTGATTGAAATCGACCTCAACCGTTGATGAATTCTAGAAAAGTCTATTTAAGAGACCCTCATCCTTTTATTTTGAAAGTTTGAATGAGAATTTGCATTGAATTGTTGCTGGAATTAATACTCACATTTTCTCATATTCACATACGCAAACATCAAGTTTGACCAAAAGTTGACCAAATTTAACCACGGTTTACTTGAGTTGACTAGTTTTGAAAATAATTTTGAAATAATTAAACAAAATTATTTAATTAAATTGATTACTTACTGTAGACACCTAAATTTGATTACATCGCTTTGGTAATCTAATTTAGCCATCTCTAAAAGCATCATTAATTAAATTCTTATTTAATTAATCCTTTGCCATCTTCTAACCGATTAATTTAATTAATCATCTATAGTCCTAATTGATAAATCAAATATCCTATTATTTATCAATTAAATCCTATTCTTCTATCTAATTTCAAAAATCTCCATTTATTAAATAAATCTATTTGATAAATAAAATCTTCAAATCTAGAAACCCTAACCTATCCCTAAACCTCCATTTAGCCTAATCCACCCCATCCACCCATACTAACCAAGCTTAGCCACTAACTCACCCACCCTCATTAATGCCATCGACTTGCACATTTCTAACATTTCTAATCTAATCTTAAACCCAAGCCTAATCCACCCCTTAATATTGTCACATTCCCTAAACATGTTTAAGACTTTCCTAAACCAAACCAAAGTCCCCCCTCAAAAATCTCAACAACCAAGTCATGAGTGCTCTTACAAACCATAAAAGACTCTTACAAGCCCACTCATTCCTCTTACATCTCTCTTACATACTCAACCCCACTCATCATTCCTTTAACCAACCCTTTACCCTACCCTCTCACACTCATTCTCCTTGTGACAAGTGTCACCTTCCCATTGGTGCTAAACAAGAACAATCCATGTGCTCCCCTTTCAGTGCATCTTAGCCCTCCTTAACCATCTCCCCATCTTTGCATCTAAGCCCTCCATCCCTCTACCCCTTGGCCTATAAATTGAATCGCATCCCAAGCCATTTTATCAATAATCTTTGAGCTAAAGTTACCATGCTATTTTGAGAACCAAAGTCATCAATCTTATCCTTATAATGCCAAATTGAGAGCTCACAAAGCTACCAATTTTCCATTACCCATCTCCACCATTAAAGCAATTGGGCAAGAAATTGAGCATACATCCACATCAAAGGACACATCTACAAAATCAAGGAAGGATGGAGTGTTTTGTCTTTTGAGGTTTGCATTTCTTGTTCGCTTTCTTTATCTAAGCATATATGTAAATTTAGTTTTAGTTTGTGAATGTTTCTCTTATTGTTAATATTCTTTGCATACTAGATCTTGTTCTACATTTTGGCACGCCCGATGGGACCCCACTATGGGTCATTTAATCATCAATTTCTATCTATATGTTGTTTTTCTAACAATCTAATGTTTCTTGTTGTTTGAGTGAGTTGTAGGGTGTTTTTCTTATTTTTGTAGGTTAAAGAACACACTTAGGAAGAAGACATACCCTCAAAAAATTTGAAAATAATAAAAAAAAAATTTTTTAAAAATTCTGAAAAAAAATTCGCATTTTTTAGCTTTTTTTTTTTTTGCGCAGTGTCGTCTCCGCAATTTGGCATCTACGCCTACAAACTGTCATCTCCACAAGCTACTCTGTCATCTTCTCAACCAAATTGTTGTCTGCGCAGTTTGGCATCTCCGATTGTCATCTACGCATCCTGGACTGTCATCTCTGCAGATCAGCGCCTCCGTCGGCTACTCTATCATCTCCGCAACCTGAACTGTCATCTCCGCTGCCACCATCATCTCGGTAGATTTGCATCTCTGCAGTTTGGTGTCTCCACTTGATGAACTATCATCTTCGCCTGTCTCTGTTGCACTTCTGTTTTAAAATCTTTATTTCTGCACTTTGTAGTTTTAAAAAAAAAAGAGTATAAATCAAATTTTCACTTTTAGTGGTTCTGTAGGATTTAGACCATTTTAAGCATTTTTACGCGTAGAAAAAATAACAAAAAAAGTTTAAATTTTTTTTTCCATAGTTAAGCTCTCATTTTTGAAAATTTTGGCTAACTAACTAAATTGCTTTTTTTTGTCTCATTGCGGGTTGGAGCACATATGGAACCACTAACCATGTTTCTTGCAGGTTCTCATGTTGCTAAAAAATGAACTTGAATGTTTAACCATTTGTCTTTGAATGCATATTGCTAAAAAATGAACTTGAATGGTTAAACACATTTTCCATTGAATGAATGTTGCTCAAAACACACTCTTGAATGCCATGGATTAAAATCAATTTTTCTTGGAATGCATGCTTAAAACAACAAATCCAATCTTGAATGCTAAGGATCAATTAACCATTGCAATATCAAACACTTCATTTGGAGCTTCTAAAATTGAACAAAACAAATCTCTTTTTCACATGCAACTTAGGTAAAGTTTGATTTTTGGACAATTAAGAAACTTTGTTAAGTTAAATGCAAATTTGCAAAAATCAATTTGAGTAGTTCCTTGGACTCACCTCTTTTCTAATCACCTGTCAATTCAATCATTGGTTGCAATTTAAGCACCATTTATGGGGATGGGTCTACTTGAAAAAAGTGTTAAATGTTCCACAATCTAACTAACTCACTTGGTCTTTGAATGTTTGCTTTAACTTTATCAAAATTCTTAAATGACCAAAACTCTAGATTAAATCGATCACACTTCAAGTTTGGGCACTAAAATTGAACAACAACTAACGTGGAGAGCCTCCGGGTGCGCGCTTGAAATCGAATCTCACACACTTTTGTTTTGGGCTTAAAAAAAACTCACACTCAATCTTGAATGCCTTAAAGAAAATTAATCGATACTTGATGTGGAGGGGGCCACACTTTTGTTGACTCTAACTCTTCTTATTGTTTGCATTCTTCTATCGATTTACTTTTGTCGGCGCCTCAAGTTGGAATTGAACATTGTCTCTTAAACATGAGTGCTTGAAAAGTCTAGATTAGCACACATAAGAGTCAGTTGGTAAAAGAACAAGCGTGTCTTTTAGCCCAAGGTCATCCAAGTCTTCTCTCCCCTTGTCGTCTTTTGAGGCCATCTTGGGTGCATAAAATTAGGATCCAAAACCTTGTTTCTTTTTAGGAGGCCTTCTTGAGAATTTCATCACCCCTTGGATGACCTCAACTCTAGCGTTCCGACGGAGTATAAGAATCAGGAGGTGAATCGAAAGACACCTCTTTTGGGATCAAAATTTTGTCACTCGGGCTAAGCCTCAAGGAACTTTATACCCTTGAGAAGTTAAAGAGGAAAAGTGGGTTACTGCTCCTCTCGACTGTGTGACATCTTTTTTGTCTCATCTATGGATTTGGGCCTCACGTACCTTGCGTATATCGAGGACTCCCTAGCTAAACCAACTATCAACCTTGCAGAAAATCATCTAGGATGTTAATGTGTTTGAAGTGACTGATCGAAACATTTGTAGAACATACACACTCCTCGGCGCAAGTATCACATTCTGAGAACCACAAACTTCTATCTGGGTGTTCCTATCTATTGCTTGATTTTATTTTATTTATTAAATGAATATTTGCCAAACTTGGTCAATCCTAGCTTAGGGCATGCTTAGCATAGTCACTGCCTATTTTAGAAGTTGAACGAGTCAAAGCAAAACAACTAAGATCTTCCAAAGCCAAGCAAATTCAGGAATTTATGTCGGAACAACCCAAACCCAAACAGAAGTTTCACAAAGTCAAAATCAAGCCATCTCTGGCATACCAAGAAGTTTCAGCCAAGAGAAAAGAAATAACACCAAGCCCATGAATTGCCAAACTCCACAAAGCAGAAGACAAAGCTACCGACAAAGCACTTCAAGAGGCCTGGTTAAAGCGCACCATCAAATTTAGCCAACGTCCAAGAGTTAATCCTGCTTATGCCTTACCAACTAGGCATGATTTCTATGATTAGACACCCTTGTTTCTCCACATCTTCTTGGATAAGCTTCACTTTAGAGTCATCTTTGTAGAAAAGTCAGCTATCTTAGGTTATCCCCGTAAGCATTATTAGCTCATCCATCTCATTTAGAATCAAACCATGTAGCCAGCAATCCAAAATCTTCACATCCAAGCCTTCAAAACTTGTTGTCACCTTGCCAAAAGCTTTACCATTCCTAAAATCTTCCAAATCCACCAATGTCACCAAGGTTATCCCTTTGACAGAGCTTTGTCTAGGTTAATCTAGCTTTGTCACTTGTTATCCCTCATCACCTCGAGCTAAAGGTCGGGATCTACAAGTGGTCAATTTCGTGTTCTTCCTAAAGGATCATCAGTCTATCCCTAAGTTGACACAATCACAACCAAGCTTGCACATAGAAAAGCAGACCTTTCGTGCCTTGGCAACATATCTTTGAAGTTAGAATCCCCAACCCAATCCTCCTTAAGTTTTTTCATATAGCTTTGCCCCAACCTAGGAAATCATTTGCATAGAAAAGCTTTCCCCCCTTTTGCATCCACCAGCATTTGTTGCATCTGATCCCTAGGAGCATTTTTCATGCCACCCGTCACTCACTTAGCCAAAAAGAAAGAAACAATGGAGCCCTATCATTTGGATCGAACAACATCACCCCCCTTGAGCACTCAGCCATCCTTCAGCCCAGAGAAAGCTATTCCATCACCTACTGACATTGAAGCTTTCATGAACCAACCAGGAAATGCAGTATTGGTAAACGCCATTATAGACAAGAACAAAGAGACAGTCATGGCTAATTTTTGAAGGGACAATGTAGGAACCTTTGACTTTGGAAGACCCCCTCCATTATCAGATCCATCTCACCCGTTGTTTGGGTAGCTACCACCACCCATAGGCTCTTATGATCCAAATTATCCTCAATATATGCCAAAAGAAGAGCCTCCAGCCAATCCATATGATCCAACAGACCAAAACATACCATCATCCACCTAAGTTGAAATCTCCATGCCGCAAGCCAACCCAGCCTTCCAAATCCACCCATCTCCTAGATCAGTGCTAGCATCTTTGGCCAACATACAACAGGGATGCCACCCATGGGGCCAAGTAATCAACCTTTCATCACCCCCAGCT
Source organism: Cupressus sempervirens (assembly GCA_028749045.1). Classification (NCBI taxonomy): domain Eukaryota; kingdom Viridiplantae; phylum Streptophyta; class Pinopsida; order Cupressales; family Cupressaceae; genus Cupressus; species Cupressus sempervirens. The sequence goes on from CM053783.1 coordinate 126,070,741, forward strand.
TGTTCACCACAGCCCAAAGCACAATCCCATCATTTCCATTAGGTCTTGGGAGCTCAATACCATCAGCCACAAATCCACAAGCTACTACCCTCACTCCACAAAGCTATCAAATTCCACAAGCTACTGCCAATTTTCTGCCAAGCTCGCAAGTGACCCCAGCTCCCGCCACCACTCTACCAAGCTTCCAAATCCAACCACAAAGCTATCAAACCCCATCAGTTCCATTCCCAAGCTTTCAATTCCCACCACCTCCACCACCAACTAATCCATTACCCCCTATTACCAACTACTTTTCAATGCCACTCCTAGGAGATAATCCACCTCCCCAGCCTACCACCAATTATTTGCAGATACCATCCCAAATGAGGGCACAACCCACATATATTGGTCAAACCCCACAAGCCCCCCGATCCTTTCCCCAAGCCTCACAACCATCTTATACCTTACCCCCACAAAGCAATCCATTTATCCCATAGCCAGCTTATGTTCCTCAATCCCAACCTCAAATCCCATATCAATAGCAAGCCTCACAACACATGCAGCAATATGCACCACCTCTCCCTTAGCAACCCGTCATCCACCATGCAGCTACCCAAACAATGTACAATCCCTATTAGCAAATCCCTCACAGCCATCCATATTTAGTGGCCCCATCTAGCGCATACCTACCTCAAGGCACTCCTACATTGGGGGCACCCCAACCATCACCTATCAATTCAGAATGGGAGCAAATGAAGACAACTCTGAAAGCCATCCAAGAAGGGAATGATCCGAAGACATTCAAGTTTGAGAATGTGTGTCCTTACCCTTTTGACAGAGCCATTATCATGACACCATTTCCCAAACACTTTGAGGTACCCAAATTTGACAAATTTAGAGGAAAAGGAGACCCTGTCACACATATCAAAGAATTTTACATGCACTGCTAGGATGTGGCATACAATGATGTCTTCCTCTTGTGCCTTTTTCCCAAAAGCTTGGCTGGACCAGCTCTTGAATGATTTTATAGAATCCCCTATGGCACAATTAAAAACTTTGCTGAATTATCTGAGGCATTTGTAGCCCAATATGCCCATCTTGTTGAAACAGAGCTATCAATATTTGATCTTGTCCACACCAAGCAAAAAGGTGGAGAAAGCCTTGCCAAATACCTAAAAAGATGGAAAACCCTTACCACCCGCATATCCTACACCTTGCCAAAATGTCATGTGGTAATAATGTTTATTGATAATGCCCATCCCAGTTTGGCTCACCACATGACCATGAACTGTCTGCAAACCTATAAGGATATCAAAGAGAAAGGAATGATCCTTGAGCAAGGACTCATTAAAGATGGTGTGGTCAAGATTTACAAGGAGGCCAACCAAAATCAATCACATTCCAATGACAAGTCTAGGTATTGGAACAAAAACAAGCATGTTGCAACAGATGGGGTTATTGACACCAGACATGTGAATATTGTTGGTCCTTCTCAAAACCAGTCTAACCCACCATATCAAACAAACAACCAACAAGCTATCAATTACCAACAATAGAATAACCAAAGCTATCAAAACCACAATACAAGACCCAACTTTCAATGGTCTAACAATCAAGCTAATGCCATCAATGTAGTTGTAGGGCAAAAACCTAGATTCCAACCTACACCTAGAAACTATACGCCCCTTGGTGAGCCATTGGATGTCATTTTTGAGAAATTGGCTAAGGAAAACCTCATCAAATTTCCTCCTACCCAGCAAATTGATCCAAGCCAATCCAAAGCTGCATGGTACAAAGACAATGAGTATTGCAAGTTCCATAGGGTAAATGGTCACACCACCCTCAGATGCATGAAACTGAAAGATTATGTGCAGGACCTCATCGATCAGAAAGAAATCAGTGTTGGTGCCCAAACCTCTCCCACTGCAAGCTTACAGATTTATCAAAATGCTTTTCCTCCACACAACAACCAAAATCTTGGAAAAGCACCTATCCAAAACAACACCAACAACTGCCAGCCAAACCAATAGCATGGGAAGAACAATGACCACACTTCATCCTATATAGACTATGGTAGCCTTATAGGTTGTATATCCGAGAAAGAGCCTTCTGTCAATGTTATCAATATCCGAGGACCAGACAATGAGTGTGCAGTCACCACTCAAAGAACGCGATTTAACATCATAGAACCACTAGTTTCATCAGTACCATTAGCTCCATCAAAAAGCCGGTACAATATCTTAGAACACCTTGGGAACATGCCAGCCCAAATCTCCATTTTAGACCTTCTCCGCACTAGTCCTGTGTACAAAGACATCCTTGACAGTGCTCTCATAGAATCTTGTGTCCCTTCTTCTATAAATGCTACTAATTTTTGTCATCTTGTTGGACACCTTTCATCCTCATGTGTCCTATCTTTCAAACCCACCAACATACCCATGGTTGAGCCAGATCACACCCTTCCGCTTTGCATAACCATCATGGTATCCAATTTTGCCGTGAAAAGAGTAATGATAGATAATGGATCAGCCTTGAACATTTGCACCCTAAAATTCATAAAACAAGATGGGTATACTGAGGCAGATATGATCAATGAGGTTATCACCATCAAAGCTTATGACAACTTGGAAAGAACCACAGAAGGGACTATTTTGCTACCAATCAAGGTTGGGCCGGTCATCCAAGAGATAGTTTTCCATGTTGTTGATCTAAACCTACCATTTAACATCCTCCTCGGTCACCCATGGATTCATGCCATGAAAGCCATTCCATCCACGTACCATCAATGCATCAAATTTTTGCATCAGGGCACTGAGGTGACCATCCATGCCGATCCAGAACCCTTTGCTTACTACAATGCGGTTGAAGCTTCATATACAAACCATTGCCCTAGAATAGACATCGGCACAGCCATCGCCAGCTCATCCCACACTTGTAATGATGCAGAAACCATCCTCACCTCCACCTTATCTACCATAAAGATCAACAACAAAGGCTACGGAGAGTATAGTCTATCAGATGTATTTGCTGTCGGAGCAATCCCACTTGATCCACATACCCATGGGCGGCCGACATATCACAAAGGTAAGGAGATTCCACCTCCTTGATACAAATAGTTTGGCCCAACAATCTTTGTATCCTCAAAAACCCCTCTTCATGAGGAGCTCACTCCAGATATCAACAATTGGTTACATAAGGATGCACCTCCAAGAAATCAAGCACGCCTTGATCACTTCAGCTAGACGTATCCCCAAGAACATAAGCTCATCACTGAAAAATGGAACTATCAAGGTGGTGGACTAGGACCAGAAGAAAGGGGCATGCAATGTCCCATCGAAACACATAAGTCGAAAATGAAGTCAAGTCTTGGCTTTGGCATACCCACAATTGGGGGCACCAACGAGAACGGTCATGCTTTTTCGAACATCCACTGCGGCCTTGTCGAAATCGAAGACATTCCTGAGGAAGTTGAAAAGAGAGCCTACGACGATATCCCAGATCAAATCTTCCTAGGAGACTTTATTCTCTGAGAACTATCCATCCATCTCATTGACCTACCACTTGCTCATCCACAACTCATAGATTGGGAAAAACCAAGCGTCATACACATTGATGAGTTCATATCAGAGGAAGTGCTTCTAAGATTCATGGGAGCTAAAACACCTCACAAGCAGACAAAGCCAAATTCTGCCTATATCTATAAGCTAGATCCCAAGGGGTATTTTGGAGAAAACCCCCAACCTAGTTCCGATGCACCCAAAACTAGAACTAAGGTGAAACCAGGACTAGCTAAGGCAGTGAAGAGAACCCCTCAGTAAGAAAATCTAGAGGCACAAGCAGAACATGAGGATTTAGTATTACCTCCTCAAGATAATCGACCAGAGGTGTCATCTATTCTAATAGAGGATACTAGAGAAGTCAACATCGGTTCTTTAGAGATCCCCAGACTTGTTCACATTGCTGCATCCCTATCACAAGACTAAGCTGATCTCCTCTTTGAGGTCTTAAGAGAGAATATTGGTCGATTTGCATGGTCATATCAGGACATGTTGGGATTGGATCCAAAGCTTGTAGTTCACCATCTTGCAGTTGACCCAAAGATCAAGCCTGTCAGACAAAAGCTTAGAAAAATGCACTCCATGGTGGCATTATTGGTCAAAGCTAAATTAGAAAGAATGTTAGTTGCTAAGGTTATCCGACCTATCGACTACTCAGAGTGGATCTCCAACATGGTCCCTGTCACTAAGCCTTTTGGTGACATCAGAATCTGCACTGATTTCAGAGATCTTAACAAAGCTTTTTCAAAGGATGATTTTCCCTTGCCCAACATAGATATGATTGTAGATCTTACAGTTGGACATGAAATTCTATCCCTTATGGATGGATTTTTCGAGTATAATCAGATCAAGATTGTAGAAGAGGATCAGCATAAGACAACATTCACTACCCCCTGGGGAACCTTTTGCTACACCATGATGCCTTTTGGCCTAAAGAATGCTGGGGCTACCTATCAAAGAGCTATGACAACCATTTTCCATGATCTTATCCATAGCATTTTGGAAGATTATGTGGACGATATCCTAGTCAAATCTCACACCTTCATGGATCATCTTGCTGACTTGGAGAAAGTCTTTGATAGGTTAGCCCAATATCATCTCATGCTAAATCCCAAGAAGTGTGTCTTTGGGGTCACATCTGGCAAGCTTCTAGGCTTCATAGTTTTTAAACAAGGTATAGAAATCAACCCCAAAAAGGTCAAGGCTATCTTAGAAATGCCTCCTCCCCAGACACTGTGACAGCTTCACTCTCTTCAGGGAAAGCTTCAATCTATCCAGCGCTTCATCTCCCAGCTTCCAGATAAGTGTACACCATTTTCACATTTGCTAAAGAAGAATGAGAACTTCAAGTGGGATCCTTTATGTCAACGCAGCTTCTATCAGCTCAAGCAGTATCTAGCCAATCCCCCTATCTTGGTTCCACCAGTTCCTGGTCATCCCTTGATTTTATACATATTAGCAACACCTACTACTCTAGGGGCGCTTCTAGCACAACATGATGATTATAGTAGAGAAAGAGCCATCTACTATATCAGTAGAACCCTAGTTGGTTATGAACTCAATTATACTCCTATGAAAAAAGCATGTTTGGCAGTTATTTTCTCAACTCAAAAGCTTCGCCACTACATGCTAAGTCATACCATCCAACTAGTCTCCAAGATTGATCCTCTCAAGTATATGCTCTCTAGAACAACACTCATAGGTTGGCTAGCAAAGTGGGTTATGCTATTAAGTGAGTTTGACATCCAGTATGTGGACAGAAAGGCAATCAAAGGGCAAGCTATAGCAGATCACCTAGCTGATGCACCTCTAGTAGATGCATATCCTTTGCTCACAAAATTCCCAGATGAGCATATCTGCCTAATTGAAGAACAACCCCCATGGAAGCTTTATTTTGATGGCTCATACACATCTCATGGATTAGGGGCAGGAATATTATTAGTTACACCTTAGGGAGATTATATTCCAAAAGCCTTCAAGCTACAATTCTCTAGCACCAACAATATAGCAGAATATGAAGCTCTTGTAGCAGGATTAAAGATAGCTACAGAATGGAATATCATTGAGTTAGAAATATTTGGTGATTCCCAGCTCATCATCAAAAAAATCTTAAATGAATATCAAACCAAAGATGAAAAGCTATTACCCTACAAAGAGCTAGTTGATCAGCTGACCCAACATTTTACAAAGCTTTAGTTTACACAAGTGCCACAAATGCAGAACAAGGCAGCAGATGCCATAGCCACTATCGGCTCACTCTTGGAAATTCCCCAAGAAGCTATGTAGTATGAGTTTTTAGTCGAGCAGCTCCTCACACCCGCCTATGCGAATGAGGATTCAAATCATGTTTGTATCTTGGTTGGTCCCTAATCCCCTTGGTACCATGAAATTCACGCTTACCTTAATGATGGTATCATATCCCCTCACCTCACACGCACCCAATGCCAAAACCATATTCAAAAATCATCCCGCTATGTCATCATAGCCAATACCCTATATCATCGGGGTTATCACAATACCCTCTCTCGATGTTTAGATGAAAATGAGGCCATGATGGCATTAAAAGAAGTACATTCTGAACTTTGCGGTGCCCACATGAGTGGTATTGTCATAGCATGAAAAATCCTTAGAGCAGGCTACTATTGGCTTACCATTGAAGAAGACTCCTGTGACTTTGTCAAAAAGTGTCTCCCATGTCAGCAGTATGCAAATCTTGTGCACACTCCAGCATAGGATCTACAGCCTATTGCACCACCTTGGCCTTTCGCTTGTTGGGGCCTTGATCTAGTTGGAACTATCACACCTCTCTCATCTGATGGACATAAATGGATAATAACAGCTACAGACTATTTCACTAAGTGGGTGGAAGCAGTCCCCCTAGTCTCAACTACAGGAGTTCAGGTCTCCAAGTTCATCTTGTACCACATTTTTTGCTGCTTCAGCATCCCATCCACCATCTTCACTGACCACAGAGGTAACTTTGAAAATCTCAACATGGAAGAATTATGCACTTCCCTCTGCATTCATCACTGCTTTTCTAGCCCATATTTCCCACAAGGTAATGGCCAAGCAAAGGAAACTAATAAAACCCTCCTTAAAATCCTAAAAAAAGTTGTCAATGATTTTGGCCATGATTGGCACCTTCAAATAAATCTGGCTCTATGGGCCTATCGAACTTCCTTTCGTACATCCACAGGAACAACTCCATACTCCTTAGTCTATGGTGCCGAAGTGGTATTACCTATAGAAGTTGAACTTCCCTCACTATGCATATCTTTGTGAGGGCAAATCTCAGATGAAGAATACAGAGTAGCTTGGCTCACACAGCTAGATCTCTTAGACGAGAAGAGACAACAAGCCTATGACCATCTCACAGTCTACCAAACTCATCTCAAAAGGAATTTCAACAAGAAGGTGCTCCAACAACACTTTCAGCTAGGTGACATGGTCCTCAAAGAAAATATGAAAGTCCAAGCAGATCAAGAAAAGAAAGGCAAGTTTGAACCTATATGGCTTGGTCCCTATGTGGTTACCGCCTCCTTTGGCTTTGGAGCCTATCAGTTATCTACACCAGAAGGAGAACTCTTGAATGATCCCATTAACATCATTCATCTCAAGAAGTTCTATGCTTGAAGATCCTTGGTATACCCAGCTTTTGAAAAATACAAAAAAAAAATAGTAAAGAGAAATAAGCATCCAATGGTGAAAACTTGGCAATTCAAGTGCCTTAGATAGGTACCTTGGTGAAAACCTGGTAATTCAGGTGCCTTGTGTACTAAAGACTAAATCCATTATCTATCACTATCCTATCCCTCATCCATCCACCCACCATCCCATAAGCAACCTACTTGTTCCCTTGGTGTTCCAACCAAATATCCAAAATCTAATGGAGCTTGTAAATACCTCCTGTACAGCTTGTAAATCTTGTACCTCAGCTTGTAAATCTTGAACCTTAGCTTGTAAATCTTGTACCAAAGCTTGTATTATACCTTGTAAATCCCTTGTATCATAGCTTGTATATTCGAATCTTGTCCAAAACTTGTACCATATTCCAGCTTGTAAATAATCTTGTATCCTACCTTGTATCCCATCACATGCACACAAAGAAGCCCATTTTCACTTAAAGCTTTTCACAAACCATCTACCTATCCACCTATCAACTATTATAGACATCCCAACCTTCACAAACATTTCCATCTCACAAACCCCAAACATGAACAACCTTGTACATTTGTAACATATCTTGGTTCGTCAGCTTGTACATCCTCTTTAGCTTAGTACCATTGTATCTATCCAGCTTTTGTGTTAGTTCCTCCTTGATCAGCATCTTGCACACATCGCACAACCCTTGATTAGCTATTCCAATGCATCCTTTAGCTAGATTTCCTATCACCAAAGTGTTATCCTTCTTAGTTCAGCTTGCCAGACACATCACTCATCCAAATCCACCAGCTTAGGTGCTCTCCGATAGGTCCTTGCAGGATATAGCTTTCCTCATGTCTGATCTTGGTCCGTTAGTACCTCGTCCTACCCATCTTCTTGGAAAACGGTTCTCTTTTGGATTTTCACTTTCTTTTGATTTGGAATCTTTTGTTTTGGGTCTTGAAATATCTTTTCCAAGCAATCTCCTTCTTCCCTCCTCAAGGTTGCCATGATCTTCCATATCATGGTATGCTACGAATGGGGCAATTAGAGTGTAAGGTCTTGATTAGGTCTTTTGCTTGTTTTCTTTTTCTACTTGTGGGTTACCTAGTGTCGTTTCCATGCTGCTTCCTCTAGGATTCATGTGTGATACTGGGGCAATCCTTGCGTGTTTGTTTCGAGTCAGTTCGTTAGTCCTCTGGATGGTTGGTGAAAAGGCTTTGATGTTCTTGGTAACCTTGGCAATTAACCAATAGTCCTATAGCAAATCTAGTGCTCAACTACATGGTGGTACTTCTCTTTGAAGTATCCCCCCGCTCAAAAAGATTCAATAGATTCCCTTCATCTCCATTATCCCCCATCCATATCCAGCACCTATCCCAGCTTATGCATCAATATTTCTTTGGATCAATACTCACGCTTAGCTTTAGGGATCCACAATCCTAGTCCTAGGGATCCACCAATCAAATCAATCCACCAAGCCTCATCTTTTGAGATCCACAATCCTAGTCCTAGGGATCTTCGAAACCCATCTTCTGCCAATCTGACTCTTTGAATGCTGTTGCATCAGCTTCATCATCCTCATCATCCATCCCCCTATCTTGGATTCTTTTTTTTTTAGCGCTTTGCTCCTTCATCCCCCCCCCCCAATCCTAGAAAGTCTTAAGCTTGTGCATCTGATTTCTCTTTATCATTCTCCCGTAGTGAGAGTTTGAGCTAATTCAGCCCCTCCTCTTGGCCAATCTATGTCTCTACTTGTCTCGATTTCTTGTGCTTTTCAAGAAGCCGTCAAGCCTCATTTCTGTCTTTGCCATCTTCTTGAGGGGGCATCATCTAAGTCTAGTCTCTCCTCTTCTTATCTGAGACTGGGGCAACCTTGTTGCTAAAACACCTTCCTCATGTCGTCTTCATTTGAACTTCTTTGAAATAGTGTTGTCTCAACACTATGTCAAAGAGGGGCAAAATGTAGACACCTAAATTTGATTACACCGCTTTGGTAATCTAATTTAGCCATCTCTAAAGGCATCATTAATTAAATTCCCATTTAATTAATCCTTTGCCATCCCCTAATCGATTAATTTAATTAATCATCTATAGTCCTAATTGATAAATCAAATATCTTATTATTTATCAATTAAATCCTATTTTTCTATCTAATTCCAAAAATCCCCATTTATTAAATAAATTTATTTGATAAATAAAATCCTCAAATCTAAAAACCCCTAACCAATCCGTAAACCTCCATTTAGCCTAATCCACCCCATCCACCCTTACTAACCAAGCTTAGCCACTAACTAGCCCACCCTCATTAATGCCATCCACTTGCACGTCTCTAACATTCCTAATCTAATCCTAAACCCAAGCCTAATCCACCCCTTAATGTTGTCATATTCCCTAAACAAGTTTAAGACGTTCCTAAACCAAACCAAAGTCCCCCCTCAAAAATCCCAACCACCAAGTCATGAGTGCTCTTACAAACCATAAAAGACTCTTACAAGCCCACTCATTCCTCTTACATCTCTCTCACATACTCAACCCCACTCATCATGCCTTTAACCAACCCTTTACCCTACCCTCTCACACACATCCTCCTTGTGACAAGTGTCACCTTCCCATTGGTGCTAAACAAGAAAAATCCATGTGCTCCCCTTTGAGTGCATCTTAGCCCTCCTTAACCATCTCCCCATCCTTGCATCTAAGCTCTCCATCCCTCTACCCCTTGGCCTATAAATTGAATCCCATCCCAAGCCATTTCATCAATAATCTTTGAGCTAAAGATACCATGCTATTTTGAGAACCAAAGTCATCAATCTTACCCTTATAATGCCAAATTGAGAGCTCACAAAGCTACCAATTTGCCATTACCCATCTCCACCATTGAAGCAATTGGGCAAGCAATTGAGCATACATCCACATCAAAGCACACATCTAAAAAATCAAGGAAGCATGCAGTGTTTTCTCTTTTGAGTTTTGCATTTCTTGTTCACTTTCTTTGTTTAAGCATATATGTGAATTTAGTTTTAGTTTGTGAATGTTTCTCTTATTGTTAATGTTCTTTGCGTACTAGATCTTGTTCTACACTTACTTCTATTTAATTAAACAAAGTTATTTAATTAAATGAGAACCCATTCCTAATTAATTAAATGAAGTTATTTAATTAAATAAGAAGAGTGAATCTAATTAATTAAAGATTATTTAATAAAATAGAAAAAGCAATTATGAGAGCATATCTCATTTTATTAAATTAAATATCTCAACAAAATCTCTCTTCAGTTCAAAAAGGAAAATTTTCAGTTCACTTTTGATAAAAAATGAGTTAAATCAGTTAACTCCTTTTTCTACTCAAATTGAATCAGTTAACTCTTTATTTTACTCAAATTAAATCTGTTAACTCCCTTATATTTGGAAATCTCCCTTTATGACTGAACTTCACCTTTAATCTTGACCGTTGATTGAAATCGATCTCAACCGTTGATGAATTCAAGGAAAGTCTATTTAAGAGACCCTCATCTCTTCATTTTGAAAGGTTGAATGAGAATTTGAATCGAATTGTTGCTGAAATTCATCCTTACATTTGCTCATATTCACATACGCAAAGATCAAGTTTGACCAAAAGTTGACCAGATTTAACCATGGCTGACTTGAGCTAACTAGTTTCGAAAAGAATTTTGAAATAATTAAACGAAATTATTTAATTAAATGGAGTACTTACTTCTAATTAATTTAACAAAGTTATTTAATTAAATGAGAAGCCATTCCTAATTAATTAAATGAAGTTATTTAATTCAATAAGAAAAGTGCCTCAAATTAATTAAAGATTATTTAATTAAATAGAAAAAGTAATTATGACAGCATATCTCATTTTATTAAATTAAATATCTCAACAAAATCTCTCTTTAGTTCAAAAAGGAAAATTTCGAGTTCACTATTGATCAAAAATGAGTTAAATCACTTAACTCCTTATTTATTCAAATTAAATTTGTTAACTCCCTTTAATTTCAAAATCTCCCTTTATGACTGAACTTCACCTTTAATCCTAACCGTTGATTGAAATACATCTCAACCGTTGATGAATTCCAATAAAGTATATTTAAGAGACCCTCATCTCTTCATTTTGAAAGGTTGAATGAGAATTTTCATTGAATTGTTGCTGGAATTCATACTCACATTTGCTCATATTCACATAGGCAAAGATCAAGTTTGACCAAAAGTTGATCAGATTTAACCACGGTTGACTTGAGTTGACTAGTTTCGAAAAGAATTTTGAAATAATTAAACGAAATTATTTAATTAAATAGAGTACTTACTTCTAATTAATTAAACAAAGTTATTTAATTAAATGAGAAGCCATTCTTAATTAATTAAATTAAGTTATTTAATTAAATAAGAAAAGTGTCTCTAATTAATTAAAGATTATTTGATTAAATAGAAAAAGTAATTATGAGAGCATATCTCATTTTATTAAATTAAATATCTCAACAAAATCTCTCTTCAGTTCAAAAAGGGAAATTTTCAGTTCACTATTGATCAAAAATGAGTTAAATGAGTTAACTCCTTTTTCTACTCAAATTGAATCAGTTAACTCCTTATTTTACTCAAGTTAAATATGTTAACTCCCTTTAATTTGGAAATCTCCCTTTATGACTGAACTTGACATTTAATCCTGACCGTTCTTTGAAATCGATCTCAACCGTTGATGAATTCTAGGAAAGTCTATTTAAGAGACCCTCATCTCTTCATTTTGAAAGGTTGAATGAGAATTTGCATCGAATTGTTGCTAGAATTCATAGTTACATTTACTCATATTCACATATGCAAAGATCAAGTTTGATGAAAAGTTGACCAGATTTAACCACGGTTGACTTGAGTTGACTAGTTTCGAAAAGAATTTTGAAATAATTAAATGAAATTATTTAATTAAATGGAGTACTTACTTCTAATTAATTAAACAAAGTTATTTAATTAAATGAGAAGGCATTCCTAATTAACTAAATGAAGTTATTTAATTAAATAAGAAAAGTGTCTCTAATTAATTAAAAATTACTTAATTAAATAGAAAAAGTAATTATGAGAGCATATCTCATTTTATTAAATTAAATATCTCAACAAAATCCCTCTTCAGTTCAAAAAGGGAAATTTCCAGTTCACTATTGATCAAAAATGAGTTAAATGAGTTAAATCCTTTTTCTACTCAAATTGAATCAGTTAACTCCTTATTTTACTCAAATTAAATTTATTAACTCCCTTTAATTTGGAAATCTCTCTTTATGACTGAACTTGACCTTTAATCCTTACCGTTGTTTGAAATCGATCTCAACCGTTGATGAATTCTAGGAAAGTCTATTTAAGGGACCCTCATCTCTTCATTTTGAAAGGTTGAATGAGAATTTGCATCGAATTGTTGCTAGAATTCATACTTACATTTGCTCATATTCACATACGCAAAGATCAAGTGTGACCAAAAGTTGACCAGATTTAACCACGGTTGACTTGAGTTGACTAGTTTCGAAATGAATTTTGAAATAACTAAACAAAATTATTTAATTAAATGGAGTACTTATTTCTAATTAATTAAACAAAGTTATTTAATTAAATGAGAAGCCATTCCTAATTAATTAAATGAAGTTATTTAATCAAATAAGAAAAGTGTCTCTAATTAATTAAAGATTATTTAATTAAATAGAAAAAGTAATTATGAAAGCATATCTCATTTTAATAAATTAAATATCTCAACAAAATCTCTCTTCAATTGAAAAAGGGAAAATTCCAGCTCACTATTGATCAAAAATGAGTTAAATCAATTAACTCCTTTTTCTAATCAAATTGAATTAGTTAACTTCTTATTTTACTCAAATTTAAATATGTTAACTCCCTTTAATTTCGAAATCTCTCTTTATGACTGAACTTCAGCTTTAATCCTGACCGTTGATTGAAATCGATCTCAACCGTTGATGAATTCCAGGAAAGTCTATTTAAGAGACCCTCATCTCTTCATTTTGAAAGGTTGAATGAGAATTTGCATCGAATTGTTGTTAAAATTCATACTCACATTTGCTCATATTCACATATACAAAGATCAAGCTTGACCAAAAGTTGATCAGATTTTACCACAGTTGACTTGAGTTGACTAGTTTCCAAAAGAATTTTGAAATAATCAAATGAAATTATTTAATTAAAGGGAGTACTTACTTCTAATTAATTAAACAAAGTTATTTAATTAAATGAGAAGCCATTCCTAATTAATTAAATGAAGTTATTTAATTAAATAAGAAAAGTGTCTCTAATTAATTTAAAATTATTTAATTAAATAGAAAAGGTAATTATGAGACCATATCTCATTGTATTAAATTAAATATCTCAACAAAATCTTTCTTCAGTTCAAAAAGGGAAATTTCCAGTCCACTATTGATAAAAAAATGAGTTAAATTAGTTAACTCCTTTTTCTACTCAAATTGAATCAGTTAACTCCTTATTGTACTCAAATTAAATCTGTTAACTCCCTTTAATTTGAAAATCTCCCTTTATGACTGAACATCACCTTTAATCCTGACCGTTGATTGAAATTGATCTCGACCGTTGATGAATTTTAGGAAAGTCTATTTAAGAGACCTTCATCTCTTCATTTTGAAAGGTTGAATGAGAATTTGCATCGAATTGTTGCTGGAATTCATACTCACATTTGCTCATATTTACATACGCAAAGATCAAGTTTTACCAAAAGTTGACCAAATTTGACCACGGTTGACTTGACTTAACTAGTTTCGAAAAAAATTTTAAAAAAAATTAAACTAAATTATTTAATTAAATGGAATACTTACTTCTAATTAATTAAACAAAGTTATTTAAATAAATGAGAAACCATTTCTAATTAATTAAATGAAGTTATTTAATTGAATAAGAAAAGTATCTCTAATTAATTAAAGATTATTTAATTAAACAAAAAAAGTAATTATGAGAGCATATGTCATTTTATTAAATTAAACATCTTAACAAAATCTCTCTTTAGTTCAAAAAGGGAAATTTCCAGTTCACTATTGATAAAAAATGAGTTAAATCAGTTTACTCCTTTTTCTACTCAAATTGAATCAGTTAACTCCTTATTTTACTCAAATTAAATCTGTTAACTACCTTTAATTTGGAAATTTCCCTTTATGATTGAACTTCACGTTTAATCCTGACAGTTGATTGAAATCGATCTCAACCATTGATGAATTCCAAGAAAGTCTATATAAGAGACCCTCAACTCTTCATTTTGAAAGGTTGAATGAGAAATTTGCATCGAATTGTTGCTGGAATTCATACTCACATTTGCTCATATTCACATACGCAAAGATCAAGTTTGACCAAAAGTTGACCATATTTAACCACGGTTGACTTGAGTTGACCAGTTTGGAAAATAATTTTAAAATAATTAAATAAAATTATTTAATTAAATGGAGTACTTACTTCTAATTAATTAAACAAAGTTATTTAATTAAATGAGAAGCCATTCCTGATTAATTAAATGAAGTTATTTAAATAAATAAGAAAAATGCCTATAATTAATTAAAGATTATTTAATAAAATAGAAAAAGCAATTATGAGAGCATATCTCATTTTATTAAATTAAATATCTCAACAAAATCTCTCTTCAGTTCAAAAAGGAAAATTTTCAGTTCACTTTTGATAAAAAATGAGTTAAATCAGTTAACCCCTTTTTCTACTCAAATTGAATCAGTTAACTCCTTATTTTACTCAAATTAAATCTGTGAACTCCCTTATATTTGGAAATCTCCCTTTATGACTGAACTTCACCTTTAATCCTGACCATTGATTGAAATCGTTCTCAACCGTTGATGAATTCCAGGAAAGTCTATTTAAGAGACCCTTATCTCTTCATTTTGAAAGGTTTAATGAGAATTTGCATCAAATTTTTGCTAGAATTCATACTCACATTTGCCCATATTCACATGCGCAAAGATCAAGTTTGACCAAATGTTGACCGTATTTAACCACGGTGGACTTCAGTTACTAGTTTCTAAAAGAATTTTGAAATAATTAAACAAAATTATTTCACTAAATGGAGTACTTACTTATAATTAATTACAAAAAGTTATTTAATTAAATGAGAAGCCATTCCTAATTAATTAAATGAAGTTATTTAATTAAATAAGAAGAGTGTCTCTAATTAATTAAAGATTATTTAATTAAATAGAAAAATCAATTATTAGAGCATTTCTCATTTTATTAAGTTGAATATCTCAACAAAATCTCTCTTCAGTTCAAAAAGGAAAATTTTCAGTTCACTATTGATCAAAAATGAGTTAAATCAGTTAACTTTTTTTTCAACTCAAATAGAATCAGTTAACTCCTTATTTTACTCAAATTAAATCTGTTAACTCCATTTAATTTGGCAATCTCCCTTATGACTAAACTTCACCTTTAAACTTGACCTTTGATTGAAATCGATCTCAACCGTTAATGACTTTCAGGAAAGTCTATTTAAGAGACCCTCATCTCTTCATTTTGAAAGGTTGAAGGAGAATTTGCATCGAATTGTTCCTAGAATTCATACTCACGTTTGCTCATATTCACATACGCAATGATCAACTTTGACCAAAAGCTGACCAAATTTGACCACAGTTGACTTGAGTTGACTAGTTTCGAATTTTTTTTTGAAATAATTAAACAAAATTATTTAATTAAATGGAGTATTTACTTCTAATTAATTAAACAAAGTTATTTAATTAAATGAGAAGCCGTTCTTAATTAATTAAATGAAGTTATTTAATTAAATAAGAAATGTGTCTCTAATTAATTAAAGATTATTTAATTAAATATAAAAAGCAATTATGAGAGCATATCTAATTTTATTAAATTAAATATCTCAACAAAATCTCTCTTTAATTCAAAAAGGGAAATTTCCAGTTCACTATTGATCAAAAATGAGATAAATTAGTTAACTCCTTTTTCTACTCAAATTGAATCAGTTAACTCTTTATTTTACTTAAATAAAATCTATTAACTCCCTTTAATTTGGAAATCTCCCTTTATGACTGAACTTCACCTTTAATCCTGACCGTTGAATGAAATTGATCTCTGTCGTTGATGAATTCTAGGAAAGTCTATTTAAAAGACTCTCATCTCTTCATTTTGAAAAGTTGAATGTGAATTTGCATGGAATTGTTGCTAGAATTCATACTAACATTTGCTCATGTTCACATACGCAAAGATCAAGTTTGACCAAAAGTTGAGCAGATTTAACCACGGTTGACTTGAGTTGACTAGTTTCGAAAAGAATTTTGAAATAATTAAATGAAATTATTTAATTCAATGGAGTACTTGCTTTTAATTAATTAAACAAAGTTATTTAATTAAATTTGACGCCATTCCTAATTAATTAAATGAAGTTATTTAATTAAATAAGAAACGTGTCTCTAATTAATTAAAGATTATTTAATTCAATAAAAAAAGAAATTATGAGAGCATATCTCATTTTAATAAATTAAATATCTCAACAAAATCTCTATTCAGTTCAAAAAGTGAAATTTCCAGTTCACTATTGATAAAAAATGAGTTAAATCAGTTAACTCCTTTTTCTACTCAAATTGAATCAGTTAACTCCTTGTTTTACTCAAATTAAATCTGTTAACTCTCTTTAATTTGGAAATCTCCCTTTATGACTGAACTTCACCTTTAATCTTGACCGTTGATTGAAATCGATCTCAACCGTTGATGAATTCGAGGAAAGTCTATTTAAGAGACTCTCATCTCTTCATTTTGAAAGGTTGAATGAGAATTTGCATCGAATTGTTATTTGAATTCATACTCACATTTTCTCATATTCACATATGCAAAGATCAAGTTTGACCACAAGTTGACCAAATTTAACCACAGTTGACTTGAGTTGACTAATTTTGAAAAGAGTTTTAAAATAATTAAATGAAATTATTGAATTAAATGGAGTACTTACTTCTAATTAATTAAACAAAGTCATTTAATTAAATGAGAAGCCATTCTAAATTAATTAAATGAAGTTATTTAATTAAATAAGAAAAGTGTCTCTAATTAATTAAAGATTATTTAATTAAATAGAAAAAGTAATTATGAGAGCATATCTCATTTTATTAAATTAAATATCTCAACAAAATCTCTCTTTAGTTCAAATAGAGAAATTTCCAATTCACTATTGATCAAAAATGAGTTAAATGAGTTAACTCCTTTTTTAACTAAAATTGAATCAGTTAACTCCTTATTTTACTCAAATTAAATCTGTTAACTCCATTTAATTTGGAAATCTCCCTTTATGAATTAAGTTGACCTCTAATCTTGACCGTTGATTGAAATCAATCTCAACCGTTGATGAATTTTAGGAAAGTCTATTTAAGAGACCCCCATCTCTTCATTTTGAAAGGTTGAATGAGAATTTGCATCGAATTGTTGTTAGAATTCATACTCACATTTTCTAATATTCACATACGCAAAGATCAGGTTTGCCCAAAAGTTGACTAGATTTAACCACGGTTGACTTGAGTTGACTAGTTTCGAAAAGAATTTTGAAATAATTAAAAAAAATTATTGAATTAAATGGAGTACTTACTTCTAATTAATTAAAAAAAGTTATTTAATTAAATGAGAAGCCATTCTAAATTAATTAAATGAAGTTATTTAATTAAATAAGAAAAGTGTCTCTAATTAATTAAAGATTATTTAATTAAATAGAAAAAGTAATTATGAGAGCATATCTCATTTTATTAAATTAAATATCTCAACAAAATCTCTCTTCAGTTCAAAAAGAGAAATTTCCAGTTCACTATTGATCAAAAATGAGTTAAATCAGTTAACTCCTTATTTTACTCAAATTAAATCTGTTAACTCCATTTAATTTGGAAATCTCCCTTTATGAATTAAGTTGACCTCTAATCCTGACCGTTGATTGAAATCAATCTCAACCGTTGATGAATTCCAGGAATGTCTATTTAAGAGACCCCCATCTCTTCATTTTGAAAGGTTCAATGAGAATTTGCATCGAATTGTTGTTAGAATTCATACTCACATATTCTAATATTCACATACGCAAAGATTAGGTTTGCCCAAAAGTTGACTAGATTTAACCACGGTTGACTGGAGTTGACTAGTTTCGAAAACAATTTTGAAATAATTAAACGAAATTATTTAATTAAATGCAGTACTTACTTCTAATTAATTAAACAAAGTTATTTAATTAAATGAGAAGCCATTCCAAATTAATTAAATGAAGTTATTTATTTAAATAAGAAAAGTGTCTCTAATTAATTAAATATTATTTAATTAAATAGAAAAATTAATTATGAGAGCATATCTCATTTTATTAAATTAAATATCTCAACAAAATCTCTCTTTAGTTCAAAAAGGGAAATTTCCAGTTCACTATTGATAAAAAATGAGTTAAATGAGTTAACTCCTTTTTCTACTGAAATTGAATCAGTTAACTACTTATTTTACTAAAATTAAATCTGTTGACTCCCTTTAATTTGGAAATCTCCCTTTATGACTGAACTTCACCTTTAATCCTAACCATTGATTGAAATCGATTTCAACCGTTGATGAATTTCAGGAAAGTCTATATAAGAGACCCTCATCTCTTCATTTTGAAAGGTTGAATGAGAATTTGCATCGAATTGTTGCTAGACTTCATACTCACATTTGCTCATATTCACATACGCAAAGATCAAGTTTGACCAAAAGTTGACCAAATTTCACCAGGGTTGACTAGAGTTGACTTATTTCGAAAAGAATTTTGAAATAATTAAACAAAATTATTTAATTATATGGATTACTTACTTCTAATTAATTAAACAAAGTGATTTGATTAAATGAGAAGCCATTCCTAATTATTTAAAAGAATTTATTTAATTAAATAAGAAAAGTGTCTCTAATTAATTAGAGATTATTTAATTAAATAGAAAAAGTAATTGTGAGAGCATATCTCATTTTATTAAATTAAATATCTCATTTTACTCAAATTAAATCTGTTAACTCCCTTTAATTTGGAAATATCCCCTTATGACTGAACTTCACCTTTAATCCTGACCATTGATTTAAATTGATCTCAACCATTGATGAATTCCAAAAAAATCTATTTAAGAGACCCTCATCTATTCATTTTGAAAGGTCTAATGAGAATTTATATCGAATTGTTGCTGGAATTGATACTCACATTGTGTCATATTCACATACGCAAAGATCAAGTTTGACCAAAAGTTGACCAGATTTAACCATAGTTGACTTGAGTTGACTAGTTTCGAAATTTTTTTTGAAATAAATGAACGAAATTATTTAATTAAATGAAGTACTTACTTCTAATTAATTAAACAAAGTTATTTAATTAAATGAGAAGCCATTCCTAATTAATTAAATGAAGTTATTTAATTAAATAAGAAAAGTGTCTCTAATTAATTAAAGATTATGTAATTAAATAGAAAAAGTAATTATGAGAGCATATCTTATTTTATTAAATTAAATATCTCAACATAATCTCTCTTAAGTTCAAAATGGAAAATTTCCAATTCACTATTGATAAAAAATGAGTCAAATCAGTTAACTCCTTTTTCTACTCAAAATGAATTAGTGAACTTCTTATTTTACTCAAATTAAATCTATTAACTCTCTTTAATTTGGAAATCTCCCTTTATGACTGAACTTCACCTTTAATCCTGACCGTTGATTGAAATCGATCTCAACCGTTGATGAATTCTAGGAAAGTCTATTTAAGAGACCCTCATCTCTTCATTTTGAAAGGTTGAATGATAATTTACATCGAATTGTTGTTGGAATTCATACTCACATTTGCTCATATTCATGTACGCAAAGATCAAGTTTGACCAAAAGTTCACCAGATTTAACCACGGTTGACTTGAGTTGACTAGTTTCGAAAAGAATTTTGAAATAATTAAATGAATTTATTTAATTAAATGGAGTACTTACTTCTAATTAATTAAACAAAGTTACTTAATTAAAAGAGAAGCCATTCCTAATTAATTATATGAAGCTACTTAATTAAATAAGAAAAGTGTCTCTAATTAATTAAAGATTATTTAGTTAAATAGAAAATGTAATTATGAGAGCACATCTCATTTTATTAAATTAAATATCTCAACAAAATCTCTCTTCAGTTCAAAAAGGGAAATTTTCAGTTCACTATTGATAAAAAATGAGTTAAATCAGTTCACTCCTTTTTATAATCAAAATGAATCATTTAACTCCTTATTTTACTCAAATAAAATCTGTTAACTGCCTTTAATTTGGAAATCTCCCTTTATGACTGAACTTCACTTTTAATCCTGACCGTTAATTGAAATCGATCTCAACTGTTGATGAATTCTAGGAAAGTCTATTTAAGAGACCCTCATCTCTTCATTTTGAAAGGTTGAATGAGAATTTGCATCGAATTGTTACTGGAATTCATACTCACATTTTCTCATATTCACATACGCAGAGATCAAGTTTGACCAAAAGTTGACCAGATTTAACCACGGTTGACTTGAGTTGACTAGTTTCGAAAAGAATTTTGTAATAATTAAAAGAAAATTTTGAATTAAATGGAGTACTTACTTCTAATTAATTAAACAAAGTTATTTAATTAAATGAGAAGCCATTCCTGATTAATTAAATGATGTTATTTAATTAAATAAGAAAAGTGTCTCTAATTAATTAAAGATTATTTAATTAAATAGAAAAAGTAATTATCAGAGCATATCTCATTTTATTAATTTAAATATCTCAACAAAATCTCTCTTCAGTTCAAAAAGGAAAATTTCCAGTTCACTATTGATCAAAAATGAGTTAAATGAGTTAACTCCTTTTTCTACTCAAATTGAATCAGTTAATTCCTTATTTTACTCAAATTAAATCTGTTAACCCCTTTTAATTCGAAAATCTCCCTTTATGACTGAACTTCACCTTTAATCCTTACCGTTGATTGAAATCGATCTCAACCATTGATGAATTCCAAGAAAGTCTATTTATGAGACCCTCATCTCTTCATTTTGAAAGGGTGAATGAGAATTTGCATCGAATTGTTGCTAGAATTCATACTCACATTTGCTCATATTCACATACGCAGAGATCAAGCTTCACCAAAAGTTGACCAGATTTGACGACAGTTGGCTTGAGTTGATTAGTTTCGAATTTTTTTTTGAAATAATTAAACAAAATTATTTAATTAAATGGAGTCTTACTTCTAATTAATTAAATAAAGTTATTTAATTAAATGAGAAGCCATTCCTAATTAATTAAATGAATTTATTTAATTAAATAAGAAAAATGTCTCTAATTTATTAAAGATTACTTAATTAAATAGAAAAAATAATTATGAGAGCATATCTCATTTTATTAAATTAAATATCTCAACAAAATCTCTCTTCAGTTGAAAAGGGGAAATTTCCAGTTCACTATTGATAAAAAATGAGTTAAATGAGTTAACTCTTTTTTCTACTCAAATTGAATTAGTTAACTCCTTATTTTACTCAAATTAAATCTGTTAACTCCCTTTAATTTGGAAATCTCCCTTTGTGACTGAACTTCATCTTTAATCCTGACCGTTGATTGAAATCGATCTCAACCGTTGATGTATTCTAGAAAAGTCTATTTAAGAGACCCTCATCTCTTCATTTTGAAAGGTTGAATGAGAATTTGCATCGAATTGTTGCTAGAATTCATACTCACATTTGCTCATATTCACATATGCAAAGATCAATTTTGACCAAAAGTTGACCAAATTTGACAACGGTTGACTTGAGTTGACTAGTTTCAAAAATAATTTTTAAATAATTAAGCAGAATTATTTAATTAAATGGAGTACTTACTTCTAATTAATTAAACAGATTTATTTAATTAAATGAGAAGCCATTCCTAATTAATTAAATGAAGTTATTTAATTAAATAAGAAAAGTGTCTCAAATTAATTAAAGATTATTTAATTAAGTGGAAAAAGTAATTATGAGAGCATATCTCGTTTTACTAAATTAAATATCTCAACAAAATCTCTCTTCAGTTCAAAAAGGGAAATTTTCAGTTCACTATTGATCAAAAATGAGTTAAATCAGTTAACTCCTTTTTCAACTCAAATTGAATCAGTTAACTCCTTATTTTACTGAAATTAAATTTGTTATCTCCCTTCAATTCAGAAATCTCCCTTTATGACTGAACTTCACCTTTAATCCTGACTGTTGATTGAAATCGGTATCAACCATTGATGAATTCCAAGAAAGTCTATTTAAGAGACCCTCATCTCTTCATTTTGAAAGGTTGAATGAGAATTTGCATCGAATTGTTGCTAGAATTCATACTCACATTTGCTCATATTCACATACGCAAAGATCAAGTTTGACCAAAAGTTGATCAGATTTAACCACAGTTGACTCCAGTTGACTAGTTTCGAAAAGAATTTTGAAATAATTAAATAAAATTATTTAATTAAATGGAGTTCTTTTTTATTTGTGTTTTATGACTCACCAAACAGTAGAACAAAATACCGAAATATCTTATCCTCTCTTGAATAAAGTCTTGTGTATGCTGAGATTGCTAGAAGATCATACAATGACTTCAAGGTTCTTTTAATGCCAGGTCTTGACTATTGATAAGATCGGCGGTTGATGTGATTTGTTGATGATCACAAGTGGCCTTACGTGTTTATTCATATTCATTTCAAGCCATACTAGATGTGGGAGCTATCTTAAGGTTTTGCAATGAAGCACTTTTTTTGTATTTTTCATAGAATATTCAAAAATTAAATAGGATGGGGTTCAAGAATTCTATTCTAATCGTAAGGGTTGTGATAACAACAAATAGTATTCTAGTGGACAAATTCCTCAATTTACTGAATTCAGCTTTGCCAAGTTATACTACAACTATGCATGAACCAGTGTAATCTTCAAGGGTTATGCCGAAGATTTTCATATCACAGCATACACCATCATAAAGAACAATGTATACAAATGATAGAAGTTGACCATATGCATGAAAGAGGTTCAGGCTAACTTTACACAACGAATTAGAATCACTAAAACGTCAAAAGTATGAACCAAAGGAATTCATCAATACACTATCATATTCTCCATTGTAATCACCACACATTGACTATGCTAAACTTAATCTACTTGAAGAAATTTTAGGAGAACAAGCAAGCACTAAGACACGTCAAGTATTCACTAAACTCCAATGAAAACTTTATTATCTCAGTAACTCATAGCAACAATTTCATAAAAATCTCCTCTTTTACAAATGAGAAATGAGGCCTTTATATAGGTCCTCGATTACAACGGGTGGCCCAGATGATCACAATAACTGATGGCCAAGATCTTGCCACATCAACCCTAATTAGGGTTAGGGCAATGGAAAGGAATCTACATTAATGCCACAAGGAATCCACTACTATAGTGGGTAATAAATGCCCACTATGCATGCTCATGTAAGAAGGAGTGGAGTGTAATAAATGATCCTTATGCACACCCACTATGCATTTAATGCACCTATCCTTGATTCTTTCGCCTGAAAGATTGAAATCAATCTAATACTGTTTCCAACAACTTTGTACTGATGCTTGGTGCAGATTCTTGCTTGAATTACAGAACTGCAATTGCTCTTTCTGCTTTTCCCAAGCTTTCATCCCAATCTGGTATCAAGTCCTTAGTAGTGTGCATTGTATTTGAGAAGATGGAGAAGTTCTCAAAATCATCTCTTCCATATACGTTTAGCTGAAAGAATTCCTCTAACTTGACTTTCAGATTATCAGTTGTAATTTCTTCTTCTAACAATCATCCTTCAAAAAAAAAATGCCTTTAAAGCTGCAGACTAGAATTAGGCAGCTGTTTTACTTAACCATTAAGGTTTCCATTTTTTGTGCCACTTGTCACTTTTTGCTGTTTGATTCAAAAAGTTGCTATTTTTTATGCTCTTAGCTTCATGATGAAGCTAAGTGCTCTTCTATTTTGATTTTTTTTAAGTTTTATTAATGAAATATCAATTTTAAAAAAATCAATATTCAATTACCTTCCATTTTTAAATGAAAAAAAAAATCAAATTCTTTTGCAACCTTTTCTCCATTTTTATTTTTTTGGATTATTATTCAAATGAAATCAAATTAAATATTAGTAAAACTAATATTTAATTTTTTAAATGTAAATCCAAAAAACTTTTTCTGAAGGAAAAAATATTTTTTCCCTTTTCTCCTCTGAATCCAATTTTCACTTCATAAGAAATTTCACTCTCTTGCTTTAAAGTTTGGATTTTTCCTCAAAATTTTCAATATTCTGACTTTTTATTAGATGTCTATTGCTTCAATGATAATATTTCTCTACCACAACTGCATTCCGTAGTCCAAAGTGATCTTTTCCATGATTTGCGGGTCAAGATTTTGAAGGAATGAGGGATTTCATTTTTTCCTTGACTTCCTTGGATTTGCGCTTCACAATTTTTGCGTTAGGATTTTCAAGGAATGAGGGATTTTTCCTTGATCACAATATTTCTTCATTTCCTAAAAACTATGACCCATGAAAAGTGGGATTTTTCTTAAGTGGGAGATTTTATGCACTTTACAGAATAAGGAAACAACTGGCAAAAATAGAAAGGGGCCCCAGGCTTAGGCGATGATGTGACTATTGGTTACAACATCTGGTGACTTCACGGGTGAAATGTTACAAAAATTTCAAGGATAAAACTTAATTTGAACTCAAAATCTCTGGTTTCTCAATCTTACGTTACCAATAAGAGAGAAAAAAAGCTCAAAAAGGGAGAATAATCATATATTGGATCAAAACACATTTACTCTGTGACAACCTAAGTGTGTGCAAATGTATTAATTCCAGCTCGACAAGACCATTCAGAAATCCTAGGGTTAATCATGACAAGTTATTGATTCCTCTTGACTTCAAAAGAATCCTGGACATTGCCCCACTACTAGTCAGGTGTCCATAGCCCCGACAGAGTTGTCACTGTAAAACCAACGGAGATTGCTCCACTTCCGATGAATTATTCTTTTGAACACCTATGGAGATTTCTGCGTACCCCCAAAGCCAATCTTATTATTTCATCATTTTATTTTTTATTCCTTTTGAATTGGTATTTCACTTTTTTTTGTTTTTTTTTGTTTTGGCTCGTAAGCAATGAAGCTTACCATGGGTTTAGGAGTTACAGTGGCGCTGAAGCAAGATTTTAAAATTTTCACAAGTCATGACCTTTCCAAAGACACATAAATGGATTTAGAGCAATAGTTAAGAGTGTGAAATATGTGGCAACCTCAGAGTTCATGCGTCAAGACACAATGTATGATTAACCTTCCAAGTCAAGTATGTTTTCTAATCCACTAAAAAAATATGAAGGACAGACATGATTCTAATGCTCTTCATAACAATTATCCAAGAAATGAAATAAACAAACTTAGTGAAATCTTCAAATGAAGTAATCAAATCATCACATAACTCCACTTGCAAAAAAAAAAAAAAATTCTAACAACTATGAGCCACCTAGCAAAAGCCAAAACTGAAGCCAAACCAAAAGAAGAGAGAAAACCGAACCACCCAAGGAAGACAACCTAGGAAAAAATAAAACAAAACAAACAAGGGAAAGAAACCTAACTTACGCAAAGCCAAAACTCCTAACCAGGAGAGGGGAGACAAACCAAAACCCCACCTAACTAAAAAAAAGAAAAAACAAAAACAAAAACACGCCACAAAGGAAAACCTAAACTAACTATGTACATGTTAGTTTTCTCAAAGAAAACCTAACGGCAGAAATAATGCTTAAGGAATTGCCCATTGACGGGCAACTGAACTTCCTTTCCTGTTAGAGTCTTAAGCTTGAATGCATTATCTCCCAAAATTTCAGAAATCTGATAAAGACCTTTCCACAGATGATCAAACTTGTCATGTCCACCTTTCTTTTCATGTGCCTTATCCCAGCGAAGTACCAAATCTAAAATTTGAAATTCTTTAACCTTTGCCATTTTGTCAAACCATCTCTTAACAACTCCTTGATGTTTAGCAAACTTTTCCAATGCTTCGTCCCTCTTCTCTTCCAAGTGGAATAATTGGGTCAAACGTGTCTGCACTCTATCTTCTCCTTCCATAAAATCTTGCATGAATCGTAGTGTTGGAATTCTTAATTGGATAGGAAAAACTGGATCTTGTCCGTAGACCAAATGATATGGAGATGTCCCCAAAGAACTCTTTATTCTGATCCTATCTGCCCAAAGTGCGAATCTCAGCTATGTATGCCAATCTCTAGGGTTATTGTCTAATAACTTCTTCATTGCACTCAATAGATTTTTGTTTGTTGATTTTGCCAATCTATTCCCTTGCGGATAGCAGTTTGATGAAAATTTTAGTGTGATCCCATAGTCAAAAGCCCAGTTTGAGAACTTCAACGATCTAAATGCGAGCCCATTATCACATACAAATGTATGGGGACATCCAAACCTAGTAATGATATTTTCTTCAAGAAATTTGATAACAACCTCCGTTGTACAATTTTTTAGTAATTAAGCCTCCGTCCATCTGGTGCAATAGTCTGTAGTAGTCAGGATATACTGGTGGTGTCCTGATGCTGGTGGATTGATGGGACTGATGAAATCTAACCCCCATTTTGCGAACGCTTTTACTTCAATAACAGGTTGTAATGGCATAGTAGGATTTCTTTCACGTGTCGCAGCTATCTGACATGTGTGACAAGTCTTTACGTGTTCATAAGTGTCTTTAAACAAGGTTGGCCAATAATACCCTACTCTTGATATTTGATGAGCCATAGCCAGACCACTTCCATGACTAGTTCCATATTTACTATGAAAATGCTCAATGATGTGTCCAGCCTCTTCCTTTCCAACACATCTCAAATAAACCCCATCATGATTCTTTCTATATAGCACAGATCCTTGAAGCATAAAATTTTGACTCTTCATTCTCAATGAACACTTTTGAACAGAGTTCAAGTGTGATGGAGACTTATGGTTTAGCAGATAATGAACAATATCATCATACCATTCATCTAGGGATACTTCTTCTAACACATATACTTGTTGTACTAATCCTAGACCAGTTGTAGACAAGGTTTGAGCTAGAGCTTGTCCTCGTACCAACTTCATTGGTTGTATCTCCATGTCATATTCTTGAATAATTGCCATCCACTTTCCTCTTCTTTCTCCCAATTCATTATGCATTAGCAAAGTCTTTACTGCTGCATCAGGAACTATTGCATAAACCTTGCTTCTTAGGATGTAATGTCAGAATTTCTTTATTGCTTTCACCAAAGCATAAGCTTGTTTTTCAACATTCGGATATCTCAATTTTGCTTCTTTCATGGGTGAACTCATGAATGCAATAGGATGTTCATCCTGATCATCTACCTTTTGGGTGAGGATAGCTGCGCAAGTATGTTCTGAGGCAAAACAATATATATAAAAAGGCTTGGTATAGTCAGGACTCAACAAAACATGAGCATCCACAATTGCTTGCTTGATTTTTTTGAATGCCTTTTTTGCTATAGGGGTCCAATCTATCCTTGCTCCTTTCTTTAGCATGTCATTTAATGGCCTTACTATCTCTGCAAATCCAGTTATGAACTTCCTTACAAAGTTAATTTTCCCAAAGAATAACTTTAATTCTTTCTGACTAGCTGGCAATCCTATCTTTGATATTGCCTCAATGTGATCAGGATCAATTGAGATTCCTCGTTCTGATATTACATGTCCTAACAATTTCCCTTCAGTGACAACAAACATGCATTTCTTTGGATTCAAGGAAATCCCATATCTTCTACATCTTTGGAAGATTCTCCTCAAATCACTGATGTGATCTTCCCTATGTCGAGAGAATACTGTGAGATCATCTATGTATATGATGATGCACTTCTTTACCAAGTCCCTGAAAGCATAATCCATGGCCCTTTGAAAAGTAGCTCCTGCATTGATCAAACCGAAAGGCATTCTTCTATAAGCAAATGTACCCCATTTAGTTGTGAATGTCGTCTTTAGTCTATCTTCTTCTTCTACCATCACTTGGTTATATCCAAAATAACCATCTAAAAATGACATCAATTGAGAACCGTTAACAACTTGTATCACTTCATCTAATGACGGCACTGGATAATTATCCTTCTCTGAAGCTTTATTGAGATTTCTAAAATCCACACACAACCTTATCTCTCCATTCTTCTTTCTAACAGGTACAAGGTTGGCGACCCACGTTGAGTGTCAAACTGGGAATATAATCCTTGCTGACAATAACTTCTTCACTTCTTGATGTATTAGTGGATCTAACAATGGATTCATTGGTCTCTGCCTTTGTCTAAATGGTTTACTATTTGGCTTTAATGGAATAGTATGTGTAATGAGAGACGTATCATATGTCTTCAGATCTTCATATCCCCAAGCAATCACATTAGGGAACTCCTTCATAAGCTTCAATATCTCCTCCTTTTCTATGGGGGTACAAACTTTCTCGATAAATACATTCTTGACATTTTCTTTTGTTCCCAAGTTCACCTTTTCACATTCCCCTCCTTTAGTACTTTGGTACTTGAGGGAACTTAGTCTGTCGGCATAAAAAATTCTTTATAGTTCAATCATTCCTTTTGGAATGGTATTTGTCCTTAAATTCATAATCTCATCGATTTCAAATTGAGCTTGTTGTTGTTCTCCTTCATCTATGACTTGTGCTTCAAATACCCTTGAGCTTGTCAAAAAATCAAGAATATGCTTGTCATCTTCAAACACTTGAAAATTTGTGATGTTGTCAGGGACTGATGGTACTAAAGTCAGCACAACTATAAATTTCTTCACACAATCCATGGCTAATGGTTCTAATGAACTTGCCGATTGAGCCAAAGAGTTTGTTACTGGATTGCTTGTTCGACTTATAATTTTAATATTGAAAGCATCAAAGCTTTCGATTAGGTCCCAAACTCTATTGCGATACCAACCCAATCTTTTATCATGGTATGTATATTTCTTGCGTACCTGTCCAATGACTATGTCTAAATCTCCATGTACATGTCAGATTTTGGCACCCTTTTTGATAGCAAAGAGCAATCCAATGACCAATGATTCATACTCAGCCACATTATTAGTACAAGGGAATTGCAACCTATGTGCTGCCAAATATGTTTCTCCAGTTGGGCTGATGAGTTCAACACCAGCTCCACTACCTTTCTTTGATTTTGATCCATCAAAGGATAGAGTCCATACTTGATCATTTTCATATTCCATGGGTGATCTTACCTTTGAATCCTTGGATTCTTTTTGATGTTCTTCTTGTCCTATTTTACCTTCTCGAATTCTTTCTTGCTGTGCGTCTAAAATTTTCATACAGGATGAGTTCATTCTGACCACATTTTCTGCTATCCATGCTTGTGGAACCATTTTAGAAACTTGTGCAATTGCTTCTTTACACATGGTGCATGATATCTTAGAATGAAAAGCATCATGTATTCTACACTAGTTGGGTAACAATAGATTTTGAATGGATGCATCTTTTCCTAGTTCAACTTCCTACTTAATGCTTTTTAGGACAAAATTTCTAAAATTCTCAAACATTCCTTCATTTAGTGATGGTTCTGAATTATCCATAACTGGTACCTTAGCAAAAATTGGAGTCACATCAGGAAATCCCCCTTGATTGTAACCTTGCAACATTAAAACCTCTCCAATTTTGGGAATATATGATCCCAAAGTGGTTTCCATAAACAAGATCTCATTGTGTTCACCATACTCAATGATCAACAACTAGAGCCTTGGAGTGCTCTCTAACCTTATCTGATTGGGAATTCCCTTCCATGGGAGCCACATGTGTGAAAAGTCTGTTGCAATATAACCATTCAATTTCCTTGCCCAATCTCTACTAAGAAGCATGCCATACCCTTTGGGAATATCCACAACAGATATGTCAATACAACTTTGAACACGTGGATCAGAGGCCAATTGCATGTGAATATTATTCAACTCTCCCATGATTGGGACTTTAGTTTTATCCAATTGTGTGACTTTCTTGTCAGTCTGAAGTGGAATCAATCCCAACTTTCTACATGTGTCCAATGTCATTACATTACTTGATGCACCAGAGTCAATTAAACAATTATGTAACATTTTTCCAAAAATTCTAACAGATACTAGGAAAGGTGCAGGTTCCTCCTTCCCTTGATAAAAAACCACTGGCTTCTGCCCTTTTGAATCAAATGTCTCATTGTTATGTATAGAATTTCTCCCATTTTGAGTTGTCATGGAACTTTCCACTATAGGAGAATTATCTTTGATCATTTCTAGTGATGGATCCTTTGAAGATACTTGTCCATTTCATGTAACCTTTTGATCATCCTGAGAGTTTTGCACCATTCCAATGAAACTTGAAGGATTATGAGCAATCTTAGATGCATATGGTGATACATCATCTGCAACATTGGTGTTTTGAGAAATTTTTTATTGTTGGACATTGGATACCCCTGTTGGAGGATGTGATACATTTTGAGAAACAATCTTTGTGGGGGCGTCATTGAAGCTTTCCAATAATGTATCTCTAATTTTTTAAATCTTCATCAATTCATATAGTGGAAGACTTACTTTAATTTTCTTGAATTCATCTAGTACATAAGAACTCAACCTTTTCAATTCCTCTCTAGAAGGACTTCCTTTCTGTGTTTGTCCTGGATTTTCACATTTCCTTTGTTCTCCTTGTTGAGCAGAGGATTGAAGATTATTCTTTCCTTTATCATTTTGTGAAGAATTTGTCATGGGAGATTGGCCTCTATCTCCTTGAGAGCCTGTGAGTTGTCGATATTCAGGGGAGTCTCTGAGAGGCTCAGGATTATTGTTCGCATTTGGATGCGAGGGAGTTGAAAAGTTATTTGGAGGAACTGATGATGTTAATGGCTCATGGTTCCTATAATTCCTCTGATATGTCTTTATTGGAGTATTACCAGATGTTTGTTGATAAGCTTGCACTTCACTTGTCCCTTCCACCAAGAAATTATTATATAGAGGAGGGAATAAAAATCCATCCTTATGTAGTGATTCATTCAGGGATACTGGTGGAGGTTGATTTTCTGGTGGGACTTGATAACACGGCATCTCTATAGGACCATTTGCTGAAGCTAGTGGGAATTTCTGATTAGCTTGTATTGGCATGTAATCTTGAGAATTAGGAGGAGGAAACTTAAAATCATCAAAAACCAATGCTTGGTCATATCTTGGTGAGGGTACTATCTCATATCCCGTAGGAGGAGGATTCTCAGATGTGGTAGTGTTCCTCACTTCTCCTTTGAAAATATCAGCTGCTCTTTGAAATTCATGACACTGTAATTTAGAATGTTGACTAGTCTCATGTAATCTACACCATCCAGATAGTGTAGCTTCTGCTAAGAAAACTTTATCAGCTGGGCGATTCTCCGATGGAGGATTATCCAATGGTGATGGTACACCTCCATTATTTGGATTAGTGTTCCATGATCTTCTTTGATGACCTTGGTTATTATTACAATATCCTTGATTACCTTCATTGAATCCTTGGTTGTGTCCTTGATTACTATCATGATGTGGAGGGGTATTCCCTTGATAACCTCGGTTGTTACCTTGATATGACTGATAATTCCTTTGTACATTTTGCAACTGATTATTTTGATTTCTAAGGTAAGTGACCTCAGTGGACAACTTTTTCACTTGTTCAATCAAATCTCTCATCTCATCTTTTTCCTCTTGGGTCCTTGTAGAATTTGTCATGTTCTAGAGATAAATTGGTTGTGTGGGCATTGCCTGCGACATAGGTGCTCTAGGGTGCAACACCAACTGGCTCAGAGGGGTAGGAACTAGATTGATAGTCAGAGCATAATTCAAAACTCCTTGATTCAATGCATTTGCATTTCCAAAATAGCAAGGTGCTCCATTCGTAGTTGCTGGTGATTGTAAACTAACTTTCTCTACTTCAGCATATGCTTGGATCAAACTTGCAGGAGCCAGATGAGTTTTTTGACCAAACATAGATGTGAAACAGTCTAGGGCTGCATAGTAGATAGGTCATGCTACATCTCCTATGCGATATGGATCATGTAATCTCGAATAAGCCCTTTGAAATCGGTTATTGAAAGCACTAATTGATTCACGTTCTTGTCTCCTTATCTCGATAAATTGTCTATACAATTCTGCAAGGGTGATAGGCAATCTAAACTTCCCGAGGAATGCATCCTTCAATTGTTGCCAAGTTTGTATTGAATTTGAAGGTAGGTTGATATACCAGTAAAATGCTTCCTCACCAATGAATAAGGGAATAGTCTACATGAAACATCCTCATCTTGATATTTCTATTCTCGAGGACATCTTCAAAAATTTTAATGTGTTCATCAGCAGTGCGATTCACATCATTCACAAAGAATTTAGAACAAAAGTGTTCAGGATTCTTTGGCATATTATTATATGCAAAAAATGTTGCAAGGGGTGATGCATTCTACGGATGCCATTGCTGGAACTTGTTGTTGGACAGTTGTAGGTGAAACAGGTATTTGCACAAATAATTGTTGAATTTGTGTAGCTCTTGGTGGAACTCCTCCTTGGATTGATCCTTGTGCTTGATGTTGAGGTGGTGGAGTTTGGAATATCCTTGTGAGATCAGCTACACTTGGTGAATTTTGACTCGTAGATGCTTCTTTATTTCCTCGCCTAGGCTTTGGATCAAAACTCAACTCTTGTAATTCATGTGCTCCCGGGGTGAATCTCAAGGATCTTCGATGTAACTTGGGCAAGGATGAGTTAATGTTCTCCAGTATGTGAAACTACTATGAAATCTTTTAGTTAAGGCCCTCCTTCTAGCGTCAGTTTCTGTTGATGTATGTTTTATGACTCACCAAATAGTAGAACAAAATACCGAAATATCTTATCCTCTCTTGAATAAAGTCTTGTGTATGTTGAGATTTCTAGAAGATCATACAATGACTTCAAGGTTCTTTTAATGACAGGTCTTGACTGTGGATAAGATCGGTGGTTGATGTGATTTTTTGATGATCACAAGGGGCCTTACATGTTTATTCATATTCATTTCAAGCCATACTAGATGTGGGAGCTATCTTAAGGTTTTGCAATGAAGCACTTTTTTTCGATTTTTCACAGAATATGCAAAAATTAAATAAGATGGGGTTCAGGAATTCTATTCTAATCCTAAGGGTAGTGATAACAACAAATAGTATTCTAGTGGACAAATTCCTCAATTTACTAAATTCAGCTTCGCCAAGTTATACTACAACTAAGTATGAACCAGTGTAATCTTCAAGGGTTATGCCAACGATTTTCATATCACTGCATACACCATCATGAAGAACAATGTATACAAATGATAGAAGTTGAGCATATGCATGAAAGAGGTTCAGGCTAACTTTACACAATGAATTAGAATCACTAAAACATCAAAAGTATGAACCAAAGGAATTCATCAATACACCATCATATTCTCCATTGTAATCACCACACATTGACTATGCTAAACTTAATCTACTTGAAGAAATTTTAGGAGAACAAGCAAGCACTAAGACACATCAAGTATTCACCAAACTCCAATTAAAACTTTATTATCTCAGTAACTCATAGCAACAATCTCATAAAAATCTCCTCTTTTACAAATGATAAATGAGGCATTTATATAGGTCCTCAATTACAACGGGTGGCCCGAATGATCACAATAACCGATGGCCAAGATCTTGCCACATCAACCCTAATTAGGGTTAGGGCAATGGAAAGGAATCTACATTAACACCACAAGGAATCCACTACTATAGTGGGTAATAAATGCCCACTATTCATGCTCATGTAAGAAGGAGTGGAGTGTAATAAATGATCCTTATGCACACCCACTATGCATTTAATGCATCTATCCTTGATTCTTTATCTTGAAAGATCGAAATCGATCTAATACTATTTCCAACTCCTCTGTACTGATGCTTGGTAGAAATTCTTGCTTGAATTCTAGAACTGCAATTGCTCTTTCTACTTTTCCCAAGCTTTCATCCCAATCTGGTATCAAGTCCTTAGTAGTGTGCATTGTATTTGAGAAGATGGAGAAGTTCTCAAAATCATCTCTTCCATATACGTTTAGTTGAAAGAATTCCTCTAACTTGAATTTTGGATTATCAGTTGTCATTTCTTCTTCCAACAATCTCTGTGATAACAAAGATGCAACTACATTTGATATTCCTTGCTTGATGTTATCAACAATCTTCTTCCATCGACTAGATTCCCTCGCAAAGCTTTCAAACATTTCCTTAGCCATGATCACTGCACTATACCATTGAATAAAATCATAGACATCCCCCTCGCTGATAACTCAACCATCAATTAATTCTTGGTTTGGGGTTTCCATCAGACTCTGAATGTCGACAATCACCTCTTCTTGGTAAATATGCTCACCCACCCATGATTTCTCCATGCACTAGATCCTAGATATTGCAGCCAATGCCCTATTGTGCACTTCCACTAACTCTTCTACATGTTTGAAGGCTACCTCCTAAATTCCTTCAATCCAAATCTTTGCACCCTGGGAAATCCACTTGATTCTGTTAATATCACCTACCACTTCACTGGAAACACTTGTTGGAGGGACAAATGATGGACCTTCCTCTCTTACTGGATGAGGCAAGTTATTGATGTACTGACATAAGGCCTGAATTTCTCTGTTTTGCTTTTCATACCCTTCTTCTACTTTCTTCAACCTATCCTTCAAAGCCTGTGTGGAGTCATCAAATTCTTCTAATATTTTCTCTCGGGAGGCTCGACCAAGATTTACTTTTGTAACATGGTATTCATCTGGAGCAATCTAATTTCTCCCTTTGTCAACTGTGGGAGTTGCAATCTGTAAGATTTTGGATCCTAATTCTCCTATGATGAATTTAGTATATATTTTCGCTTTCCCTTGTTCTTCTGATTGGTTTGATCAGTCCAAAATTTCCTGTAATTCAATTGCTGGATCAACCTCCCTTTGTTGATGCAAATGAATTCGTTGCCTCAACCATTCTAGATTGGGTATACTTTGGTCCCCTAGAATTACCAATTGTTCTTTCTTTTGGACTGCTTGAACATCAATCTCCTCTTCACCTCCTAGACTATCCATCGTAACCTCAAGTACTATGGCCTCAGTACTGGGAAGATGTATTGCTACTCTTGGAGTTTCTTCCTCTAGTGGACCATCTCCATAATTAATCATTTCTCGCTCTAAGATCGCAGCAAGACTTTCTTCCGTAGCAATATCTTGATCTCTCCCTCTTTCTTGCATGGATTTTTAATAAGCATTTCTACTCAACCTATCATGAGTTGGCCTATCCAAATTCTCTTCTTGCTCGAATCTCCTTATATTTGTTCCTACATCCTGTCTTTCAAAAGTTTCTATCTCTTGGACACTTGGAGTTTGACTCGGAGAAGAGGGGCATCTCCATGTTTCTGCTTCTTATTTTGGGGTTCTCGGATGACTTTCTCAATCCTAGGGCACTTTTCTCGAGGTACCTCCTTCCCTTTCTTGGTTCCTACATCTTCGGATGGAGTTCCCCTTTCTTCAATAGTCCCTTCAGATATTTGTCTTGATCTTTCATCCCTAAGTGGTCTATGGCCAAGCAACCTATATGTGAATCCATTTGCTGGTGCGACTAATTTTTCAAGCTTACGCTCAATCCACCACTTTGTAAAATCTAAGACTGGTTTTGAAAGGGCTTCAAGATCTATAATTTCTTTCTTCTTCCAATCAAATGGTTGAGCTATCATTTTTGGATTGAATCCTTTTCGCATCATGTTTGGGTCCTCCTCCATTTGATCAAGAACCTTGAATATGTTGCATGTTCTAATAATGTTCAATGGTAGTCTTGAATGCAATCTTTTTCTAATCTCATTCTCATCTGCTGCATTTGCCCAAAAGTCTTCAAGGTGAACTTTGTGTTGGTACTTTGATCCTCCTACTAATGAGATCTTGTTGTAAGGATCAAAATCATTCCTCTTTGGATAAAGCAGAAGGCGAAAGAAGTGGAGCTCATTTGATGATTTCTCTGCAGCTTTTAGACATGGGCATACTTCAGTTTTCCCTTCTCCTATGGAGATTTGAAACTGCAATCCCAACTTCTTCTTCCCTTTCTAAATTTTGTCATAGGTTGTAAGTTGTCGAGTAAGCTCTAACAAGACCATCTTGTCCATTGGATACCTGGGAAGTTTGTATGGTTCTGTGGAGAATCCTTGAACTCGAATATATGAAAAGGTAGGAAACTGAATGAACCAAGCGCCATATTCCTCGACCAATTTCATTGCACCTATTGACATTCTTATAT
The DNA here is from genome assembly GCA_028749045.1 of Cupressus sempervirens. Lineage (NCBI taxonomy): Eukaryota > Viridiplantae > Streptophyta > Pinopsida > Cupressales > Cupressaceae > Cupressus > Cupressus sempervirens. The sequence goes on from CM053783.1 coordinate 126,107,205, forward strand.
GTGGCCTCTTTTGCAGTGTTCTTACTATTCGCATGGAAAATATATCATTAACCTTCATGTAATCCTCCTTTGAATACAAATGCAACTGCGGGTAACATTCATGGACTTTGAGGTGTTGTCTTCCGCTTCCAATTGGTCCTTCGCATTGTAGTCCATCATAATTTGTCCTTCGTGCTAGCATGTAGATGACATAGGAGCTCATGTAAAATTTCTTTGTATGTTCTAGATTCATCAACTATTCATTTAGGTTATCACTTATGAGCCCAACCCAATCTAGTCCGTCACCTTCCTCCATTACTTGCTCAACAAAATACCACATCCAAGATTCAAACCTATAAGAATAAGGCATGCCAAATATGTGACTCAACATCATGACCATATCACTATATTCCTTCTGCAAGTCAAGCCATACTATTTCTTTAGGAATATTGGAATGATGCGGTCTATTCTTTTTCAACCATTTTTTGTTGATTATTTCTTCACAAAAATTGATTCCAGATGTATAGATTCTTAGTGCTTGCTCTTGTGTTTTTGTGACCATCCTTGGATTTGAAGGAATTCCAAATGCTTCAGAAATGGATGCCAGAAAAAAATCTACCAGAATATTTCGTTCAGAATCTCGGATGGTTCTGTCTCTAGGACTGTAGTGCTTAGTACATTCCACAATCAATTTTGGATGCTAAAAAGAAGGAGGGAAAGCAGCTATAGAAAAAATTCCACTTCTCACAATTCTTGTGCCTAGGTGTGTTGGTTGATGGTCATTGTATCTGAGCATTCTCCGGTTGAAATCTTTCAAATCAAGGTCACCGAGGCTTGTATCTCTGATTTCTACCCACTTTGACACAATTTTGGATTCAGGATAGAATCCTCTCCTTTCATTCTTTATCAGTTGTCCTCGCGTTTCTCCTATTCCCCTGGGCTCTGCCATTTTCCTTTCCTGCAAAATAGAAAATATACATACATAAGACTATGCAAAGAAAGTATTTAAAAACAACGGATACAACTTGTCCATAAGACAAAGATTTTGGATTTTTGCCAAAATTTCCATACTCCTTTCAAGATTCACTTTTTAACCCTTTGACACAACTCACTGCAAAGACAATTCGTCTCTAATGGGATTCAAAATCTTCTGTCATGAATTCCTAAAAAATTCCTCAACAATTTCAGAAAATTTCTCAAAAAATCTGTTCCCTTGAACTCCTCAAATTTTACTCCTATTGTTGATTTGCTCTTCAAATTTTTGTGTGAGTCTGAATGAATGAGAGGGTTTCTTATATAAATCATCCTTCAAAAATAAATGCCTTTAAAGCTGCAGACTAGAATTAGGCAGCTGTTTTACTTAACCATTAAGGTTTCCATTTTTTGTGCCACTTGTCACTTTTTGCTATTTGATTCAAAAAGTTGCTATTTTTTATAATCTTAGCTTCATGATGAAGCTAAGTACTCTTCTATTTTGATTTTTTTTTAGTTTTATTAATTAAATATCAATTTTAAAAAAATCAATATTCAATTAACTTCCATTTTCAAATGAAAAAAAAAATCAAATTCTTTTGCAACTTTTTCTTCATCTCTTCATTTTGAAAGGTTGAATGAGAATTTGCATCGAATTGTTACTCGAATTCATACTCACATTTGCTCATATTCACATACGCAAAGATCAAGTTTGACCAAAAGTTGACCAAATTTAACCATGGTTGACTTGAGTTGACTAGTTTCAAAAAAAAATTTGAAATAATTAAACGAAATTATTTAATTAAATGGAGTACTTACTTCTAATTAATTAAACAAAGTTATTTAATTAAATGAGAAGCCATTCCTAATTAATTAAATGAAGTTATTTAATTAAATGGAAAAAGTAATTATGAGCGCATATCTCATTTTATTAAATTAAATATCTCAACAAAATCTCTCTTCAGTTCAAAAAGGGAAATTTCCAGTTCACTATTGATAAAAAATGAGTTAAACCAGTTAACTCCTTTTTCTACTCAAATTGAATCAGTTAACTCCTTATTTTACTCAAATTAAATCTGTTAACTCCCTTTAATTTGGAAATCTCCCTTTGTGAGTGAACTTAACCTTTAATCCTGATCGTTGATTGAAATTGATCTCAACCGTTAATGAATTCCAGAAAAGTCTATTTAAGAGACCCTCATCTCTTCATTTTGAAAGGTTGAATGAGAATTTGTATCGAATTGTTGCTGGAACTCATACTCACATTTGCTCATATTCACATACGCAAAGATCAAGTTTGACCAAAAGTTGACCAGATTTAATCACGGTTGACTTGAGTGGACTAGTTTCGAAAAGAATTTTGAAATAATTAAAAGAAATTATTTAATTAAATAGAGTACTTACTTCTAATTAATTAAACAATGTTAATTAATTAAATGAGAAGCCATTCCTAATTAATTAAATGAAGTTATTTAATTAAAGAAGAAAAGTGTCTCTAATTAATTAAAGATTATTTAATTAAATAGAAAAAGTAATTATGAGAGCATATCTCATTTTATTAAATTAAATATCTCAACAAAATCTCTCTTCAGTTCAAAAAGGGAAATTTTCAGTTCACTATTGATCAAAAATGAGTTAAATGAGTTAACTCCTTTTTCTACACAAATTGAATCAGTTAAATCCTTATTTTTCTCAAATTAAATCTGTAAACTCCCTTTAATTTGGAAATCTCTGTTTATGACCGAACTTCACCTTTAATCCTGATCGTTGATTGAAATCAATTTCAACCGTTAATGAATTTCAAGAAAGTTTATTTAAGAGACCCTCATCTCTTCATTTTGAAAGGTTGAATGAGAATTTGCATCAAATTGTTGCTGGAATTCATACTCACATTTGCTCATATTCACATACGCAAAGATCAAGTTTGACCAAAAGTTGACCAGATTTAACCACGGTTGACTTGAGTTGACCAGTTTTGAATAGAATTTTGAAATAACTAAATGAAATTATTTAGTTAAATGGAGTACTTAGTTCTAGTTAATTAAAAAAAAGTATTTAATTAAATGAGAAGCCATTCCTAATTAATTAAATGAAGTTATTTAATTAAATAAGAAAAGTGTCTCTAATAAATTAAAGATTATTTAATTAAATAGAACAAGTAATTTTGAGAGAATATCTCATTTTATTAAATTAAATATCTCAACAAAATCTCTCTTCAATTTAAAAAGGGAAATTTCTAGTTCACTATTCATAAAAAATGAGTTAAATCAGTTAACTCCTTTTTCTACTCAAATTGAATCAGTTAACTCCTTATTTTACTCAAATTAAATCTGTTAACTCCCTTTAATTTGGAAATCTCCCCTTATGATTCAACTTCACCTTTAATCCTGACCGTTGATTGAAATCGATCTCAACCGTTGATGAATTCTAGGAAAGTCTATTTATGAAACCCTCATCTCTTCATTTTGAAAGGTTGAAAATTGTTGCTCGAATTCATACTCACATTTGCTCATATTCACATACGCAAAGATCAAGTTTGACCAAAAGTTGACCAAATTTAACCACAATTGACTTGAGTTGACCAGTTTCGAGAAAAATTTTGAAATAAATAAAAAAAATTATTTAATTAAATGGAGTACTTACTTCTAATTAATTAAAAAAAGTTATTTAATTAAATGAGAAGCCATTCCTAATTAATTAAATGAAGTTATTTAATTAACTAAGAAAAGTGTCTCTAATTAATTAAAGATTATTTAATGAAATAGAACAAGTAATTTTGAGAGCATATCTCATTTTATTAAATTAAATATCTCAACAAAATCTCTCTTTAGTTTAAAAAGGGAAATTTCCAGTTCACTGTTGATCAAACATGAGTTAAATCAGTTAACTCCTTTTTCTACTCAAATTGAATTAGTTAACTATTTATTTTACTCAAATTAAATCTGTTAACTCCTTTTAATTTGGAAATCTCGCTTTATGACTGAACTTCACCTTTAATCTTGACTGTTGATTGAAATCGATCTCAACTGTTGATGAATTCTAGGAAAGTCTATTTAAGAGACCCTCATCTCTTCATTTTGAAAGGTTGAATGAGAATTTGGATCGAATTGTTGTTGGAATTCATACTCACATTTGCTCATATTCACATACGCAAAGATAAAGTTTCATCAAAAGTTGACCAGATTTAAACATGTTTGACTTGAGTTGACCAATTTTGAAAAGATTTTTGAAATAATTAAATGAAATTATTTAATTAAATGGAGTACTTACTTCTAATTAATTAAACAAAGTTATTTAATTAAATGAGAAGCCATTCCTAATTAATTAAATGAAGTTATTTAATTAAATTTAAAAAATGTCTCTAATTAATTAAATATTATTTAAATAAATAGAAAAAATAATTATGAGAGCATATCTCATTTTATTAAATTAAATATCTCAACAAAATCTATTTTCAGTTCAAAAAAGGTTGAATGAGAATTTGCATCGAATTGTTGCTGGAATTCATACTCACATTTGCTCATATTCACATACGCAAAGATCAAGTTTGACCAAAAGTTGACCAGATTTAACCATGGTTGACTTGAGTTGACTAGTTTCGAAACAAATTTTGAAATAATTAAACGAAATTATTTAATTAAATGGAGTACTTACTTCTAATTAATTATACAAAGTTATTTAATTAAATGAGAAGCCATTCCTAACTAATTAAATGAAGTTATTTAATTAAATAAGAAAAGTGTCTCTAATTAATTAAAGATTATTTAATTAAATGGAAAAAGTGATTATGAGCGCATATCTCATTTTATTAAATTAAATATCTGAACAAAATCTCTCTTTAGTTCAAAAAGGGAAATTTCTAGTTCACTATTGATGAAAAATGAGTTAAATAAGTTAACTCCTTTTTCTACTCAAATTGAATTAGTTAACTCCTTATTTTATTCAAATTAAATCTGTTAACTCCTTTTAATTTGGAAATCTCCCTTTATGACTGAACTTCACCTTTAATCCTGACCGTTGATTGAAATCGGTCTCAACCATTGATGAATTCTAGGAAAGTCTATTTAAGAGACCCTCATCTCTTCATTTTGAAAGGTTGAATGAGAATTTGCATCGAATTGTTGCTGGAATTCATACTCAGATTTGCTCATATTCACATACGCAAAGATCAAGTTTGACCAAAAGTTGACCAGATTTAACAACGGTTCGCTTGAGTTGACTAGTTTTGAAAAGAAATTTTAAATAATTAAACAAAATTATTTAATTAAATGGAGTACTCACTTCTAATTAATTAAACAAAGTTATTTAATTAAATGAGAAGCCATTCCTAATTAATTAAATGAAGTTATTTAATTAAATAAAAAGAGTGTCTCTAATTAATTAAAGATTATTTAATTAAATAGAAAAAGCAATTATGAGAGCACATCTCATTTTATTAAATTAAATATCTCAACAAAATCTCTCTTCAGTTCAAAAGGGGAAATTTCTAGTTCACTATTGATAAAAAATGAGTTAAATCAGTTAACTCCTTTTTATACTCAAATAGAATTAGTTAACTCTATATTTTACTCAAATAAAATCTGTTAACTCCCTTTAATTTGAAAATCTCCCTTGATGACTGAACTTCACCTTTAACCATGGTTGACTTGAGTTGACTAGTTTCGAAAAGAATTTTGAAATAATTAAACAAAATTATTTAATTAAAGGGAGTACTTACTTCTAATTAATTAAACAAAGTTATTTAATTAAATGAGAAGACATTCCTAGTTAATTAAATGAAGTTATTTAATTAAATAAGAAAAGTGTCTCTAATTAATTAAAGATTATTTAATTAAATAGAACAAGTAATTTTGAGAGCATATTTCATTTTATTAAATTAAATATCTCAACAAAATCTCTCTTCAGTTTAAAAAGGAAAATTTTCAATTCACTATTGATCAAACATGAGTTAAATCAGTTAACTCCTTTTTCTACTCAAATTGAATCAGTTCTCTTTATTTTACTCAAATTAAATCTGTTAACTCCCTTTAATTTGGAAATCTCCCTTTATGACTGAACTTTACCTTTAATCCTGACCATTGATTGAAATCGATCTCAAGCGTTGATGAATTCTAGGAAAGTCTATTTAAGAGACCCTCAACTCTTAATTTTGAAAGGTTGAATGAGAATTTGCATCGAATTGTTGCTGGAATTCATAGTCACATTTGCTCATATTCACATACGCAAAGATCAAGTTTGATTAAAAATTATCCTGACTTAACCACGGTTGACTTGAGTTGACTAGTTTAGAAAAGAATTTTGAAATAATTAAACGAAATTATTTAATTAAATGGAGTACTTACTTATAATTAATTAAACAATGTTATTTAATTAAATGAGAAGCCATTCCTAATTAATTAAATGAAGTTATTTAATTAAATAAGAAAAGTGTCTCTAATTAATTAAAGATTATTTAATTAAATAGAAAAAGCAATTATGAAAGCATATCTTATTTTATTAAATTAATATCTCAACAAAATCTCTCTTCAGTTCAAAAAAGGAAATTTCTAGTTCACTATTGATAAAAAATGAGTTAAATCATTTAACTCCTTTTTCTACTCAAATTGAATCAATTAACTCTTTATTTTACTCAAATTAAATCTGTTAACTCCCTTTAATTTGAAAATCTTCCTTTATGACTGAACTTCACCTTTAATCTTGACCATTGATTGAAATCGATCTCAATCGTTGATGAATTCCAAGAAAGTCTATTTAAGAGACCCTCATCTCTTCATTTTGAAAGGTTGAATGAGAATTTGCATCGAATTTTTGGTAGAATTCATGCTCACATTTGCTCATATTCACATATGCAAACATCAACTTTGACCAAAAGTTGACCAGATTTAACCACGGTTGACTTGAGTTGACCAATTTCAAATTTTTTTTTGAAATAATTAAACGAAATTATTTAATTAATTGGAGTACTTACTTGTAATTAATTAATCAAAGTTATTTAATTAAATGAGAAACCATTCCTAATTAATTAACTGAAGTTATTTAATTAAATAAGGAAAGAGTCTCTAATTAATTAAAGATTATTTAATTAAATATAAAAAGTAATTATGAGAGCATATTTCATTTTGTTAAATTAAATATCTCAACAAAATCTCTCTTAAGTTCAAAAAGGGAAATTTTCAATTCACTATTGATCAAAAACGTGTTGAATCAGTTAACTGCTTTTTCTACTCAAATTGAATAAGTTAACTCCTTATTTTACTCAAATTAAATTTGTTAACTCCCTTTAATTTGAAAATCTCCCTTTATGACTGAACTTCACCTTTAATCCTGACCGTTGATTAAAATCGATCTCAACTGTTGATGAATTCCAGGAAAGTATATTTAAGAGACCCTCATCTGTTCATTTTGAAAGGTTGAATGACAATTTGCATCGAATTGTTGCTGAAATTCATACTCACATTTGCTCATATTCACATATGCAAAGATCAATTTTGACCAAAAGTTGACCAGATTTAACCACGGCTGACTTGAGTTGACCAGTTTCGAAAAGAATTTTGAAATAATTAAATGAAATTATTTAATTAAATGGAGTACCTACTTCTAATTAATTAAACAAAGTTATTTAATTAAATGAGAAGCCATTCCTAATTAATTAAATGATGTTATTTAATTAAATAAGAAAGTGACTCTAATTAATTAAAGATTATTTAATTAAATAGAAAAAGTATTTATGAGAGCATATCTCATTTTATTAAATTAAATATCTCAACAAAATCTCTCTTCAGTTCAATAAGGGAAATTTCCAGTTCACTATTGATCAAAAATGAGTTAAATTAATTAACTCTTTTTTCTACTCAATTTGAATCATTTAACTCCTTATTTTACGCAAATTAAATCAGTTAACTCCCTTTAATTTGGAAATCTCATTTTTTGACTGAACTTCACCTTTAATCCTGATCGTTGATTGAAATCGATCTCAACCGTTGATGAATTCTAGGAAAGTCTATTTAAGAGACCCTCATCTCTTCATTTTGAAAGGTTGAATGAGAATTTTCATCGAATTGTTGCTGGAATTCATACTCACATTTGCTCATATTCACATACGTAGAGATCAAGTTTGACCAAAAGTTGACCAGATTTGACCACGGTTGACTTGAGTTGACTAGTTTCAAAAAGAATTTTGAAATAATTAAACAAAATTATTTTATTAAATGAAGTACTTACTTCTAATTAATTAAACAAAGTTATTTAATTAAATGAGAAGCCATTCCTAATTAATTAAATGAAGTTATTTAATTAAATAAGAAAAGTGTCTCTAATTAATTAAAGATTGTTTAATTAAATAGAAAAAGTAATTATGAGAGCATATCACATTTTATTAAATTAAATATCTCAACAAAATCTCTCTTCAGTTCAAAAAGGAAAATTTCCAGGTCACTATTGATAAAAAATGAGTTAAATCAGTTAACTCTTTTCTCTACTCAAATTGAATCAGTTAACTCCTTATTTTACTCAAATTAAATCTGTTAACTCCTTTTAATTTAGAAATCTGCCTTTATGACTGGACTTCACCTTTAATCCTGACCGTTGATTGAAATCGATCTCAAGTGTTGATGAATTCCGAAAAAGTCTATTTAAGAGACCCTGATCTCTTCATTTTGAAAGGTTGAATGAGAATTTGCATCGAATTGTATCTAGAATTCATACTCATATTTGCTCATATTCACATACACAAAGATCAAGTTTGAGCAAAAGTTGACCATATTTAACCATGGTTGACTTGAGTTGACTAGTTTCGAAAAGAATTTTGAAATAATTAAATGAAATTATTTAATTAAATGGAGTACTTACTTCTAATTAATTAAACAAAGTTATTTAATTAAATGAGAAGCCATTCTTAATTAATTAAATGAAGTTATTTAATTAAATAAAAAAAGTGTCTCTAATTAAGTAAAGATTAATTAATTAAATAAAAAAAGTAATTATGAGAGCATATCTCATTTTATTAAATTTAATATCTCAACAAAATCTCTCTTCAGGTCAAAAAGGGGAAATTTTCAGTTCACTATTGATAAAAAATGAGTTAAATCAGTTAACTCCTTTTTCTACTCAAATTGAATCAGTTATCTCTTTATTATACTCAAACTAAATCTATTAACTCCATTTAATTTGGAAATCTCCCTTTATGACTAAACTTCACCTTTAATCCTGACCGTTAATTGAAATCGATCTCAACCATTGATGAATTCCAGAAAACTCTATTTAAGAGACCCTCATCTTTTCAATTTGAAAGGTTGAATGCGAATTTGCATCGAATTGTTGCTAGAATTCATACTCACATTTGCTCATATTCACATACGCAAATATCAAGTTTGACCAAAACTTGACCAGATTTAACCACGGTTGACTAGTTTTGAAAAGAATTTTGAAATAATTAAACGAAATTATTTAATTAAATGGAGTACTTACTTCTAATTAATTAAATTAAGTTATTCAATTAAATGAGAAGCCATTCGTAATTAATTAAATGAAGTTATTTATTTAAATAAGAAAAGTGTCTCTAATTAATTAAAGATTATTTAATTAAATAGAAAAAGTAATTATGAGAACATATCTCATTTTATTAAATTAAATATCTCAACAAAATCTCTCTTTAGTTCACAAAGGAAAATTTCCAGTTCACTATTGATAAAAAATGAGTTAAATCAATTAACTCTTTTTTCTACTCAAATTGAATCAGTTAACTCCTTATTTTACTCAAATTAAATCTATTAACTCTTTTTAATTTAGAAATCTCCCTTTATGAGTCAAATTCACCTTTAATCTTAACCGTTGATTGAAATCGTTCTCAATCGTTGTTGAATTCTAGGAAACTCTATTTAAGAAACTCTCATCTCTTCATTTTGAAATATTGAATGAGAATTTGCATCGAATTGTTGCTAAAATTCATACTCACATTTGCTCATATTCACATATGCAAAGATCAAGTTTGACCAGAAGTTGACTGGATTTCACCACGGTTGACTTGAGTTGACTAATTGCGAAAAGAATTTTGATATAATTAAACGAAATTATTTAATTAAATGGAGTACTTACTTCTAATTAATTAAACAAAGTTATTTAATTAAATGAGAAGTCATTCCTAAGTAATTAAATGAAGTTATTTAATTAAATAAGAAAAGTGTCTCTAATTAACTAAAGATTATTTAATTAAATAAAAAAAGTAATTATGAGAGCATATCTCATTTTATTAAATTAAATATCTCAACAAAATCTCTCTTCAGTTCAAAAAGGGAAATTTTCAGTTCACTATTGATCAAAAATGAGTTAAATCAGTTAACTAATTTTTCTACTTAGATTGAATCAGTTAACTCCTTATTTTACTCAAATTAAATCTATTAACTCCTTTTAATTTGAAAATCTTCTTTTATGACTAAACTTCACCTTTAATCCTGACTGTTGATTGAAATCGATCTCAACTGTTAATGAGTTCCACGAAAGTCTATTTAAGAGACCCTCATCTCTTCATTTTAAAAGGTTGAATGAGAATTTGCACCGAATTGTTGCTGGAATTCATACTCAGATTTTTTCATATTCACATACGTAAAGATCAAGATTGACCAAAAGCTGGCTATATTTAACCACAGTTGACTTGAGTTGACTAGTTTCGATAAGAATTTTGAAATAATTAAATAAAATTATTTAATTAAATGGAGTACTTACTTCTAATTAATTAAACAAAGACATTTAATTAAATGAGAAGCCTTTCCTAATTAATTAAATGAAGTTATTTCATTAAATAAGAAAAGTTTCTCTAATTAATTAAAGATTATTTAATTAAATAAAAAAAGTAGTTATGAGAGCATATCTCATTTTACTAAATTAAATATCTCAACAAAATCTCTCTTCAGTTCAAAAAGGGAAATTTCCAGTTCACTGTTGATCAAAAATGAGTGAAATCAGTTAAATCCTTTTACTACTCAAATTGAATCAGTTAACTCCTTATTTTACTCAAATTAAATCTATTAACTCCCTTTAATTTGGAAATCTCCCTTTATGACTGAACTTCACCTTTAATCCTGACCGTTGATTGAAATCGATCTCAACTGTTGATGAGTTTCAAGAGAGTCTATTTAAGAGACCCTCATCTCTTCATTTTGAAAGGTTGAATGAGAATTTGCATCGAATTATTGTTGTAATTCATACTCACATTTGGTCATATTCACATACGCAAATATCAAGTTTGATCAAAAGTTGACCAAAGTTAACCACGATTGACTTGAGTTGACTAGTTTCAAAATTTTTTCTGAAATAATTAAATGAAATTAGTTAATGAAAGGGAGTACTTACTTCTAATTAATTAAACAAAGTTCTTTAATTAAATGAGAAGTCATTCCTAATTAATTAAATAAAGTTATTTAATTAAATAAGAAAAGTGTCTCTATATATTAAAGATTATTTAATTAAATAAAAAAAGTAACTATGAGAGCATATCTCATTTTATTAAATTAAATATCTCAACAAAATCTCTCTTCATTTCAAAACTGGAAATTTCCATTTCACTATTGATAAAAAATGAGTTAAATGAGTTAACTCGTTTTTCTATTCAAATTGAATCAGTTAACTCCTTATTTTACTCAAATTGAATCTGTTAACTCCCTTTAATTTGGAAGTCTCCCTTAATGACTGAACTTCACCTTTAATTCTGACCGTTGATTGAAATTGATCTCAATCATTGATGAATTTCAGAAAAGTCCATTTAAGAGACCCTCATCTCTTCATTTTGAAAGGTTGAATGAGAATTTGCATCGAATTGTTGCTGCAATTCATACTCAAATTTGCTCATATTCACATACGCAAAGATCAAGTTTGACCAAAAGTTGACCAAATTTAACCACGGTAGACTTGAGTTGACTAGTTTCAAAAAGAATTTTGAAATAATTAAATGAAATTATTTAATTAAATAGAGTACTTACTTTTAATTAACTAAATAAAGTTATTTAATTAAATGAGAAGACATTCCTAATTAATTAAATGAAGTTATTTAATTAAATAAGAAAAGTGTTTCTAATTAATTAAAGATTATTTAATTAAATAGAAAAAATAATTATGAGAGCATATCTCATTTTATTAAATTAAATATCTCAACAAAATCTCTCTTTAGTTCATAAAGGGAAATTTCCAGTTCACTATTGGTCAAAAATGAGTTAAATCAGTTAACTCCTTTTTCTACTCAAATTGAATCAGTTAACTCCTTATTTTACTCAAATTAAATCTGTTAACTCTCTTTAATTTGGAAATCTCCCTTTATGACTGAACTTCACCTTTAATCCTGACCGTTGATTGAAATCAATCTCAACCATTGATGAATTTCAGAAAAGTCTATTTAAGAGACCCTCATCTTTTCAATTTGAAAGGTTGAATGAGAATTTGCATCGAATTGTATTTGGAATTAATACTCACATTTGCTCATATTCATATACGCAAAGATCATGTTTGACCATAAGTTGAGTAGATTTAATCACGGTTGACTTGAGTTGACTAGTTTCGAAAAGAATTTTGAAATAATTAAACAAAATTATTTAATTAAATGGAGTACTTACTTTTAATTAATTAAACAAAGTGATCTAATTAAATGAGAAGCCATTCCAAATTAATTAAATGAAGTTATTTAATTAAATAAGAAAAGTGTCTCTAATTAATTAAAAATTATTTAATTAAATAAAAAAAGTAATTATGAGAGCATATCTCATTTTATTAAATTAAATATCTCAACAAAATCTCTCTTCAGTTTAAAAAGGTAAATTTCCAGTTCACTATTGATAAAAAATGACTTAAATCAGTTAACTCCTTTTTCTACTCAAATTGAATCAGTTAACTCCTTATTTTACTCAAATTAAATCTGTTAACTCCCTTTAATTTGGAAATCTCCCTTTATGACTGAACTTCACATTTAATCATGACCATTGATTGAAATCCATCTCAAACCGTTGATGAATTCCAGGAAAGTATATTTAAGAGACCTTCATCTCTTCATTTTGAAAGGTTCAATGAGAATTTGCATCGAATTATCACTGGAATTCATACTCACATTTGTTCATATTCACATACACAAAGATCAAGTTTGACCAGAAGTTGACCAGATTTAACCATGGTTGTCTTGAGTTGACTAGTTTCAAAAAAAAAATTAAAATAATTAAACGAAATTATATTATTAAATGGAGTACTTAGTTCTAATTAATTAGACAAAGTTATTTAATTAAATGAGAAGCCATTTCAAATTAAAAAATGAAGTTATTTAATTAAATAAGAAAAGTGTCTCTAATTAATTAAAGATTATTTAATTAAATAGAAAAAGTAATTATGAGAGCATATCTCATTTTATTAAATTAAATATCTCAACAAAATTTCTCTTCTGTTGAAAAAGGGAAATTTCCAGTTCACTATTGATCAAAAATGAGTTAAATCAGTTAACTCCTCTTTCTACTCAAACTGAATCAGTTAACTCCTTATTTTACTCAAATTAAATCTGTTAACTCCCTTTAATTTGGAAATCTCCCTTTATGACTGAACTTCACCTTTTATCCTGATCGTTGACTGAAATCGATCTCAATCGTTGATGAATTCCAAGAAAGTCTATTTAAGAGACCCTTATCTCTTCATTTTGAAAGGTTGAATGAAAATTTGCATCAAATTGTTGCTGGAATTCATACTAATATTTGCTCATATTCACATATGCAAAGATCAAGTTTGACCAAGACTTGACCATATTTAACCACAGTTGACTTGAGTTGACGAGTTTCGAAAAGAATTTTGAAATAATTAAGCAAAATTATTTAATTAAATGGAGTACTTACTTCTAATTAATTAAACAAAGTTATTTAATTAAATGAGAAGCCATTCCTAATTAATTAAATGAAGTTATTTAATTAAATAAGAAAAGTGTCTCTAATTAATTAAAGATTATTTAATTAAATAGGAAAAGTAATTATGAGAGCATATATCATTTTATTAAATTAAATATCTCAAGATAATATCTCTTTAGTTCAAAAAGGGAAATTTCCAATTCACTATTGATAAAAAATGAGTTAAATCAATTAACTCCTTTTTCTACTCAAATTGAATCAGTTAACTCCTTATTTTACTCAAATTAAATCTGTTAACTTCCTTTAATTTGGAAATCTCCCTTTATGACTGAACTTCACTTTTAATCCCGACCGTTGATTGAATCGATCTCAACCATTGATGAATTCAAAGAAACTTTGTTTAAGAGACCCTCATCTCTTCATTTTGAAAGGTTGAATGAGAATTTGCATCGAATTGTTGTTGGAATTCATACTGACATTTGCTCATATTAACATATGCAAAGATCAAGTTTGACCAAAAATTGACCAGATTTAACCACGGTTGACTTCAGTTGACTAGTTTCAAAAAGAATTTTGAAATAATTAAATGAAATTATTTAATTAAATAGAATACTTACTTCTAATTAATTAAACAAATTTATTTAATTAAATGAGAAGCCATTCCTAATTAATTAAATGAAGTTGTTTAATTAAATAAGAAAAGCATATCTAATTAATTAAATATTATTTAATTAAATAGAAAAAGTAATTATGAGAGCATATCTCATTTTATTAAATTAAATATCTCAACAAAATCTCTCTTCAGTTCAAAAATAGAAATTTCCAGTTCACTATTGATAAAAAATGAGTTAAATTAGTTAACTCCTTTTTGTACTCAAATTGAATCAGTTAACTCCTTATTTTACTCAAATGAAATCTGTTAACTCCTTTTAATTTGGAAATCTTCCTTTATGACTGAACTTTACCTTTAATCTTGACCATTAATTGAAATCGATCTCAACCGTTGATGAATTCCAGGAAAGTCTATTTAAGAGACCCTCATCTCTTCATTTTGAAAGGTTGAATGAGAATTTGCATCAAATTGTTGCTCGAATTCATACTCACATTTGCTCATATTCACATACGCAAAGATTAAGTTTGAGCAAAAGTTGACCAGATTTAACCACAGTTGACTTGAGTTGACTAGTTTCGAAAAGAATTTTGAAATAATTGAACAAAATTATTTAATTAAATGGAGTGCTTACTTCTAATTAATTGAACAAAGTTATTTAATTAAATGACAAGCCATTTCTAATTAATTAAATGAAGTTATTTAATTAAATAGAAAAAGTAATTGTGAGAGCCTATCTCATTTTATTAAATTAAATATCTCAAGAAAATATCTCTTCAGTTCAAAAGGAGAAATTTTTAGTTCACTGTTGATCAAAAATGAGTTAACTGAGTTAACTCCTGTTTCTACTCAAATTGAATCAGTTAACTCCTTATTTTACTCAAATTAAATTTGTTAACTCCCTTTAATTTAGAAATCTCTCTTTATGACTGAACTTCACCTTTAATCCTGACCGTTGATTGAAATCGATCTCAACCGTTGATGAATTCAAGGAAAGTCTATTTAAGAGACCCTCATCTCTTCATTTTGAAAGGTTGAATGAGAATTTGCATCGAATTGTTGCTGGAATTCATACTCATATTTGCTCATATTCACATATGCAAATATCATGTTTGACGAAAAGTTGACCAGATTTAACCATGGTTGACTTGAGTTGACGAGTTTCGAAAAGAATTTTGAAATAATTAAACGAAATTATTTAATTAAATGGAGTACTTACTTCTAATTAATTAAACAAAGTTATTTAATTAAATGAGAAGCCATTCCAAATTAATTAAATGAAGTTATTTAATTAAATAAGAAAAGTGTCTCTAATTAATTAAAAATTATTTAATTAAATAAAAAAAGTAATTATGAGAGCATATCTCATTTTATTAAATTAAATATCTCAACAAAATCTCTCTTCAGTTTAAAAAGGTAAATTTCCAGTTCACTATTGATAAAAAATGACTTAAATCAGTTAACTCCTTTTTCTACTCAAATTGAATCAGTTAACTCCTTATTTTACTCAAATTAAATCTGTTAACTCCCTTTAATTTGGAAATCTCCCTTTATGACTGAACTTCACATTTAATCATGACCATTGATTGAAATCCATCTCAAACCGTTGATGAATTCCAGGAAAGTATATTTAAGAGACCTTCATCTCTTCATTTTGAAAGGTTCAATGAGAATTTGCATCGAATTATCACTGGAATTCATACTCACATTTGTTCATATTCACATACACAAAGATCAAGTTTGACCAGAAGTTGACCAGATTTAACCATGGTTGTCTTGAGTTGACTAGTTTCAAAAAAAAAATTAAAATAATTAAACGAAATTATATTATTAAATGGAGTACTTAGTTCTAATTAATTAGACAAAGTTATTTAATTAAATGAGAAGCCATTTCAAATTAAAAAATGAAGTTATTTAATTAAATAAGAAAAGTGTCTCTAATTAATTAAAGATTATTTAATTAAATAGAAAAAGTAATTATGAGAGCATATCTCATTTTATTAAATTAAATATCTCAACAAAATCTCTCTTCTGTTGAAAAAGGGAAATTTCCAGTTCACTATTGATCAAAAATGAGTTAAATCAGTTAACTCCTCTTTCTACTCAAACTGAATCAGTTAACTCCTTATTTTACTCAAATTAAATCTGTTAACTCCCTTTAATTTGGAAATCTCCCTTTATGACTGAACTTCACCTTTTATCCTGATCGTTGACTGAAATCGATCTCAATCGTTGATGAATTCCAAGAAAGTCTATTTAAGAGACCCTTATCTCTTCATTTTGAAAGGTTGAATGAAAATTTGCATCAAATTGTTGCTGGAATTCATACTAATATTTGCTCATATTCACATATGCAAAGATCAAGTTTGACCAAGACTTGACCATATTTAACCACAGTTGACTTGAGTTGACGAGTTTCGAAAAGAATTTTGAAATAATTAAGCAAAATTATTTAATTAAATGGAGTACTTACTTCTAATTAATTAAACAAAGTTATTTAATTAAATGAGAAGCCATTCCTAATTAATTAAATGAAGTTATTTAATTAAATAAGAAAAGTGTCTCTAATTAATTAAAGATTATTTAATTAAATAGGAAAAGTAATTATGAGAGCATATATCATTTTATTAAATTAAATATCTCAAGATAATATCTCTTTAGTTCAAAAAGGGAAATTTCCAATTCACTATTGATAAAAAATGAGTTAAATCAATTAACTCCTTTTTCTACTCAAATTGAATCAGTTAACTCCTTATTTTACTCAAATTAAATCTGTTAACTTCCTTTAATTTGGAAATCTCCCTTTATGACTGAACTTCACTTTTAATCCCGACCGTTGATTGAATCGATCTCAACCATTGATGAATTCAAAGAAACTTTGTTTAAGAGACCCTCATCTCTTCATTTTGAAAGGTTGAATGAGAATTTGCATCGAATTGTTGTTGGAATTCATACTGACATTTGCTCATATTAACATATGCAAAGATCAAGTTTGACCAAAAATTGACCAGATTTAACCACGGTTGACTTCAGTTGACTAGTTTCAAAAAGAATTTTGAAATAATTAAATGAAATTATTTAATTAAATAGAATACTTACTTCTAATTAATTAAACAAATTTATTTAATTAAATGAGAAGCCATTCCTAATTAATTAAATGAAGTTATTTAATTAAATAAGAAAAGCATATCTAATTAATTAAATATTATTTAATTAAATAGAAAAAGTAATTATGAGAGCATATCTCATTTTATTAAATTAAATATCTCAACAAAATCTCTCTTCAGTTCAAAAATAGAAATTTCCAGTTCACTATTGATAAAAAATGAGTTAAATTAGTTAACTCCTTTTTGTACTCAAATTGAATCAGTTAACTCCTTATTTTACTCAAATGAAATCTGTTAACTCCTTTTAATTTGGAAATCTTCCTTTATGACTGAACTTTACCTTTAATCTTGACCATTAATTGAAATCGATCTCAACCGTTGATGAATTCCAGGAAAGTCTATTTAAGAGACCCTCATCTCTTCATTTTGAAAGGTTGAATGAGAATTTGCATCAAATTGTTGCTCGAATTCATACTCACATTTGCTCATATTCACATACGCAAAGATTAAGTTTGAGCAAAAGTTGACCAGATTTAACCACAGTTGACTTGAGTTGACTAGTTTCGAAAAGAATTTTGAAATAATTGAACAAAATTATTTAATTAAATGGAGTGCTTACTTCTAATTAATTGAACAAAGTTATTTAATTAAATGACAAGCCATTTCTAATTAATTAAATGAAGTTATTTAATTAAATAGAAAAAGTAATTGTGAGAGCCTATCTCATTTTATTAAATTAAATATCTCAAGAAAATATCTCTTCAGTTCAAAAGGAGAAATTTTTAGTTCACTGTTGATCAAAAATGAGTTAACTGAGTTAACTCCTGTTTCTACTCAAATTGAATCAGTTAACTCCTTATTTTACTCAAATTAAATTTGTTAACTCCCTTTAATTTAGAAATCTCTCTTTATGACTGAACTTCACCTTTAATCCTGACCGTTGATTGAAATCGATCTCAACCGTTGATGAATTCAAGGAAAGTCTATTTAAGAGACCCTCATCTCTTCATTTTGAAAGGTTGAATGAGAATTTGCATCGAATTGTTGCTGGAATTCATACTCATATTTGCTCATATTCACATATGCAAATATCATGTTTGACGAAAAGTTGACCAGATTTAACCATGGTTGACTTGAGTTGACGAGTTTCGAAAAGAATTTTGAAATAATTAAACGAAATTATTTAATTAAATGGAGTACTTACTTCTAATTAATTAAACAAAGTTATTTAATTAAATGAGAAGCCATTCCAAATTAATTAAATGAAGTTATTTAATTAAATAAGAAATGTGTCTCTAATTAATTAAAGATTATTTAATTAAATAGAAAAAGTAATTATGAGAGCATATCTCATTTTATTGAATTAAATATCTTAACAAAATCTCTCTTCAGTTCAAAAAGGGAAATTTTCAGTTCACTATTGATAAAAAATGAGTTAAATCAGTTAACTCCTTTTCCTACTCAAATTGAATCAGTTAACTCCTTATTTTACTCAAATTAAATCTGTTAACTCCCTTTAATTTGGAAATCGCCCTTTATGATTGAACTTCACCTTTAATCCTTACTGTTGATTGAAATCCATCTCAACCGTTGATGAATTCCAGGAAAGTCTATTTAAGAGACCCTCATCTCTTCATTTTGAAAGGTTGAATGAGAATTTGCATCAAATTGTTGCTGGAATTCATACTCACATTTTCTCATTTTCGCATACACAAAGATCAAGTTTGACCAAAAGTTGACCAGATTTAACTACGATTGACTTGATTTGACTAGTTTCAAAAAGAATTTTGAAATAATTAAATGAAATTATTTAATTAAATGGAGTACTTATTTCTAATTAATTAAACAAAGTTATTTAATTAAATGAGAAGCCATTCCTAATTAATTAAATGAAGTTATTTAATTAAATAAGAAAAGTGTCTCTAATTAAATAAAGATTATTTAATTAAATAGAAAAAGTAATTATGAGAGCATATCTCATTTTATTAAATTAAATATCTCGACAAAATCTCTATTCAGTTCAAAAAGAGAAATTTTCAGTTCACTATTTATCAAAAATGAGTTAAATGAGTTAACTCCTTTTTCTACTCAAATTGAATCAGTTAACTCCTTATTTTACTCAAATTAAATCTATTAACTCCCTTTAATTTGGAAATCTCCCTTTATGTGAGGCCTCGCCCCGACCCATCCTAGGACCGAGGATACGTTATTATTTTGATGCTCATGCTTTGTTATGTCAGAACATTATTGGATACATTGAACATTATTAAGCTATTTTTACGATGTGTGATTCTTACTTCAGTTATTTTATTTTGTCATTTAATGCTTATAAATATGTATAACGATGAAGAAAATGTATGCAACACTAATACATTTGGTTATGCAAGTCGAAAGGTTAGAAATATGAGTAGAATTAGATAAACAACTAATTATTGAGAAATGGATGCTTTAATTTATATAATTCCTCTAATATGTAATTCACTTTATGCATGTTGTTTTGGACCTACTGATGTGTGCAATGAGTGTGCAGGAAAATTAACCGAGACAACTCAACGGAAAAGCGGAGCTAAACTACTTGTTAATTTTTTTCTAGCATTATATTGTAATTCATTAAAGGTGGTAATTTGATCTTACTATTCTTATAACTTTTAATTGTTCCTAATAAGCCTTTAAAGGCTTAAAAACAATAAATTTAAGTACCCCTATGGGTAAGGGTATGGGTGGGGGTACTTTCCAACCCTTTAGCCTCCTAGGTTGACTCTTAGGGTCTCTTAAAAACCCTATTATAGGTTAATTTCGAAATGGGTTGCTCTTGACTTGGGTTAGAGAAACCAAATCCCCATCTTGAGTTACTTGAAGCTTAGTGGAGTTAAGGACCATAATTAGAGGCATTTTGGGGGAGTTTAGTTTTGTCAACCAATCCTCTAGTTTTGGAGGAAGTATTGAAGATTGAAGGGAGAAAGGGAAGCTCTTCTCAAACCACCATTGCTATAACTCTTTTATGAAGGTAGGAGTTCTTCACTCCATGTATGGTTCTTTATGTGTGTTCATGTTTTAAATCTTGCTTGAATCATGTGGGGGACATTGTGTAGTTATGCATTTCTTGCTTGTGTGTTGGGGGTGGATTTGGGAGGGATTTTATCTTTTTTTCCTTGGATGTTATTCATATGCCTTCTTGATGTTTTGTTTGTTTTTGAGAAGTTTTCATGAGAATGTTTTGGCAAAACTCACCCTTGGATAGGGAAGAAGTGGCCATGTTGGGGAAAGGGCCTTAGTTGGACCTCAATGGTGTAGAGTCTCCTCTCATGGTGAGAGGAGGGAGAAAGGGTAGGGTGTATGGGCCCCTACTTGTCATCCCTTACCTTGTTGTTATTGAGAATTCTTGAATGTGGAATAGAATGAAAATCCTTGTGGATATAGCCTCGAAAGGGCCTTGTGAAAGAATGGAAGTTCTTAAAGTTTTAGCCACGAAAGGGCTAAGTGAAGGTATGGTGATTGACTTATCCTATTGAGAAAATCCATCTTTCCCCTATATTGGTCCATTGTTGGACCTATTGTGCAACCGGGTGGAAATGCATGTTCAATTTGCATATCTCCTTGTGTTGTTATCTCTATGTTAGTTCTTGTCTCTTCCATGTTTACCCTTGATGCAATGTGGACATTTGATAAAAGTTCTCTTGTGGAATCCTTGAAGAAATCTCATTGAATTGTAATAGTTGTAAGTTGTAATTGATTTTTGATGTAGTGGCAAAGACATCAAATTTTCTTACTGGTTCTTTCCTGATGGAGCCTTGAACCAGGATGAATAAAAAAGGAAAGAAAAAAAAGATTATGAATTTCTTCTTGCAATGCACTCATGTGTTTCCAAACTTTGGCACACATATGTGAAAGATTAGAATGATAGTAAATGTCTTGAATTGGGAAATTCTGAGTTTCTATTATGATAATGAAAGGAAAATGGATGTATTGAAGTTCCAATTC
The DNA here is from genome assembly GCA_028749045.1 of Cupressus sempervirens. Classification (NCBI taxonomy): domain Eukaryota; kingdom Viridiplantae; phylum Streptophyta; class Pinopsida; order Cupressales; family Cupressaceae; genus Cupressus; species Cupressus sempervirens. Next base: position 126,128,717 of record CM053783.1, read on the forward strand.
AATGTTTTGAACATTAACATGTTATAATATCAATCCTATATTGTGATCACCAAGCTAGCACTTTCATTGTTGAGTTACAATAGTTATGCAATTAAAATTGATAAGGATTAATTCATCACCTTTTTGAATTTTGAATTTAGGTTCATAATTCCTTGATAAGCTTCATAAAGAAAAAAATCAATTTGATTTAAAAGGATTATATTCCTTTGCATGCTTGTGTGTCAATTTGATTTAGAAGATTATAACTCCATATTACCTCTAGAAATGTTTAACTCATCTTGGTTATCAAAAAATTTTAGCAAGAAAACATGTCAGCACTTAGCCAAAATTGGTTTTCAAAAAAATGTGCACCTCTAGGCCAAAAACCCTCTCTGGAAAATGTCTGGAGAACATTTTAATCTTCCCCAAGGTCACAGAGAATATTCTCTGTATTATTCTTTTAGACTGCAACTAAAATTAATATTAAATCTATAAAATGAATATGAGTTGAATGCATTTAAAATTATAATATTAAAGGGAACATCTCGTTGACATTCCTCAACAACATTACTTTTACATTAATTACCTAGAAACAAAAAGGCATGGTGCTTCAATAGGACTTTATGTCCATTTTAATTTTTTTTACTCAAACTAATCTCAACCCCACCCACTTTGTTATTATTATTTTTTTATCTGCTAGGTGTGGCCAAATCCATCACCTCCCAGCTAGTACCCTAGCACTCTGGTCGAAATCATGATGGGGGTGGGGGTGGAAAGGTATGGAAATCAAAAAAAAATTTATTAGCTTGCAAATCGACCCACCCACTCGCCTTCATCCTTAGCGCTCAGCCTGATTTAAGTATTAGGCACGCAAGGGGGCTATGGGAACAGGCCTGCCAGCGCTGACAACCTTGGTCAGCGCGCAGGGTGTCTTGGGATAGCGTGATGATTGCATGGGGGGCCATGGGGAGGGTCTAGGTAGGTGTAGGTGGTTAGGGGTTTGGGGGTTAGGGGTTAGCATAGTGTTAGTTATGTTTTTTTTAAAGTTAGTACGTTAGTATTTGCTTATTAGTTAGTTTTATTATTAAAAGTTTTAATTTTAAAGTAGTCTAGTTTGTTGTTTTAGTTTAATTTATTATTTAAGATTAGCTTAAGTTGTTTTAAATTTAAGTATTAGTTGAGTAGTATTATTTTAATTTGAATTAAATTTAGTTTTTTCATATCTTTAGTTTAGTACTAGATTATGTTAGTTTAAAATTTAATTTATGTTAATTTATTTTGGTAGTATTTAAATTAGTCAAGGTCGTTCTAATTAATATCTATGTTTAGTTAGTTTTAGATGTATGTCTAATTCAAATTAGGATTAGCTTTGATTATTAGGTAGTGATTAGATGTTAGAATATTAAATTAGTTTCTATTTAAAACATATTTTCCTGAAATTGAATATTGTAATTTGATGTCTCATTCATTAGTTCTATTCTATTACCAGCTTTATAGATTAATTTTAATATGGACTTAAATTGCGATAATTTGAAATAAGTTTAGATTACAATATGGATTCATTGAACATAGTCACGTACCTTAATAGTGACCATTAAATTAATTAATTAGATCGATATGAGAACGAAGGAGATAAATTTGAAAATTCAAAACGTACAAAGAAAAATCGATAATGTTGTCATCTCTATGGTATGTACATTAAAGGTTAGTTGGATTCTGGTTTAAAATTTTAAAACATAATTAGAATGAAGATGTAAGAAGTTAATTCATGACATTAAGCCGAGAGCAATTGATTAAAGATGTAATGACAATCAAGTTATTCATTTAGTAGTAAGGGCCTAGTTAATTAGAACATCTTTAAGGTCGTAACAATTGATCACGATTAGTTCCATTAGAGTTAAACACTAAAACTTTTTCGACCATGTTGTCTTGCTTAATCTTAGTTAATCATAAGAACATTTGTCGACCCCATCATCTTAATTGTTCAAAAAAAATTGTTGTGTGTGTTTTTGCCCCTTACTTTTGGGCATTACACTTTATGACTGAACTTTACCTTTAATCCTAACTGTTGATTGAAATCGATCTCAACCGTTGATGAATTGTAGGGAAGTCTATTTAAGAGACCCTCATCTCTTCATTTTGAAAGGTTGAATGAGAATTTGCATCGAATTGTTGGGGGAATTCATACTCACATTTGCTCATATTCACATACGCAAAGATCAAGTTTGACCAAAAGTTGACCACATCTAACCACGATTGACTTGAGTTGACTAGTTTCGAAAAGAATTTTGAAATAATTAAACAAAATTATTTAATTAAATGGAGTACTTACTTATAATTAATTAAACAAAGTTATTTATTTAAATGAGAAGCCATTCCTAATTAATTAAATGAAGTTATTTAATTAAATAAGAAAAGTGTCTCTAATTAATTAAAGATTATCTAATTAAATAGAGAAAGTAATTATAAGAGCATATCTTATTTTATTAAATTAAATATCTCAACAAAATCTCTCTTCAGTTCAATAAGGGAAATTTCTAGTTCACTATTGATCAAAAATAAATTAAATCAGTTAATTCCTTTTTCTACTCAAATAATTCCTTTTTCTACTCATATTGAATTAGTTAACTCCTTATTTTACTCAAATAAAATATGTTAACTCCCTTTAATTTGAAAATCTCCTTTTATGACTGAACTTCACCTTTAATCCTGACCATTGATTGAAACCGATCTCAACCGTTGATGAATTCTAGGAAAGTCTATTTAAGAGACCCTCATCTCTTTATTTTGAAAGGTTGAATGAGAATTTGCATCGAATTGTTGCTGGAATTCATACTCACATTTGGTCATATTCACATACGCAAAGATCAAGTTTGACAAAAAGTTGACCAGATTTAACCACGGTTGACTTGAGTTGACTAGTTTTGAATTTTTTTCTGAAATAATTAAACAAAATTATTTAATTAAATGGAGTACTTACTTCTAGTTAATTAAAAAAAGTTATTTAATTAAATGAGAAGCCATTCCTAATTAATTAAATGAAGTTATTTAATTAAATAAGAAAAGTGTCTCTAATTAATTAAAGATTATTTAATTAAATAGAAAAAGTAATTATGAGAGCATATCTCATTTTATTAAATTAAATATCTCAACAAAATCTCTCTTCAGTTCAAAAACGAAAATTTTCAATTCACTATTGATAAAAAATGAGTTAAATAAGTTAACTCCTCTTTCTACTCAAATTGAATTAGTTAACTCCTTATTTTACTCAAATTAAATATGCTAACTCCCTTTAATTTGGAAATCTACCATTATGACTGAACTTCACCTTTAATCCTGACCGTTCATTGAAATTGATCTCAACCATTGATGAATTCCAGAAAAGTCTATTTAAGAGACCCTCATCTCTTCATTTTGAAAGGTTGAATGAGAATTTGCATTGAATTGTTGCTAGAATTCATACTCACATTTGCTCATATTAACATACGCAAAGATCAAGTTTGACCAAAAGTTGATCAGATTTAACCACGGTTGACTTGAGTTGACTAATTTTGAAAAGAATTTTGAAATAATTAAACAAAATTATTTAATTAAATGGAGTACATACTTCTAATTAATTAAACAAATTTATTTAATTAAATGAGAAGTCATTCCTAATTAATTAAATGAAGTTATTTAATTAAATAAGAAAAGTGTCTCTAATTAATTAAAGATTATTTAAATAAATAGAAAAAGTAATTATAAGTGCATATCTCATTTTATTAAATTAAATATCTCAACAAAATCTCTCTTCAGTTCAAAAAGGGAAATTTTCAGTTCATTGTTGATTAAAAATGAGTTAAATCAGTTAACTACTTTTTCTACTCAAATTGAATCAATTAACTCCTTATTTTACTCATATTAAATCTATAAACTGCCTTTAATTTGGAAATCTCCCTTTGTGACTTAACTTCACCTTTAATCCTGACTGTTGATTGAAATCGATCTCAACGGTTGATGAATTCCAGGAAAGTCTACTTAAGAGACCCTCATCTCTTCATTTTGAAAAGTTGAATGAGAATTTGCATCGAATTGTTGCTGGAATTCATACTCACATTTGCTCATATTCACATATGCAAAGATCAAGTTTGACCAAAAGTCGATCAGATTTAACCACAGTTGACTTGAGTTGACTAGTTTTGAAAAGAATTTTGAAATAATTAAACGAAATTATTTAATTAAATGGAGTAATTACTTCTAATTAATTAAACAAAGTTATTTAATTAAATGATAAGCCATTTCTAATTAATTAAATAAAGTTATTTAATTAAATAAGAAAAGTGTCTCTAATTAATTAAAGATTATTTAATTAAATAGAAAAAGTAATAATGAGAGCATATCTCATTTTATTAAATTAAATATCTCAACAAAATCTCTCTTCAGTTCAAAAAGGGAAATTTTCATTTCACTATTGATCAAAAATGAGTTACCTGAGTTAACTCCTGTTTCTACTCAAATTAAATCAGTTAACTCCTTATTTTACTCAAATTAAATTTGTTAACTCCCTTTAATTTAGAAATCTCTCTTTATGACTGAACTTCACCTTTAATCCTGACCGTTGATTGAAATCGATCTCAACCGTTGATGAATTCATGGAAAGTCTATTTAAGAGACCCTCATCTCTTCATTTTGAAAGGTTGAATGAGAATTTGCATCGAATTGTTGGTGGAATTCATACTCATATTTTCTCATATTCAAATATGTAAAGATCAAGTTTGACCAAAAGTTGATCAAATTTTACCACAGTTGACTTGAGTTGACTAGTCTCGAAAAAAATTTGAAATAATTAAATAAAATTATTTACTTAAATGGAGTACTTACTTCTAATTAATTAAACAAAGTTATTTAATTAAATGAGAAGCCATTCCTAATTACATAAATAAAGTTATTTAATTAAATAAGAAAAGTGTGTCTAATTAATTGAAGATTATTTAATTAAATAGAAAAAGTAATTATGAGAGCATATCTCATTTTATTAAATTAAATATCTCAACAAAATCTCTCTTCAGTTCAAAAAGAGAAATTTCCAGTTCACTATTGATCAAAAATGAGATAAATGAGTTAAATCCTTTTTCTACTCAAATTGAATTAGTTAACTCCTTATTTTACTCAAATTAAATCTGTTAACTCCCTTTAATTTGGAAATCTCCCTTTATGACTGAACTTCACCTTTAATCCTTACCGTTGATTGAAATCAATCTCAACCATTGACGGATTCCAAGAAAAGTCTAGTTAAGAGATCCTCATCTCTTCATTTTGAAAGGTTAAATGAGAATTTGCATCAAATTGTTGCTGGAATTCATACTCACATTTGCTCATATTCACATACTCAAAGATCAAGTTTGACCAATAGTTGACCAAATTTAACCACGGTTGAGTTGAGTTGACTAGTTTCGAAAAGAATTTTGAAATAATTAAACAAAATTATTTAATTAAAAAGAGTACTTACTTCTAATTAATTAAACAAAGTTATTTAATTAAATGAGAAGCCATTCCTAATTAATTAAATGAAGTTATTTAATTAAATAAGAAAAGTGTCTCTAATTAATTAAAGATTATTTAATTAAATAGAAAAAGTAATTATGAGAGCATATCTCATTTTATTAAATTAAATATCTCAACAAAATCTCTCTTCAGTTCAAAAAGGGAAATTTCCAGTTCACTATTGATCAAAAATGAGTTAAATGAGTTAAATCTTTTTTCTACTCAAATTGAATCAGTTAACTCCTTATCTTACTCAAATTAAATCTGTTAACTCCCTTTAATTTGGAAATCTCCCTTTATGACTGAACTTCACCTTTAATCCTGACCGTTGATTGAAATCGATCTCAACCATTGATGAATTCCAGGAAAGTCTATTTAAGAGATCCTCATCTCTTCATTTTGAAAGGTTAAATGAGAATTTGCATCGAATTGTTGCTGGAATTCATACTCACATTTGCTCATATTCACATACGCAAAGATCAAGTTTGACCAATAGTTGACCAAATTTAACCACGGGTGAGTTGAGTTGACTAGTTTCGAAAATAATTTTGAAATAATTAAATGAAATTATTTAATTAAATAGAGTACTTACTTCTAATTAATTAAACAAAGTTATTTAATTAAATGAAAAGCCATTCCTAATTATTTAAATGATGTTATTTAATTAAATAAGAAAAGTATCACTAATTAATTAAAGACTATTTAATTAAATAGAAAATGTAATTATGAGAGCATATCTCATTTTATTCAATTAAATATCTCAACAAAATCTCTCTTCAGTTCAAAAAGAGAAATTTTCAGTTCACTATTAATAAAAAATGAGTTAAATCAGTTAACTCCTTTTTCTACTCAAATTGAATCAGTTAACTCCTTATTTTACGCAAATTAAATCTGTTAACTCCCTTTAATTTCGAAATCTCCCTTTATGACTAAACTTCACCTTTAACCCTGACCCTTGATTGAAATCGATTTCAACCGTTGATGAATTCCAGAAAAGTCTACTTAAGAGCCCCTCATCTCTTCATTTTGAAAGGTTGATTGAGAATTTGCATCAAATTGTTGCTGGAATTCATACTCACATTTGCTTATATTCACATACGCAAAGATCAAATTTGACCAATAGTTGACAAGATTTAACCACGGTTGACTTGAGTTGACTAGTTTCGAAAAGAATTTTTAAATAATTAAGTGAAATTATTTAATTAACTGAGAAGCCATTCCTAATTAATTAAATAAAGTTATTCAATTAAATAAGAAAATTGTCTCTAATTAATTAAAGATTATTTAATTAAATAGAAAAAGTAATTATGAGAGCATATCTCATTTTATTAAATTAAATATCTCAACAAAATCTCTCTTCAGTTCAAAAGGGGAAATTTCCAGTTCACTATTGATCAAAAATGAGTTAAATGAGTTAACTCCTTTTTCATACTCACATTTTCTCATATTCACATACGCAAAGATCAAGTTTGACCAAAAGTTGTTCAGATTTAACCACGGTTGACTTAAGTTGACTAGTTTCAAAAAGAATTTTGAAATAATTAAATGAAATTACTTAATTAAATGGAGTACTTACTTTTAATTAATTAAACAAAATTATTTAATTAAATGAGAAGCCATTCCTAATTAATTAAATGAAGTTATTTAGTTAAATAAGAAAAGTGTCTCTAATTAATTAAAGATTATTTAATTAAATAGAAAAAGTAATTATGAGAGAATATCTCATTTTATTAAACTAAATATCTCAACAAAATCTCTCTTCAGTTCAAAAAGGGAAATTTCCAGTTCACTATTGATAAAAAATGAGTTAAATTAGTTAACTCCTTTTTCTACTCAAATTGAATCAGTTAACTCCTTATTTTACTCAAATTAAATCTGTTAACTCCCTTTAATTTGGAAATCTTCCTTTATGACTGAACTTCACCTTTTATCCTGACCGTTGATTGAAATCGATCTCAACCGTTGATGAATTTTAGGACAGTCTATTTAAGAGACCCTCATCTTTTCATTTTGAAAGGTTGAATGAGAATTTGCATCGAATTGTTGTTGGAATTCATACTCACATTTGCTCATATTCACATACGCAAAGATCAAGTGTGACCAAAACTTGACTAGATTTAACCACGGTTGACTTAAGTTGACTAGTTTTTAAAATAATTTTAAAATAATTAAACAAAATTATTTAAATAAATGGAGTACTTCTAATTAATTAAACAAAGTTATTTAATTAAATGAGAAGCCATTCCTAATTAATTAAATAAGAAAAGTGTCTCTAATTAATTAAAGATTATTTAATTAATTAGAAAAAGTAATTATGAGAGCATATCTCATTTTATTAAATTAAATATCTCAACAAAATCTCTCTTCAGTTCAAAAAGAGAAATTTTCAATTCACTATTGATCAAAAATGCGTTAAATCAGTTGACTCCTTTCTCTACTCAAATTGAATCAGTTAACTCCTTAGTTTACTAAATTAAATATGTTAACTCCCTTTAATTTGGAAATCTCCCTTTATGATTGATCTTCACCTTTAATCCTAACTGTTGATTGAAATCAATCTCAACCATTGATGAATTTTAGGAAAGTCTATTTAAGAGACCCTCATCTCTTCATTTTGAAAGGTTGAATTAGAATTTGCATCGAATTGTTGTTGGAATTCGTACTCACATTTGCTCATATTCACATACGCAAAGATCATGTTTTACACAAAGTTGACCAAATTTAACCACAGTTGACTTGAGTTGACTAGTTTTGAAATGAATTTTGAAATAATTAAATGAAATTATTTAATTAAATGGAGTACTTACCTCTAATTAATTAAACAAAGTTATTTAATTAAATGAGAAGCCATTCCTAATTAATTAAATGAAGTTATTTAATTAAATAAGAAAAGTGTCTCTAATTAATTAAAGATTATTTAATTAAATAGAAAAAGTAATTATGAGAGCATATCTCATTTTATTAAATTAAATGTCTCAACAAAATCTCTCTTTAGTTCAAAAAGGGAAATTTCCAGTTCACTATTGATCAAAAATGAGTTAAATCAATTAACTCCTTTCTCTACTCAAATTGAATCAGTTAACTCCTTATATTACTCAAATTAATCCTAATCGTTGATTGAAATCAATCTCAACCGTTGATGGATTCCAGGAAAGTCTCTTTAAGAGACCCTCATCTCTTCATTTTGAAACGTTGAGTGAGAATTTGCATCGAATTTTTGCTTGAATTCATACTCACATTTGCTCATATTCACATACGCAAAGATCAAGTATCAGAGCCCGCATTTCTACATTGGGAGGTCTGGGTATTTTGGAACAACTAGAACTATGAACTATTAAGTGTAACTTTCCAAACTTGATCTAGGTGAATTGAAACAGGACTCAAACTATTACTTGAATATTTTTCATACTTCAACACTTAGTTTCAAAACTGGAAATTTTACTTAAACCTAGACATAGAACTGAACTTAGTACCTTGTTCTCTTGTAGGATGGTATCTGGGACTAGGTCTTCTGTTAGAGGTCATGGTAGAGGCCGTGGTCATGTTAGAGCTATCAATATCCATGAGTCTGCCCATGAGGCATCGGCTCATGTAGAGAGCAGGGAAGAGCACTCTAGTAGGCAGCAGGAAGAGAGCCGTAGAGAGGACCAAGCTGAGTCTGAGGAGGTTGGTTTGAGGCAGATGATGCAAACTATTCTAGAACATCTACCTCTTGTTCAAGAACAGCCTAAAGTGCATCAGACAAAACAAGAGCATTGACCCAGATCTAGAAGTCCTTGGAAGGAACGTCAGAGGTCCATTGTGTCCACTCAGATGAAGGATCTTTCAAGATCCAAGGTTAAGCCTTTCAATGGGTAAGGTTTTGGTTATGTGGCCAAGCAGTGGCTTATTTCCCTTGACAGGATTTTTGCCATGCAGGAGTTTGACAGCAATGTTAAGGCAAGATTTGCAATCACTAATTTAGAGAATTTTGGGGCCACTTGGTAGACGATAGAGGAGAAGAAGTTGGGAATTGATATGAGCAGTGTTACATGGGAGTTATTCCTAGAGAGTCTCCATGACCGATTCCTACCAAAGGAATGGAAACAACAAAGGGCTGATGAATTTCATAATCTTAGACAGTACACTTTGTCAGTGACCGAGTATGAGCATAAGTTTTATGAGCTTATGCCTTTTCCAGGGTTCAGTGAAAATTTTTCTCAGTTGACACAACATTTTATTAGGGGTTGGAATAACAGTATTATTTGGGGAGTTAAGGTATTTGAGCTAAAAACCCTCAAGGATGCAGTGCATCGAGCTATCTTTGTTGAGAAAAGTGTTAACCTTGGTCATGGTGGTTTTGTAGGAGTGCTAGCGACATCAGGATCTAAAAGCTACTACAATTCAGGTGGTAACAAGAAGTTTTCTTTCTCTAAGGGGAAACAGTATCAGCAGTAGTCTCAATAGACACAGCAACAGAAGGGATCGAATTCAGAAGCTCAAGGCAGTGGCAAAGGTGCTAACACCAAGAACAACCGCAATGCTCAACTCAATAAACAGAATTAGTCCAATTAGCCAGCTCAGAGTAGCCAGTCTTTTGTGAGCAGGAACAGTCGCCAGCAATCAAATGTACCACCTATGGGAAGAGGTTTTGGCAAAAATATGGAATGCTTTTCATGTGGTCAGATTGGACATTATCTAGCTCAGTGTCCTCAGTGAGCACCTTATTTTTCAAGACCTAGACCTACTGTTTCAGAGCCTACAATTGATGATGCAGGTAGAGCTCATAGAGTTTTTGTAGCAATTGATCAGCGTCAAGAAGATCATCATGGAACAGTGGTTGAGACCATTGGTGCTATTAGAGGTATATCTCTTTCAATATTGTTTGATTCAAGAGCTACAGATTCATTTATTTCACCATCTATAGTTCCTAAGTGTAAGTTGGATGCGGTGAAGCAAGATCATGGTTGGCAAGTGGAACTAGCCTCAGACATTAAGGTCTCCACAAATTCTATAGTTCATAAGTGTGGGCTTAGCTTAGGAAGCTTTGATACTACAATGGATCTTCGAATCATACCCCTTGGTTCCTATGATGTGGTTTTAGGCATGGACTGGCTTGGATCTCATAGAGCCAGTATAGATTGCAGGAAGAAGATTATTATGTGCCAAGATGACCAAGGGAATGATGTGTAGATAGTTGGGATACTAAGGCCTCTATCTCTGCGGATGATTTCTGCTATGCAATTGAAGCAAAGTTTCTAGAAAGGATGTCAGATACTTGTTGTTATGGTAAATGATCTTGATGAAGAAGATCCCATGAGGGAGACTTTAGATCACCCGATTTTGCAAGAGTATGCAGATGTTTTTTCCAAGTGAGATTCCAGGCATGCCTTCGAAGAGGGACTTTGACTTTAGTATTGATTTGATTCCTGGAGCGGAGCCTATCTCTAAAGCTCCTTATCGCATGACGACAAAGGAATTGGGTGAGCTACGTCTTCAGCTAGAGAAACTTCTGGCCAAAGGGAGCATTCGACCCAGTGTATCACCATGGGGAGCTCCAGTGCTCTTTGTGAAGATGAAAGACGGTTCTTTGCACCTTTGTATTGACTATAGACAGTTGAATAAGGTGACTATTAAGAATAGGTATCCTTTACCTAGGATTGATGACTTATTTGATTAGATCAAGGGAGCTACAGTATTCTCCAAGATTGATCTTAAGTCAAGATACCACTAGCTTTGCATTAAGGAAGCAGATATTCACAAGACTGCTTTTCGAACTCATTATGGGCATTATGAGTTCATAGTGGTACCCTTTTGGATTGACTAATGCTCCATCAATTTTTATGAGTTTGATGAATGGTGTTTTCCAATCTTATCTGGACAGGTTTGTACTCATGTTTCTTGATGACATATTGATATATTCTAAGACTCAGAAGGAGCATGAGGAACACCTGTGGTTGGTTTTGTAGTGTTTGAGGGACAATGAGCTTTATGCCAATGTAGCTAAGTGTGAATTCTTCAAAATAGAGATTCAGTATTTAGGGCATGTTATTTTAGGTGATGGTATTTCAGTGGATCCTACAAAGATTCAGGTGATAATAGATTGGCCAACACTGACTAATGTGTCAGAGATTCATAGTTTCATGAGTTTAGCTGGTTATTATCGTAGATTTGTCCAAAACTTCTCTCGGATAGCACATCCTATCACTTATCTTCAGAGGAAAGGAAAGAAGTTTGTATGAATAGAGAAATGTGAGGAAGCTTTCTAGAAGCTCAAGGAGATTTTGACCAGTGTACCGATTCTAGCTATACCTGATCCAGAAGGTGATTTCATGGTATGTACAGATGCTTCTCTTGAAGGGATTGGGGCACTGTTGATGCAGAATGGATGGATGATTGCATACGAATCATGCAAGCTCAAGGATCATGAGTTAAATTATCCTACACATGATCTTAAGTTAGCCACATTAGTTCATGCTTTGACAAGGTGGAGACATTTCTTGTTGGGGCACAGATTTGAGCTACATAGCGATCATCGTAGTCTTTAGTACATTTTTACTCAGCCTAATTTGAATGCTCGCCAGAGGCGATGGATGGAGTTTCTATGCAAATATGATTTTGAGGTTAAGTACATTTAGGGTAAGGAGAATGTGGTGGTGGATGCTTTGAGTCGTAGGAGACATGTGGCATTATCGATGACTCTTAGTGTGGATTTGAGGAGTTGGATTGTTCAGGTGCTTCCTATGAATTCATGGTATCAGGAAGTGTGTAGAGAGATTGATTCAGGAAGATCTTTGGAAGGTAAATTTGTAGGTTACGTTCAAGAATTAGATGGTCTTTTAAAATATTTTGGGAGGATTTATGTGCCATTTTTGGATGAGCTTCGTACCTTGATTCTGGAAGAAGCCCATCGTACACCTTACTTAGCACATCCAGGTGTCAAGAAGATGCATGCTGATTTGAGACATTTGTTCTTTTGGTCTGGGATGAAGCAAGATATTGTTGATTTTGTGGCTAGCTGCCTTGAGTGTCAGAGAGTTAAGGCAGAACATAAGCACCCGGCTGGACTTTTGCAGCCTAATCTCATTCCTTCTTGGAAGTGGGATATCATCTCCATGGATTTCATAGTAGGATTACCTATGACAGTTCGATGTCATGATGCTATCATGGTCACCGTTGATCAATTGACTAAGGTGGCACATTTTTCACTGATTAGGTCTTCCTACTTAGCAACTTCTGTAGCTAATGTCTTTATGCGTGATATTATGAGATTACATGGTATTCCTAGAAAGATCATTTCTGACAAGGATCATGTATTCACATCTGCATTCTGGACATCGCTGCAGCATGAGCTTGGAGCATAGTTAAACTTCAGTTTGGCATATTATACAGAGACTAATGGTCAGATAGAGAGGGTGAATCAGCTTTTGGAGGATATGTTACGGATGTATATGATGTATATGCAGACACATTGGGAGGATTACCTCTACTCAGTGGAGTTTGCTTACAACAACAGATATCATAGTTCTATTGGTATGGCACCATTTCAGGCATTATATGGGCGTCCTTGTCATACACCACTGAGTTGGGACAGTCTTGAGGATCGCATCCTATTGGGACCTAAGATGCTTCGTAATATGGAGCAATAGGTAGTGCGTATCCGTGAGCATTTGACTACGGCACAAGATAGGCAGAAGAAGTATGCCGATGCTCATAGGATTGATAAGCAATTTTCTGTGGGTGATAAGGTTTTCTTGAGAGTGCGACTGTGAAAGAGTTTGATCCGATATGGAAAGGGTTCTAAGCTAGCACCTCGCTTGTGGGACCCTTCAAGATTTTGGAGAGGACTGGCTCAATTGCTTACAGCCTTGCTCTACCGCCCAGCCTAGCTCGCATTCATGATGTTTTCCATGTTTCAGTGCTTTGGCAGTATATTCCTGATATTGTACATGTTCTTGATTGGAATGCGTTGCAGGTAGAGGATGGGCAGCTGGCTTTGGAGCTAGTTCATATTCTGGAGCAGCGGAGGTTGACCCTCAAGGGTCCAACCATCGAGCAGGTAAGGGTCCAATGTGACCCTACTGATGATTCTTCAGCTACTTGGGAGGATGCAGCTAGATTGAGGGAGTTATATCCCTACTTGTTTTTAGGCTTCTAGGAGTAAGCCTAACCCAAGGGGGGGTGGATGTAGTGCCTACCCTCATTCACATCTTTTCTGGACATTGTTAATATTATCAAACTATGATAGACTAGTTTTATGTTAATAGATTAGTAGTTTTTTGTTATGGATTTAGTGGTTATAAGATGAGATCATTTAGACTTTACATTTCATGCATACATGATGATCATTATATTGTTTTTAGTTATTATTGATGATTAGATGGATGGTTTATTATCTTATTTTTTTAATTAATGATACTTACCCCATACTTGCATGTGTATGGTGTGTGTATTTTCTTATTGTATGGCATTTTTGATGTGGTTAAGGAAGGGAGTCGTAGTCACCTACTTAGTCGGGATCTACACGATGCACCACTTCCTGCCATTGTCTGTTTAGCTTAGCATTATAAATATTGTATGTACATGCATGGTTTTTTTGCAAATTGCAGGTATCGGGTATCGACTTTCCTGAATTACCAGGATGAGCGTACCCTATTATACTATCTCAATGATAAGAGAAGGGAGATAAATTCTCTAGTCCAAATTGCAAAACCTTAAACCAATTGTCCTAGTGAGGTAGGACAAGTATCTAGATATTTTACCCACCGAATGTGTCAGATGACATAATTTGTGATTTTTAACCCTTTAGACTGATTTTGAGTGATTTTCTCTATAATGAGTTTTCATATTCTATCTTGGAGGTCTATGGTGAATTATCTATTAATTAAGTCTTAATAAATAGATTTAATTAATAAATTAATGATTTGAGGAAATTAATATAAAATATCATGTTATTTGATATTTTGATTATAATTAATTGAATGGAAATTAATTGAGGGAAAAGAATTAAAAGAAAATTAGAAATTAAAATTAAAAATAATAATAATATAATAATAAAGGAACAAATAAATAATAATAATAAAAGTTATAAAGTTAAAATAAAAGTTATAAATATTTAAATAGAAAGTATATAAAAAGTAAATTGGAGTTATAAACTTGCATGGGAATTAACACGCTTCTCTATTTCTCATGTGTCAACAACACAAGGGTTAGTGCATCAATTAAGCACATGGTGTCTACAACCCTATGGCTCATCAAAAAGGTTGGAAAAGACCCATGCTTAGTTGGTGACACCTTCCAGCTATTTTTAAAAGCATTCTAGATGTTTCCTGAAAGCTCTTTGAATAGAAGCTTAGACACAGCGTTGGGAGAGCAATTGGAGCATTGGAGGACTCGAGAATTCTGAAGAAGGGAGGAGCTTGCTCTATGGATTTTCTGAGGAAGACCGATTTAGCATCAGAATCTGGGTAGATTCTTGTGATTTTACTTATGCTATTTTCACATCACATATTCCCTATCTTCTTCATGTCTTCCATATGTCTTCTGAGAAGTTTCATATTTATATGCATTCTCAATATGGGTAGATTAATTTTATTGGAGAATTTTATATGCATTCATAATTGTAGATATAATCTTTGTGAAAAAAAATATATATATATATGGTTATATATTCAGATCTGCATACATATACATATATATATATATATATATATACTGATGTATATTTATATATAATGCACCGAATTGAGCGATTGATAAATCACAGTGGGAAATTTAATAAATTGCATCGTGATTCATATCGCATGAAATAAGTGTATATTATAATGCCGTGGGCACGATTCGTACCCTGCACCTGCGGAAGGCAGAGACCTACCATCACAGGTCTACGACGACAGGGGTACTACGTACCCACTGTCGGTGCAATGCCTGTGACCGCAGGTACTGCGTACCATAGCAAGAGCTTTGGGGGGGTTTAATTGATGTTAATGTTATGCAAAAAAAAATGTTATGTTAAAACATTTATAAACAATCAATTCACATTGCTATATAATATGGTGTCAATCAAAATTGTTAAATCGATTTTATGAAAATGTATTAATATATTTATATATGTATGTATGTATATATATATATATATATATATATATATATATATATATATATATATATATATATATATATATATATATATATATATATATATATATATATGTAATATGTAAATAAGTTATTTATAAATTTAAGTTATTATTATTTGATCAATGATTTATATTGAAGATTCATTTTCATAAAGGTGACTCTTTAATAACTTTCAACTATTTAATAATTTAATTGTTTTAAATTATTAAATAAGGAATTTATAGTTTGGTGGGGGATGTATCAAACAAATATTATAAATTGGAAAATGGATTTTTAATTCTAATAAGGAAAAATTTTATTTATCCAAAACAATATGAGTGTTTCTCCATTCATTCTTCAAACTTGGAAACTTAAACTGAGATCTCTACATTTAAATTCAAGTTGTAAAACCAAAACATATGTTTACATTGTGTATTCTTTATGCTATTATTTTGAGTTTTGGGTTGACTAGTGTTGACCAGTATAGGACATCTACCAGAGGCTTGGGGGTTATGTGATTGTGGTGACATGATGATGTTTTAATCTTGAACTTTATAAACCAAACTATGGTTATGTGATGGAATGCTCTATGTATTGGTTGTGATTACTGATTGTTATAGTTGAGATTCTTATGTATGAGACACTTGATGTAATGCCCCGCCAAGGGATCCAAAGAATTAACCTAGAATTTCATTAAGTTTGGTAACATTTTTAAAAAAAAAATTACATACATATTTCCATCTAGTACAACATCCACATGAAATAATAATGATAAGTCCATTTTACAAATGTCCTTTCTAAATTACATTCCAGATTGCACAATCATCCATTGTACATGTCGCAGGGTATGAAGGCTTAAAAGAATATACATATGTGAAGTATAGTACATCACTCTATTCTAATCCATGATATATCAAAGTAAAGATAATCACATGATACATCCATCATAAGATCAAACATAATAAACTAAGTGCACGGTTCCTCCCAGCTGTTAATAGCATCATTAGACCATCGTGGGCCCTAGCCATCGCTCCGTGCGTAACATCCCAAAGCATCGAAGAGATCATTGACATTAACATAGTATGAATGTCACTCCTAATAAATACAACATCATATGTAGAAGTAATATAACATGCAAATATAAGCATAAGATAACACCATCTAACATATGCTAATCATCAATGAAAGGATACATATCCACCATCACGAAAGACGCTTCAGCCACGATGTCTCAATGAATCTCAAATGATAAAAGTGGAAAATACACTACCACCCGACCGCGTGGTAGCTAAGTGGTCCACTCCCATCGTGCTGAGGAGATAATCTCAAGTCCCAAAAAGGCTATCAAAATCACATAGCACAAGTCTCTAAAGTTCAGGAATCCTAAATGTATACTAACTCAAAGGTTCCAATCACAAAACAGACATCTACTTCCCAGAGGCACACAATGACATGTAGGAACCTACTATGCAAGCGAGAAAGTGTCATCACATTTATCTCATAAAAGTTACCCTGACAGTTAGCTAAACTCCACAGGTCCAAACAGATCTCATGCGGCCACTAGTATCCTCTCATACTGACAAGGCATACTACGGAATGCAAGGTCGCAACCATGCATCTCACTACTCCCATCCTAGCCTGTACAAGCACTCAAGGCATGGGTGAGAACAAAACACTTATCTTTTTAGGTTCATTCAGTTAGTATTAAGTGTAAATGTTATCACTTATTAAACCAACTTATAATGAGTTACCCTGGCAGCCTCTTAGGGTCCCGACCCCCATTGCAAGCCACTTCTCGACACTACATGCAGATATCCTACCCTAATGCTCATGGTATCATAAATCATCAAAATCACCAAAGAAAATCCATAATAAAATCATCAAATATCCACAATAAGAATCATCAAATATCCATGATAAAATTATCAAATATGCATAAAAGCATCAAATCTCCATGAGAAACATCCATAGAAAATCATGACCACAACAGCTCTCTATTGGCTACTGAAGTATCACTGATAATCAAAGTATCCATTGGTTCTCAATAACCAAAATATGTCTTAATCATACTGATCGAAGACTCCAAAAATGGTTAAGTCAAACATGTCACAACATGACATCATTAAGAATAAATCCACATTTCAGTCCCATCATGGCGACTAGAATATAACCAAGGATAACTGATCGATGACCCAAAATAATGGTTAAGTCAAGGGTCTCAAACATAAGAATAACAATTAGTAATCACAACCAATACATAGAGCATTCCATCACATAATCATGGTTGGGTTTATAAAGATCGAGAATAAAACATCATCATGACATCACAATCACATAACCCCCAAGCCTCTGGTAGACATCTTATACTGGTCAACACTAGTCAACCCAAGACCCAAAACATTAGCATAAGGAATACACAATGTAAACACATGTTTTGGTTTTGCTAAGTTTTCAAATTTGAATGTAAGAGTCTCAGTTTATGTTTTCCCAAATTAATATCAAGTGGAGAAATATCACATTTTACCTAACCCATGTATTTTCTTGATAAAAGTTCCTCCATTAGATTCAATTTTCTAATTGATTCAATAATATTTTATAAAAACTTTGTTTGAAAAATAACATTTCCAATAATCAAAACTTTGATTATATATTCTAATAATTAATCTTAATTAAAACTAATGTTTAATTAAATTAATTATTAATATCTCTTCATAACCTTAATAACAATACTTTAAATCATTAAAAGAGTGATCCATCAATTTAGAACTTTATAATAATTATTTATAATTAATTATATATACTTATATACTTATATACATACATATACATATATATATATATATATATATATATATATATATATATATATATATATATATATATACATAAATAAATATATATATATACATACATAAATATATATATACATACATACATATATATATATATATATATATATAATAATTAATAACAATGCAACCGAAATCAAAATTCATACCAAATCGTATATTGTAGGAGTTGATGAAGTCCAACTCCGCAGTCGCCAAGATCACCTACATGCAAATAGCTTGCTGAAGAGAAACCGAAAGAGCAAGAGCAAATATTTCACAATAGGAAAATGAGATTGCTATGTGAATGGAATAATTTACAATGAGAGAGAGACCGTTTAAAAAGGCCTCATGGAAGCTTGTAGAACAAGCTGGAAGGAGGTAGAGGACAAAAATGACAACTCAGCACATATCCTCAAAAAGTGGAATATGCTAAAAAAGGAGAAAACTCCCGAGTTGTCAACAACAACCACTACATGCATTAAATACTAAATATGCATTAACCTAAGTAAGCTTAAGTAATAGAATAAATAATTAATAATTAATTATTTACTCTAACACCCCCCCTTAAGTGCAACTTAGGGGAATGCCTTAAGCTCCTAAAACTAAGATGAAATGCATAATGGGTCCCGGCAACGAGGCCATGTTAGGTACCCATGTACAATGCAACCTCTGTAAAACAGAGAAAGAGGGAAAACCCTGTGGGAAAAACCCTCCTCCAAAAAGAGGTAAAAACAACATGCTAAAAAAAACATGAAGTGAAGGAAGGAAGGCCTCAACCAATCCCCCCAAGGACAACTTCCGCCAGAAATGTTTCAAGAGACTCTCTCAAAACCATAAGTACAACCAGCCCCCCCAAGAGAATAGACACCAAGCCCCCCCCATAATGATGGAGCTCCTGTAGAAATGATCGAACCAATGAAACTCCAATTCGGAAGGAACAAAGGCACGAAACAAGGAAATCCCTGCGTGAGAGGAGAAATTGGAAAGCCTAGGTGATGTCCAGAAGAGAATGTATGAGGAACCGAAATGAGAATTCCCAAGGCAGGTGCGATGACATTGTCATGAATGTCCACTGAAGTATCTGCAACAAGTGTACCTGGAGTCTCAATAAATGAAGCTGGAAGATCAGGTAGAGCGGAAGGAGAATCTTGTAGAGAGGAAAAACCCTCATCTAGTTGTGGTGTGGCAGTCAAAGTAGGGATCTCAGGAACAATACAAAGGTTCAAGTGTCCTGATTGCACCACACGATGCTCCTGCGAAGGAGATGGTGGACCAAAGTGTGAGAAGGTATAGAGATGAGTGGAAGGATCAACTGCCCCTGTAGCAATAAGATCTCCTGTAGCACGATCTCGAATGAAGACTGAATCAGTAGTGAACTCAACTGTCTTCCCTGATCCACTGCGTGTAATCTGAGAAATTGAGAGAAGGTTGGCAGACAAAGATGGAACATACAATACATCATTGAATATACCATCTTGGATGTGAACTGAACCTTTCCCACAGACTGGTAATGCAGTGTTATTCCCCATGAGAATGTGAGGAATAGGAGAAGCCTCAAGAGTGGAGAAGACACCTTGAGAAGATGTCATATGGTGAGAAGCACCTGAATCCAGTATCCAAGGAACCTGTGAAGAAGATGCAATAGAAGCCTGTAATGCATGACCCTTTCCAAGATCTGATGTAGATGTTGAAGAGGTGGAAGAAGCCTGAAAAGAAGACCCTTGTGAGGTAGAAGAGGATGGAGAGGAAATAGTGCTCTTCTAAAGGAGAGCGTGCAAATCAGCAATCTGTTTCTCATAGCCATCACATCTCTTCTGAAAACAACGTGCCTCATCATGAGATCCTTTCCCACAATAGGAACAGGTAGGAGTTGCGGTCTTCTTTTTCTCCTTCTTGTTAGAAGATGATGAACTAGTAGAAGAGGGATCTGATAGCTGCTTCAACTTCTGTTCCTGTGTAACCTTGGAAAGCAATACCTGTGACTGAGAACTTGAAAGCGAATCCATTTGAGTAATCTTCGATTGTTCACGGGTTAACCGATTACAAAATATCTCAAATGAAGGCATCCTATGTCTATCACCCAAGGCATCCATAGTGGAGTAGAAAGTGGAAGAGAAGATCTGATACTGTCCCTTTAACTTTGAGAGTACCAAAAAGATACACTCATCATCTGTTTTGTTCTTCCCACATCCCTGCAAAAGTGTACGTAGAGATTTGAACTTCATCAAGAAGTCCTCAATGGTGGGAAAGTGATCAGGTGTCAAAGAAGTCAATTCTGCATCTAGCTGAAGTGCCCGAAACTCATTTACTTGTCCAAACAAAGTCTGAAATCTTAGCCAATAAGCCCGTGGAGTAGTCAAACCATCCAAGTGAAACAACAAGCTGTCTGAAATGTTGAGTGCAATAAGCCCCATGGCTTCATCCATCTTGTTCCTGTGTTGTAGAATCTCAAAAGGTCGTTGGAGATTGGGCTGATGCTCATCCAGACAAGACCATAGACCTCTTGACATTAGAAGTCTAGTCATTTGTGCCTTCCATGTGTGGTAGTTGTGTGGTGTGAGACGGGATATAGATGGATCCGCCATTGAGAGAAAGAAGAAGACGGAAGTAGAAGGGTCTTAACTGAAGTAAATTGCAGAAAAGAAAGACACCCCCCCACAAACGTACAAAAATATCTCCCAAATACCAAAAAAAAACAACTAAGGAAAGCAAAAAACTGGAAGGGAACCTGGATTTGTTGATGCAGAATAAGAGGAAACAAAAGCCTCTACTTTGACACCAAAAAGAGAAGCTCAAACGAACTCAAAATTGTGCAAAACTAGCACCAATGTGTCCGTCTCTGAGTCAGCTTTCCGACGCTTCTTTCGGATCGGAAAAAGACCTCCGTATGCTCAAGTTATAGCCAAAAAACCGACTGCTGCTCCAAAAATACACTTGCAGGAAAATTACAGACACTGGCATAAATTTGACGGCCGTATGCCCGTCACAAACCTGTCGCCGGAAAAAAAATCCGATTACCGGCAAGGTGATGTCATATGCCAGGAAAGTGACGTCAGCACACCAGAATATGACATCAGCAGCAGCCACGTGGCGGTCGGTGGTTGGAGAGGCCGCAGGGCGGCGGAGCAGCGGAAACCGCCGGTGGCGGTGGCGCCCGGGAGGAAAACCCGGCGGCGCCGCTGTCTGCGGTGGTGGAGGCGCTGCGCCCGGGCGGCGGATAGGAGGAGGCCGGGCAGCGGCGGAGCCGGGAGGAGCCGCGGCAGAGCGCGGGCGGCGCTGCCTGCTGCGGGCGGCGCGGCGGCGGCGCCCGAAAAATATATATTTTTTTAAAAAAATTCGCGCTGCGTCCGTACGATCCGTACGGCAGCGAACCCGGGATCCTCAAAAAATTGCCAAAATTGCCCTTTCTCCAAAAACGAAAAGCTTTATATGAATCCTGACTGCAAACGGCCTTCCGGATCCAATGGTGATGCCCGTTTGAGCTGAAAGTGCTCCAAAAATTCGCTCTAGCCCTGATTTGAAGAAAAAATGCACAAACAAACTAGGGTTTGTGACTTCGAATCATGGCTTCACAAATCCTTCAAACAAGAAGCAGCAGGGAGGCTCTGATACCATGTAGGAGTTGATGAAATCCAACTCCGCAGTCGCCAAGATCACCTACATGCAAATAGCTTGCTGAAGAGAAACCGAAAGAGCAAGAGCAAATATTTCACAATAGGAAAATGAGATTGCTATGTGAATGGAATAATTTACAATGAGAGAGAGACCGTTTAAAAAGGCCTCATGGAAGCTTGTAGAACAAGCTGGAAGGAGGTAGAGGACAAAAACGACAACTCAGCACATATCCTCAAAAAGTGGAATATGCTAAAAAAGGAGAAAACTCCCGAATTGTCAACAACAACCACTACATGCATTAAATACTAAATATGCATTAACCTAAGTAAGCTTAAGTAATAGAATAAATAATTAATAATTAATTATTTACTCTAACATATATGAGATGATGTTGCAAGTCATTTAAACCAAACGAAAAATTGCAATGTGATTTATTAAATTGCGTGGCCATATAAGGTACCACACCGCAAGTACACTGCGGATCACAGGTACCTTGCGGTCAAAGGTACCGTGGGAACTCGCAGGCCTACGGTGGGTGGGGTATTAAATACCCGCCCGCCCAACATTTGCATATGTATAAAATGTTTTCAAAACGCTTCCACTGCATGATGCGATTCAAATTTTTGATTAAAATTTAACATTTTTTCAAAAATGTTTTTCGATTAATGATATTCGATTTTTAAACAAATACATATATATTATATACATACATATGTATGTATACATATATATAAAGGCTTATGTATATATATATATATATATATATATATATATATATATATATATATGTATGTATGTATATATATATACAAAATTAAAAATATTACAGTATATGAACATATATATAATTACATATACATATATGTATGTATAAGCAGATTTACGAATACAATTTCAAATTTTCAAAATTTCTCTATGAAACTTAATTTTCAAAATTTCTAATAATTAACCTAATGGGTTTAACTATGAATTTTCAACCCTAGCCCCGTGTCATTTTTAGATCTAAGCATATAGAATCCTCAAATAAATTTTAATTGCCCAAATTGAAAATGTATAATGAAATATGAGATTCCTCAGAAGACATATGGAAGACACGAAGAAAACAGGGAAAGCAAGATGCGAAAATAGCATAAGTGAAATCACAAAAATCTACCTGAATTCTGATGCTATATCGCTCTTCCTCAGAAAACTCGCAGAACAAACTCCCTTCTTCAGAAATCTCGAGTCCTCCAATGCTCCAATTGCTCTCCCATGCTGTCCACGGTATCCACGCTATCCACGCTATGTCTAAGCTTCTAGGAATGCCTGAATATAAAGAGCTCTCAGGAAACCTCTAGAATGCTTCTAGAAATAGCTGGAAGGTGTCACCAACTAAGCATGGGTCTTTTCCAACCTTTCTGATGAGCCATAGGGTTGTAGACACCATATGCTTAATTAATGCACTAACCCCCATGTTGTTGACACATGAGAAATAGAGAAATGCGTTAATTTCCATGCAAGCTTATAACTCCAATTTACTTTTTAAATAATTTCCATTTAAATATTTATAACTTCCATTTTAATTTTTATAACTTTTATTTTAATTTTTATAACTTTTATTATTATTATTTGTTTATTAATTTATTAGTATTTTATAATTATTATTTATTTTAATTTCTAATTTTCTTTTATTTAATTCTTTTCTCTCAATTAATTCTCCTTTAATTAATTATAATCAAAATATCAAAGATCATGATATTTAATTTTCTCAAATAATTAATTTATTAATTAAATCTATTTGTTGAGACTTAATTAATAGAAAATTCACCATAGACCTCCAAGATAAAATATGAAAACCCATCATAGAACAATTCATACAAAATCAGTCTAAAGGATTAAAAATCACGAAATATGTCATCCGACACATTCAGTGTGTACTCAACTCTGATACTTGTCCTAACTCACTAGGACAAATGGTTTTAGGGTTTGAGATTTGGACTTGAGAATTTATCTCCCCTCTCTTATCATTGAGATAGTATAATAGGGTACACTCATCCTGGCAATTCAGGGAAGTCGATACTCGGTACCTGCAACCTGTAGAAAAACTATGCATGTACATAAAATATATATAGTGCTAAGCTAAATAGGAAATGGTAGGAAGTGGTGCATCGTGTAGATCCCGACTAAGTAGGTGACTATGACTCCCTTCCTTAACCATGTCAAAAATGCCATACAATAAAAAAACACACACACCATACACATGCAAGTATGGGGTAAGTATCCATAATAAAACACATGAGATAATAAACTATCTAACTAATCATCAACAATAACTAAAAACAATATAATGATCTTCATACATACATGAAATGTAAAGTCTAAATGATCTCATTATATAACAACTAAATCCATAACATAATGTATGATAGTGTCAAAACAATACCACTAATCCATTAACATAACGCTAGTCTATTATAGTATGATAATAATAGCAATAATATGTCCAAAAAAGATGTGAATGAGGGTAGGCACTACACTTGACTTAACCATTATTTTGGTCATCGATCAGTTATCCTTGGTTTATTTTTTTAGTCACCATGATGGGACTAAAATGTGGATTTATTCTTGGTGATGTCATGTTGTGACATGTTTGACTCAACCATTTTTGGAGTCTTCGATTAGTATGATTGAGATATATATTTTGGTTATTGAGAACCACTGGATATTTGATTATCAGTGATACTTCAGTTGCCAATAGAGAGCTGTTGTGTTCATGATTTTCTATGGATGTTAGCTCACAGAGATTTGATGCTTTTATGCATATTTGATGGTTTTATGGTTTATCTTTTGTGATTTTGAGATTTATGAGTCCATGAGCATTAGGGTAGGATATCTGCATGTAGTGACGGAAAGTGGCTTGCAATGGGGGTCGAGGCCCTAAGAGGCTGCCAGGGTAACTCATTGTAAGTTGGATTAATAAGTGACAACATTCACACCTAATACTAACTGAATGAACCTAAAAAGATAAGTGTTTTGTTCTCACCCATGCCTTGAGTGCTTGTACAGGCTAGGATGGGAGTAGTGAGATGCATGGTTGCGACCTTGCATTCCGTAGTATACCTCGTCAGTATGAGAGGATACTAGTGGCCGCATGAAATCAGAATGGACCCATGGAGTTTAGCTAACTGCCAAGATAACTTGTACGTGATAATTGTGATGACACTTTCCCGCTTGCATGGTAGGTTCCTACATGTCATTGTGTGCCTCTAGGATTAGATGTCAGATTTTGTGTTTGGAACCTTTGAGTTAGTATACTTTTAAGATTCCTGGACTTATAGGAATATGTGTTATGTGATTTTGATAGCCTGTTTGGGACTTGAGATTATCTCCTTAGCACGGTGGGAGTGGACCACTTAGGTACCACACGGTCAGGTGATAGTGTATTTTTCACTCTTATTATTTTGAGATTCATTAAGACATCGTGGTTGATGCGTCCCTCATGATGGTGGATATGTATCCTTTTTCATTGATGATTAGCATATGTTAGATGATGTTATCTTATGCTTTTATTTGCATGCTACATTACTTTCTCAACTGCTGATGAATTCCAGGAAAGTCTATTTAAGAGACCCTCATCTCTTCATTTTGAAAGGTTGAATAAGAATTTGCATCGAATTGTTGCTGGAATTCATACTCACATTTGCTCATACTCACATACACAAAGATCAAGTTTGACCAAAAGTTGACTAGATATAACCACGGTTGACTTGAGTTGACTAGTTTTGAAAAGAATTTTGAAATAATTAAACGAAATTATTTAATTAAATGGAGTATTAACTTCTAATTAATTAAACAAAGTTATTTAATTAAATTAGAAGTCATTCCTAATTAATTAAATGAAGTTATTTAATTAAATAAGAAAAGTGTCTCTAATTAATTAAAGATTATTTAATTAAATAAAAAAAGTAATTATGAGAGCATACCTCATTTTATCAAATTAAATATCTCAACAAAATCTCTCTTTAGTTCAAAAAGGGAAATTTCCAGTTCACTATTGATCAAAAATGAGTTAAATGAGTTAACTCCTTTCTCTACTCAAATTGAATCAGTTAACTCCTTATTTTACTCAAATTAAATCCGTTAAGTCCCTTTAATTTGGAAATCTTCCTTTATGACTGAACTTCACCCTTAATCCTAACCATTGATTGAAATCGATTTCAAGCGTTGATGAATTCCAGAAAAGTCTATTTAAGAGACCCTCATCTCTTCATTTTGAAAGGTTGAACGAGAATTTGCATCGAATAGTTGCTGGAATTCATACTCACATTTTCTCATATTCACATATGCAAAGATCAAATTTGACCAAAAGTTGACCTGATTTAACCACGGTTGACTTGAGTTGACTAGTTTTGAAAAGAATTTTGAAATAATTAAACGAAATTATTTAATTAAATGGAGTACTTACTTCTAATTAATTAAATAAAGATATTTTATTAAATGAGAAGTCATTCCTAATTAATTAAATGAAGTTATTTAATTAAATAAGAAAAGTGTCTCTAATTAATTAAATAGAAAAAGTAATTATGAGAGCATATCTCATTTTATTAAATTAAATATCTCAACAAAATCTCTCTTCAGTTCAAAAAGGAAAATTTCCAGTTCACTATTGATTATAAATGAGTTAAATGAGTTAACTCCTTTCTCTACTCAAATTGAATCAGTTAACTCCTTATTTTACTCAAATTAAATTTGTTAACTCCCTTTAATTTGAAAATCTTCTTTTATGACTGAACTTCACCATTAATCCTGACCGTTGATTGAAATCGATCTCAAGCATTGATGAATTCCAGGAAAGTCTATTTAAGAGACCCTCGTCTCTTCATTTTGAAAGGTTGAATGAGAATTTGCATAGAATTGTTGCTGGAATTCATACTCACATTTGCTCATATTCACATATGCAAAGATCAAGTTTGACCTAAAGTTGACTAAATTTAACCACAGTTGACTTGAGTTGACTAGTTTCGAAAAGAATTTTGAAATAATTAAACAAAATTATTTAATTAAATGGAGTACTTACTTTTAATTAATTTAAAAAAGTTATTTAATTAAATAAGAAGCCATTCCTAATTACTTAAATAATGTTATTTAATTAAATAAGAAAAGTGTCTCTAATTAATTAAAGATTATTTAGTTAAATAGAAAAAGTAATTATGAGAGCATATCTCATTTTATTAAATTAAATATCTCAACAAAATCTCTCTTCAATTCAAAAAGAAAAATTTTCAATTCACTATTGATAAAAAATGAGTTAAATCAGTTAACTCCTTTCTCTACTCAAATTGAATCAGTTAACTACTTATTTTACTCAAATTAAGTCTGTTAACACCCTTTAATTTGGAAATCCTCCTTTATGTCTGAACTTCACCTTTAATCCTGACCGTTGATTCGAATCGATCTCAACCGTTAATGAATTTCAGAAAAGTCTATTTAAGAGACCCTCATCTCTTCATTTTGAAAGGTTGAATGAAAATTTGCATCAAATTGTTGCTGAAATTGATACTCACATTTGCTCATATTCACATACGCAAAGATCAAGTTTCACCAAAAGTTGACCACATTTAACCACGGTTGACTTGAGTTGACTAGTTTCAAAAATAATTTTGAAATAATTAAACAAAATCATTTAATTAAATGGAGTACTTACTTCTACTTCATTAAACAAAGTTATTTAATTAAATGAGAAGCCATTCCTAATTAATTAAATGAAGTTATTTAATTAAATAAGAAAAGTGTCTCTAATTAATTAAAGATTATTTAATTAAATAGAAAAAGTAATTATGAGAGCATATCTCATTTTATTAAATTAAATATATCTCAAGAAAATCTCTTTTCAGTTCAAAAAGAGGAATTTTCAGTTGACTATTGATAAAGAATGAGTTAAATCAGTTAACTCCTTTTTCTACTCAAATTGAATCAGTTAACTCCGTATTTTACTTCAATTAAATTTTTTAACTCCCTTTGATTTGGAAATCTCCCTTTATGACTGAACTTCACCTTTAATCCTGACCGTTGATTGAAGTCAATCTCAACCGTTGATGAATTCCAAGAAAGTCTATTTAAGAGACCCTCATCTCTTCATTTTGAAAGGTTGAATAAGAATTTGCATCGAATTGTTGCTGGAATTCATACCCACATTTGCTCATATTCACATAGGCAAAGATCATGTTTGACCAAAAGTTGACTAGATTTAACCACGGTTGACTTGAGTTGACTAGTTTTGAAAAGAATTTTGAAATAATTAAACGAAATTATTTAATTAAATGGAGTACTTACTTGTAATTAATTAAACAAAGTTACTTAATTAAATGAGAAGCCATTCCTAATTAATTAAATGAATTTATTTAATTAAATAAGAAAAGTGTTTGTAATTAATTAAAGATTATTTAATTAAATAGAAAAAGTAATTATGAGAGAATATCTCATTTTATTATATTAAATATCTCAACAAAATCTCTCTTCATTTCAAAAAGAGAAATTTCCAGTTCACTATTGATCAAAAATGAGTTAAATCAGTTAACTCCTTTCTCTACTCAAATTGAATCAGTTAACTCCTTATTTTACTCACATTAAATCTATTAACTCCCTTTAACTTGGAAATCTCCCTTTATGACTAAACTTCACCTTTAATCCCGACCGTTGATTGAAATCGATCTCAACCGTTGATGAATTCTGGGAAAGTCTATTTAAGAGACCCTCGTCTCTTCATTTTGAAAGGTTGAATGAGAATTTGCATCGAATTGTTGCTCGAATTCATACTCACATTTCTTCATATTCACATACGCAAAGATCAAGTTTGACCAAAAGTTGACTAGATTTAGCCACGGTTGACATGAGTTGACTAGTTTCAAAAAAAAATTTGAAATAATTAAATGAAATTATTTAATTAAATGGAGTACTTACTTCTAATTAATTAAACAAAGTTATTTGATTAAATGAGAAGCTATTCTTAATTAATTAAATGAAGTTATTTAATTAAATAAGAAAAGTGTGTCTAATTAATTAAGGATTATTTAATTAAATAGAAAAAGTAATTATGAGACCATATCTCATTTTACTAAATTAAATATCTCAACAAAATCTCTCTTTAGTTCAAAAAAGAGAAATTTTCAATTCACTATTGATAAAAAATGAGTTAAATTAGTTAACTCCTTTTTCTACTCAAATAGAATCAGTTAACTCCTTATTTTACTCAAATTAAATTTGTTAACACCTTTTAATTTGGAAATCTTCCTTTATGACTGAACTTCACCTTTAATACTGACCGTTGATTGAAATCGATCTCAACCATTGATGAATTGAAAGAAAGTCTATTTAAGAGACCCACATGTCTTCATTTTGAAAGGTTGAATGAGAATTTGCATCGAATTGTTGCTAGAATTCATAGTCACATTTGCTCATCTTCACATACGCAAAGATCAAGTTTGACCAAAAGTTGACCAGATTTAACCACGGTTGACTCTAGTTGACTAGTTTTGAAAAAAAATTTGAAATAATTAAACAAAATTATTTAATTAAATGGAGTACTTACTTCTAATTAAATAAACAAAGTTATTTAATTAAATGAGAAGCCATTCGTAATTAATTAAATGAAGTTATTTAATTAAATAAGAAAAGTGTCTCTAATTAATTAAAGATTATTTAATTAAATAGAAAAAGTAATTATGAGAGTATATCTCATTTTATTAAATTAAATATCTTACCAAAATCTCGCTTCAGTTCAAAAAGGGAAATTTTCATTTCACTATTGATCAAAAATTAGTTAAATCAGTTAACTCCTTTTTTTACTCAAATTGAATCAGTTAACTCCTTATTTTACTCAAATTAAATCTGTTAACTCCCTTTAATTTGGAAATGTCCCTTTATGACTGAACTTCACCTTTAATCCTGACCGTTGATTGAAATCGATCTCAACCGTTGATGAATTCCAAGAAAGCCTATTTAAGAGACCCTCATCTCTTCATTTTGAAAGGTTGAATGAGAATTTGCATCGAGTTTTTGCTAGAATTCATAATCACATTTGCTCATATTCACATACGCAAAGATAAAGTTTGACCAAAAGTTGACCAGATTTACCCACGGTTGACCTGAGTCGACTAGTTTCAATTTTTTTTTTGAAATTATTTAATTAAATGGAGTACTTACTTCTAATTAAATAAACAAAGTTATTTAATTAAATGAGAAGCCATTCCTAACTAATTAAATGAAGTTATTTAATTAAATAAGAAAAGTGTCTCTAATTAATTAAAGATTATTTAATTAAATAGAAAAAGTAATTATGAGAGTATATCTCATTTTATTAAATTAAATATCTCAACAAAATCTATCTTCAGTTCAAAAAGTGAAATTTTTAGTTCACTATTGATAAAAAATGAGTTAAATCAGTTAACTCCTTTTTCTACTCAAATTGAATCAATTAACTCCTTATTTTACTCAAATTAAATCTGTTAACTCCCTTTAATTTGGAAATCTTCCTTTATGACTGAACTTCACATTTAATCCTGAGCATTGATTGAAATCGATCTCAAACGTTGATGAATTCCAAGAAAGTCTTTTTAAGAGACCCTCATCTCTTTATTCTGAAAGGTTGAATGAGAATTTGCATCAAATTGTTGCTAGAATTCATACTCGCATTTGCTCATATTCACATACGAAAATATCAAGTTTGACCAAAAGTTGACCAAATTTAAAAATGGTTGACTTCAGTTGAATTTTGAAATAATCAAACAAAATTATATAATTAAATGAAGTACTTACTTCTAATTAATTAAACAATGTTAATTAATTAAATTATGAAGCCATTCCTAATTAATTAAATGAAGTTATTTAATTAAATAAGAAAAGTGTCTCTAATTAATTAAAGATTATTTAATTAAATAGAAAAAGTAATTATGAGAGCATATCTCATTTTATTAAATTAAATATCTCAACAAAATCTCTCTTCAGTTCAAAAAGGGAAATTTCCAGTTCACTATTGATCAAAAATGAGTTAAATGAGTTAATTCCTTTTTCTACACAAATTCAATCAGTTAACTCCTTATTTTGCTCAAATTAAATCTGTTAACTCCTTTTATTTTGGAAATCTCTGTTTATGACCGAACTTCACATTTAGTCCTGACCGTTGATTGAAATCAATCTCAACCGTTAATGAATTTCAGAAAAAGTTTATTTAAGAGACCCTCATCTCTTCATTTTGAAAGGTTGAATGAGAATTTGCATCAAATTGTTGCTTGAATTCATACTCACATTTGCTCGTATTCACATATGCAAACATCAAGTTTGACAAAAAATTGACCAGATTTAACCACAGTTGACTTGAGTTGACAAGTTTCGAATAGAATTTTGAAATAACTAAACTAAATTATTTAGTTAAATGGAGTACTTTGTTCTAGTTAATTAAAAAGAATTATTCAATTAAATGAGAAGCCATTCCTAATTAATTAAATGAAGTTATTTAATTAAATAAGTAAAGTGTCTCTAATAAATTAAAGATTATTTAATTAAATAGAAAAAGTAATTTTGAGAGCATATCTCATTTTATTAAATTAAATATCTCAACAAAATCTATTTTCAGTTTAAAAAGGGAAATTTCCAGTTCACTATTGATAAAAAATGAGTTAAATCAGTTAACTCCTTTTTCTACTCAAATTGAATCAGTTAACTCCTTATTTTACTCAAATTAAATATGTTAACTCCCTTTAATTTGAAAATCTCCCTTTATGATTCAACTTCACCTTTAATCCTGATCGTTGATTAAAATTGATCTCAACTATTGATGAATTCCAGGAAAGTCTATTTAATAGACCCTCATCTCTTCATTTTGAAAGGCTAAAAATTGTTGCTGGAATTCATACTCACATTTCCTCATATTCATATACGCAAAGATCAAGTTTGACCAAAAGTTGACCAGATTTAACCACAATTGACTTGAGTTGACCAGTTTCGAGAAGAATTTTGAAATAATTAAAAGAAATTATTTAATTAAATGAGAAGCCATTCCTAATTAATTAAATAAATTTATTTAATTAAATAAGAAAAGTGTCTCTAATTAATTAAAGATTATTTAATGAAATAGAACAAGTAATTTTGAGAGCATATCTCATTTTATTAAATTAAATATCTCAAAAAAATCTCTCTTTAGTTTAAAAAGGGAAATTTCCAGTTCACTGTTGATACAACATGAGATAAATCAGTTAACTCCTTTTTCTACTCAAATTGAATTAGTTAACTATTTATTTTACTCAAATTAAATCTGTTAACTCCCTTTAATTTGAAAATCTCCTTTTATGACTGAACTTCACCTTTAATCCTGACCGTTGATTGAAATCGATCTCAACCATTGATGAATTCCAGGAAAGTCTATTTAAGAGACCCTCATCTCTTCATTTTGAAAGGTTGAATGAGAATTTGGATCGAATTGTTGTTGGAATTCATACTCACATTTGCTCATATTCACATACGCAAAGATCAAGTTTGAGCAAAAGTTGACCAGATTTAAACACAGTTGACTTGAGTTGACCAGTTTTGAAATTTTTTTTGAAATAATTAAATGAAATTATTTTATTAAATGGAGTACTTACTTCTAATTAGTTAAACAAAGTTATTTAATTAAATGAGAAGCCATTCCTAATTAATTAAATGAAGTTATTTAATTAAATTAAAAAAATGTCTCTAATTAATTAAATATTATTTAAATAAATAGAAAAAGTAATTATGAGAGCATATCTCATTTTATTAAATTAAATATCTCAACAAAATCTATTTTCAGTTCAAAAAAGGATATTTCCAGTTCACTATTGATCAAAAATGAGTTAAATCAGTTAACTCCTTTTTCTACTCAAATTGAATCAGTTAACTCCTTATTTTACTCAAATTTAATTAGTTAACTCCCTTTAATTTGGAAATCTCCCTTTATGACTGAACTTCACCTTTAATCCTGACCGTTGATTGAAATCGGTCTCAACAGTTGATGAATTCCAGGAAAGTCTATTTAAGAGACCCTCATCTCTTCATTTTGAAAGGTTGAATGAGAATTTGCATCGAATTGTTGCTCGAATTCATACAGACATTTGCTCATATTCACATATGCAAAGATCAAGTTTGACAAAAAGTTGACCAGATTTAACCGCGGTTGGCTTGAGTTGACTAGTTTTGAAAAGAATTTTGAAATAATTAAACAAAATTATTTAATTAAATGGAGTACTTACTTCTAATTAATTAAACAAAATTATTTAACTAAATGAGAAGCCATTCCTAATTAATTAAATGAAGTTATTTAATTAAATAAGAAAAGTGTCTCTAATTAATTAAAGATTATATAATTTAATAGAAAAAGCAATTATGAGAGCACATCTCATTTTATTAAATTAAATATCACAGCAAAATCTCTCTTCAGTTCAAAAAGGGAAATTTCCAGTTCACTATTGATCAAAAATGAGTTAACTCAGTTAACTCCTTTTTATACTCAAATAAAATCTGTTAACTCCCTTCAATTTGAAAATCTCCCTTTATGATTGAACTTCACCTTTAACCATGGTTGACTTGAGTTTACTAGTTTCGAAAAGAATTTTGAAATAATTAAACAAAATTATTTAATTAAAGGCAGTACTTACTTCTAATTAATTAAACAAAGTTATTTAATTAAATGAGAAGACATTCCTAGTTAATTAAATGAAGTTATTTAATTAAATAAGAAAAGTGTCTCTAATTAATTAAAGATTATTTAAATAAATAGAACAACTAATTTTGAGAGCATATTTCATTTTATTAAATTAAATATCTCAACAAAATCTCTCTTCAGTTTAAAAAGGAAAATTTTCAGTTCACTATTGATCAAACATGAGTTAAATCAGTTAACTCCTTTTTCTACTCAAATTGAATGAGTTAACTCTTTTTTTTGCTCAAATTAAATCTGTTAACTCCCTTTAATTTGGAAATCTCCTTTTATGATTGAACTTCACCTTTAATCCTGACCGTTGATTGAAATCGATCTCAACTGTTGATGAATTCTACGAAAGTATATTTAAGAGACCCTCATCTCTTCATTTTGAAAGATTGAATGAGAATTTGCATCAAATTGTTGCTAGAATTCGTACTCACATTTGCTCATATTCACATACGCAAAGATCAAGTCTGACCAAAAGTTGACCAGATTTAACCACGGTTGACTTGAGTTGACCAATTTCAAATTTTTTTTGAAATAATTAAAAAAAATTATTTAATTAAATGGAGTACCTACTTCTAATTAATTAAACAAAGTTATTTAATTAAATGAGAAGCCATTCCTAATTAATTAAATGAAGTTATTTAATTAAATAAGAAAAGTGTCTCTAATTAATTAAAGATTGCTTAATTAAATAGAAAAAATAATTATGAGAGCATATCTCATTTTATTAAATTAAATATCTCAACAAAATCTCTCTTCAGTTCAAACTAAATCTGTTAACTCAGTTTAATTTGGAAATCTCCCTTTATGACTAAACTTCACTTTTAATCCTGACCGTTGATTGAAATCGATCTCAACGATTGATGAATTTTAGAAAAGTCTATTTAAGAGACCCTCATCTCTTCAATTTGAAAGGTTGAATGCGAATTTGCATCGAATTGTTGCTAGAATTCATAGTCACGTTTTCTCATATTCACATACGCAAAGATTAGGTTTGACCGAAACTTGACCAGATTTAACCACGGTTGACTTGAGTTGACCAATTGCGAAAAGAATTTTGAAATAATTAAACGAAATTATTTAATTAAATGAAGTATTTACTTCTAATTAATTAAACAAAGTTATTTAATTAAATGAGAAGTCATTCCTAAGTAATTAAATGAAGTTATTTAATTAAATAAGAAAAATGTCTCTAATTAATTAAAGATTATTTAATTAAATAAAAAAAGTAATTATGAGAGCATATCTCATTTTATTAAATTAAATATCTCAACAAAATCTCTTTTCAGTTCAAAAAGGGAAATTTCCAGTTCACTATTGATCAAAAATGAGTTAAATCAGTTAACTACTTTTTCTACTCAGATTGAATCAGTTAACTCCTTATTTTACTCAAATTAAATCTGTTAACTCCCTTTAATTTGGAAATCTTCCTTTATGACTAAACTTCACATTTAATCCTGACCGTTGATTGAAATCGATCTCAATTGTTGATGAGTTCCACGAAAGTCTATTTAAGAGACCCTCATCTATTCGTTTTGAAAGGTTGAATGAGAATTTGCACCGAATTAATGCTGAAATTCATACTCAGATTTTCTCATATTCATATACGTAAAGATCAAGATTGACCAAAAGTTGACTTTATTTAACCACAGTTGACTTGAGTTGACTAGTTTCGATAAGAATTTTGAAATAATTAAATAAAATTATTTAATTAAATGGAATAGTTACTTCTAATTATTTAAACAAAGACATTTAATTAAATGAGAAGCCTTTCCTACTTAATTAAATGAAGTTATTTAATTAAATAAGAAAAGTGTCTCTAATTAATTAAAGATTATTTAATTAAATAAAAAAGTAGTTTTGAGAGCATATCTCATTTTACTAAATTAAATATCTCAACAAAATCTCTATTCAGTTCAAAAAGAGAAATTTTCAGTTCACTATTGATCAAAAATGAGTGAAATCAGTTAAATCCTTTTACTACTCAAATTGAATCAGTTAACTCCTTATTTTGCTCTAATTAAATCTATTAACTCCCTTTAATTTGGAAATCTCCCTTTATGACTGAACTTCACCTTTAATACTGACCGTTGATTGAAATCGATCTCAACCGTTGATGAGTTTCAGGAAAGTCTATTTAAGAGACCCTCATCTCTTCATTTTGAAAGGTTCAATGAGAATTTGTATCGAATTGTTGCTGTAATTCATACTCACATTTGCTCATATTCACATACCCAAAGATCAAGTTTGATGAAAAGTCGACCAAAGTTAACCACGATTGACTTGAGTTGACTAATTTCGAAAAGAATTTTGAAATAATTAAATGAAATTAGTTAATGAAAGGGAGTACTTACTTCTAATTAATTAAACAAAGTTCTTTAATTAAATGAGAAGCCATTCCTAATTAATTAAATGAAGTTATTTAATTAAATAAGAAAAGTGTCTCTAATTAATTAAAGATTATTTAATTAAATAGAAAAACTAACTATGAGAGCATATCTCATTTTATTAAATTAAATATCTCAACAAAATCTCTCTTCATTTCAAAACGGGAAATTTTCAGTTCACTATTGATCAAAAATGAGTTAAATGAGTTAACTTATTTTTCTATCCAAATTGAATCAGTTAACTCCTTATTTTACTCAAATTGAATTTGTTAACTCCCTTTAATTTGGAAATCTCCTCTTATGACTGAACTTCACCTTTAATTCTGACAGTTGATTGAAATCAATGTCAACCATTCATGAATTTCAGAAAACTCCATTTAAGAGACCCTCATCTCTTCATTTTGAAAGGTTGAATGAGAATTTGAATCGAATTGTTGCTGCAATTCATACTCAGATTTGCTCATATTCACATACGCAAAGATCAAGTTTGACCAAAAGTTTACCAAATTTAACCACGGTAGACTTGAGTTGACTAGTTTCAAAAAGAATTTTGAAATAATTAAACGAAATTATTTAATTAAATAGAGTACTTACTTTTAATTAACTAAATAAAATTATTTAATTAAATAAGAAGCCATTCCTAATTAATTAAATGAAGTTATTTAATTAAATAAGAAAAGTGTTTCTAATTAATTAAAGATTATTTAATTAAATAGAAAAAGTAATTATGAGAACATATCTCATTTTATTAAATTAAATATCTCAACAAAATGTCTCTTCAGTTCAAAAAGGGAAATTTCTAGTTCACTATTGATCAAAAATGAGTTAAATCAGATAACTCCTTTTTCTACTGAAATTGAGTCAGTTAACTCCTTATTTTACTCAAATTAAGTCTGTTAACTCTCTTTAATTTGGAAATCTCCCTTTATGACTGAACTTTAACTTTAATCCTAACCGTTGATTGAAATCGATCTCAACCATTGATGAATTCCAAGAAACTTTGTTTAAGAGACCCTCATCTCTTCATTTTGAAAGGTTG
The DNA here is from genome assembly GCA_028749045.1 of Cupressus sempervirens. Taxonomy (NCBI): domain Eukaryota; kingdom Viridiplantae; phylum Streptophyta; class Pinopsida; order Cupressales; family Cupressaceae; genus Cupressus; species Cupressus sempervirens. The sequence goes on from CM053783.1 coordinate 126,165,890, forward strand.
AATGAGAATTTGCATCGAATTGTTGTTGGAATTCATACTCACATTTGCTCATATTAACATATGCAAAGATCAAGTTTGACCAAAAATTGACCAAATTTAACCACGGTTGACTTGAGTTGACTAGTTTTGAAAAGAATTTTGAAATAATTAAATGAAATTATATAATTAAATAGAATACTTACTTCTAATTAATTAAAAAAAGTTATTTAATTAAATGAGAAGCCATTCCTAATTAATTAAATGAGGTTATTTAATTAAATAAGAAAAGTGTATCTAATTAATTAAATATTATTTAATTAAATAGAAAAAGTAATTATGACAGCATATCTCATTTTATTAAATTAAATATCTCAACAAAATCTCTCTTCAGTTCAAAAATAAAAAATTTCAGTTCACTATTGATCAAAAATGAGTTAAATCAGTTAACTCCTTTTTCTACTCAAATTGAATCAGTTAACTCCTTATTTTACTCAAATTAAATCTATTAACTCCTTTTAATTTGGAAATCTCCCTTTATGACTGAACTTCACCTTTAATCCTGACCATTAATTGATCGATCTCAACCGTTGATGAATTCCAGGAAAGTCTATTTAAGAGACCCTCATCTCTTCATTTTGAAAGTTGAATGAGAATTTGCATCGAATTGTTGCTCGAATTCATACTCACATTTGCTCATATTCAAATACGCAAAGATTAAGTTTCGATTTAACCACAGTTGACTTGAGTTGACTAGTTTTGAAAAGAATTTTGAAATAATTAAACGAAATTATTTAATTAAATAGAGTGCTTACTTCTAATTAATTGAACAAATTTATTTAATTAAATGAGAATCCATTTCTAATTAATTAAATGAAGTTATTTAATTAAATAGAAAAAGTAATTATGAGAGCATATCTCATTTTATTAAATTAAATATCTCAACAAAATCTCTCTTCAGTTCAAAAAGGGAAATTTTCAGTTCAATATTGATAAAAAATGAGTTAAATGAGTTAACTCCTTTTTCTACTCAAATTGAATCAGTTAACTCCTTATTTTACTCAAATTAAATCGGTTAACTCCCTTTAATTTGAAAATCTCCTTTTATGAGTGAACTTCACCTTTAATCCCGACCGTTGATTGAAATCGATCTCAACCGTTGATGAATTCCAAAAAAGTCTATTTAAGAGACCCTCATCTCTTCATTTTGAAAGGTTGAATGAGAATTTGCATCGAATTGTTGCTGGAATTCATACTCATATTTGCTCATATTCACATATGCAAAGATCATGTTTGACCAAAAGTTGACCAGATTTAACCATGGTTGACTTGAGTTGACGAGTTTCGAAAAGAATTTTGAAATAATTAAACGAAATTATTTAATAAAATGGAGTACTTACTTCTAATTAATTAAACAAAGTTATTTAATTAAATAAGAAGCCATTCCTAATTAATTAAATGAAGTTATTTAATTAAATAAGAAAAGTGTCTCTAATTAATTAAAGATTATTTAATTAAATAGAAAAAGTAATTATGAGAGCATATCTCATTTTATTGAATTAAATATCTCAACAAAATCTCTCTTCAGTTCAAAAAGGGAAATTTTCAGTTCACTATTGATAAAAAATGAGTTAAATCAGTTAACTCCTTTTTCTACTCAAATTGAATCAGTTAACTCCTTATTTTACTCAAATTAAATCTGTTAACTCCCTTTAATTTGGAAATCTCCCTTTATGACTAAACTTCACCTTTAATCCTTACCGTTGATTGAAATCCATCTCAACCGTTGATGAATTCCAGGAAAGTCTATTTAAGAGACCCTCATCTCTTCATTTTGAAAGGTTGAATGAGAATTTGCATCAAATTGTTGCTGGAATTCATACTCACATTTTCTCATATTCACATACACAAAGATCAAGTTTGACCAAAAGTTGACTAGATTTAACTACGGTTGACTTGAGTTGACTAGTTTCAAAAAGAATTTTGAAATAATTAAACAAAATTGTTTAATTGAATTGAGTACTTATTTCTAATTAATTAAACAAACTTATTTAATTAAATGAGAAGCCATTCCTAATTAATTAAATGAATATATTTAATTAAATAAGAAAAGTGTCTCTAAGTAATTAAAGATTATTTAATTAAATAGAAAAAGTAATTATGAGAGCATATCTCATTTTATTAAATTAAATATCTCGACAAAATCTCTATTCAGTTCAAAAAGAGAAATTTTCAATTCACTATTGATAAAAAATGAGTTAAATGAGTTAACTCCTTTTTCTACTCAAATTGAATCAGTTAACTCCTTATTTTACTCAAATTAAATCTGTTAACTCCCTTTAATTTGGAAATCTCCCTTTATGTGAGGCCTCACCCCGACCCATCCTAGCACCGAGGATACATTATTATTTTGATGCTCATGCTTTGTTATGTCAAAACATTATTGGATACATTGAACATTATTAAGCTATTTTTACGATGTGTGATGCTTACTTCAGTTATTTTATTTTGTCATTTAAAGCTTATAAATATGTATAACGATGAAGAAAATGTATGCAACACTAATACATTTGGTTATGCAAGTCGAAAGGTTAGAAATATGAGTAGAATTAGATAAACAACTAATTATTGAGAAATGGATGCTTTAATGTATATAATTCCTCTAATATGTAATTCACTTTATGCATGTGGTTTTGGACCTACTGATGTGTGCAATGAGTGTGCAGGAAAATTAACCAAGACAACTCAACGGAAAAGCAGAGCTAAACTACTTGTTAATTTTGTTCTAGCCTTATATTGTAATTCGTTAAAGGTTGTAATTTGATCTTACTATTCTTCTAACTTTTAATTGTTCCTAATAAGCCTTTAAAGGCTTAAAAACATTAAATTTAAGTACCCCTATGGGTAAGGGTATGGGTGGGGGTACTTTCCAACCCTTTAGCCTCCTAGGTTGACTCTTAGGGTCTCTTAAAAACCCTATTATAGGTTAATTTCGAAATGGGTTGCTCTTGACTTGGGTTAGAGAAACCAAATCCCCATCTTGAGTTACTTGAAGCTTAGTGGAGTTAAGGACCATAATTAGAGGCATTTTGGGGGAGTTTAGTTTTGTCAACCAATCCTCTAGTTTTGGAGGAAGTATTGAAGATTGAAGGGAGAAAGGGAAGCTCTTCTCAAACCACCATTGCTATAACTCTTTTATGAAGTTAGGAGTTCTTCACTCCATGAATGGTTCTTTGTGTGTGTTCATGTTTTAAATCTTGCTTGAATCATGTGGGAGACATTGTGTAGTTATGCATTTCTTGCTTGTGTGTTGGGGGTGGATTTGGGAGGGATTTTATCTTGTTTTCCTTGGATGTTATTCATATGCCTTCTTGATGTTTTTTTTGTTTTTGAGAAGTTTTCATGAGAATGTTTTGGCAACACTCACCCTTGGATAGCGAAGAAGTGGCCATGTTGGGGAAAGGGCCTTAGTTGGACCTCAATGGTGTAGAGTCTCCTCTGATGGTGAGAGGAGGGAGAAATGGTAGGGTGTATGGGCCCCTACTTGTCATCCCATACCTTTTTGTTATTGATAATTATTGAATGTGGAATAGAATGAAAATCCTTGTGGATATAGCCTCGAAAGGGCCTTGTGAAAGAATGGAAGTTCTTAAAGTTTTAGCCCCGAAAGGGCTAAGTGAAGGTATGGTGATTGACTTCTCCTATTGAGAAAATCCACCTTTCCCCTATATTGGTCCATTGTTGGACCTATTGTGCAACCGGGTGGGAATGCATGTTCAATTTGCATATCTCCTTGTGTTGTTATCTCCATGTTGGTTCTTGTCTCTTCCATGTTTACCCTTGATGCAATGTGAACATTTGATAAAAGTTCTCTTGTGGAATCCTTGAAGAAATCTCATTGAATTGTAATAGTTGTAAGTTGTAATTGATTTTTGATGTAGTGGCAAAGACATCAGATTTTCTTACTGGTTCTTTCCTGATGGAGCTTTGAACCAGGATGAATAACAAAGGAAAGAAAAAAAGGATTATGAATTTCTTCTTGCAATGCACTCATGTGTTTCCAAACTTTGGCACACATATGTGAAAGATTAGAATGATAGTAAATGTCTTGAATTGGGAAATTCTGAGTTTCTATTATGATAATGAAAGGCAAATGGATGTATTGAAGTTCCAATTCAATGTTTTGAATATTAACATGTTATAATATCAATCCTATATTGTGATCACCAAGCTAGCACTTTCATTGTTGAGTTACAATAGTTATGCAATTAAAATTGATAAGGATTAATTCATCACCTTTTTGAATTCTGAATTTAGGTTCATAATTCCTTGATAAGCTTCATAAAGAACAAAATCAATTTGATTTAAAAGGATTATATTCCTTTGCATGCTTGTGTGTCAATTTGATTTAGAAAATTATAACTCCATATTACCTCTAGAAATGTTTAACTCATCTTGGTTATCCAAAAAATTTAGCAAGAAAATATGTCAGCACTTAGCCAAAATTGGTTTTCAAAAAAATGTGCACCTCTAGGCCAAAAACCCTCTCTGGAAAATGTCTGGAGAACATTTTAATCTTCCCCAAGGTCGCAGAGAATATTCTCTATATTATTCTTTTAGACTGCAACTAAAATTAATATTAAATCTATAAAATGAATATGAGTTGAATGCATTTAAAATTATAATATTAAAGGGAACATCTCGTTGACATTCCTCAACAACATTACTTTTACATTAATTACCTAGAAACAAAAAGGCATGGTGCTTCAATAGGACTTTATGTCCATTTTAATTTTTTTTACTCAAACTAATCTCAACCCCACCCACTTTGTTATTATTATTTTTTTATCTGCTAGGCGTGGCCAAATCCATCACCTACCAGCTAGTACCTTAGCACTCTGGTCGAAATCATGATGGGGGTGGGGGTGGAAAGGTATGGAAATCAAAAAAAAATGTATTAGCTTGCAAATCGACCCACCCACTCGCCTTCATCCTTAGCGCTCACCTTGATTTAAGTATTAGGCACGCAAGGGGGCTATGGGAATAGGCCTGCCAGCACTGACAACCTTGGTCAGCGCGCAGGGTGTCTTGGGATAGCGTGATGATTACATGGGGGGCCATGGGGAGGGTCTAGGTAGGTGTAGGTGGTTAGGAGTTTGGGGGTTAGGGGTTAGCATAGTGTTAGTTTTTTTTTTTTAAAGTTAGTACGTTAGTATTTGCTTATTAGTTAGTTTTATTATTAAAAGTTTTAATTTTAAAGTAGTCTAGTTTGTTGTTCTAGTTTAATCTATTATTTAATATTAGCTTAAGTTGTTTTAAATTTAAGTATTAGTTGAGTAGTATTATTTTAATTTGAATTAAATTTAGTTTTTTCATATCTTTAGTTTAGTACTAGATTATGTTAGTTTAAAATTTAATTTATGTTAATTTATTTTGGTAGTATTTAAATTATTTAAGGTTGTTCTAATTTATATCTATGTTTAGTTAGTTTTAGATGTATGCCTAATTCAAATTAGGATTAGCTTTGATTATTAGGTAGTGATTAGATGTTAGAATATTAAGTTAGTTTCTATTTAAAAGATATTTGCCTGAAATTGAATATTGTAATTTGATGTCTCATTCATTAGTTCTATTCTATTACCAGCTTTATAGATTAATTTTAATATGGACTTAAATTGCGATAATTTGAAATAAGTTTAGATTACAATATGGATTCATTGAACATAGTCACATACCTTAATAGTGAACATTAAATTAATTAATTAGATCGATATGAGAACAAAGGAGATAAATTTGAAAATTCAAAACGTAGAAAGAAAAATCGATAATGTTGTCATCTCTATGGTATATACATTAAAGGTCAGTTGGATTCTGGTTTAAAATTTTAAAACATAATTAGAATGAAGATGTAAGAAGTTAATTCATGACATTAAGCTAAGAGCAATTGATTAAAGATGTAATGACATTCAAGTTATTCATTTAGTAGTAAGCGCCTAGTTAATTAGAACATCTTTAAGGTCGTAACAATTGATCACGATTAGTTCCATTAGAGCTAAACCCTAAAACTTTTTCGACCATGTTGTCTTGCTTAATCTTAGTTAATCATAAGAACATTTGTCGACCCCATCATCTTAATTGTTCAAAAAAAATTGTTGTGTGTGTTTTTGCCCCTTACTTTTGGGCATGACACTTTATGACTGAACTTTACCTTTAATCCTGACCGTTGATTGAAATCGATCTCAACCGTTGATGAATTGTAGGGAAGTCTATTTAAGAGACCCTCATCTCTTCATTTTGAAAGGTTGAATGAGAATTTGCATCGAATTGTTGGGGGAATTCATACTCACATTTGCTCATATTCTCATACGCAAAGATCAAGTTTGACCAAAAGTCGACCAGATTTAACCACAGTTGACTTGAGTTGACTTATAATTAATTAAACAAAGTTATTTAATTAAATGAGAAGCCATTCCTAATTAATTAAATGAAGTTATTTAATTAAATAAGAAAAGTGTCTCTAATTAATTAAAGATTATCTAATTAAATAGAGAAAGTAATTATAAGAGCATATCTCATTTTATTAAATTAAATATCTCAACAAAATCTCTCTTCAGTTCAAAAAGGGAAATTTCCAGTTCACTATTGATCAAAAATGAATTAAATCAGTTAATTTCTTTTTCTACTCAAATTGAATTAGTTAACTCTTTATTGTACTCAAATTAAATCTGGTAACTCTCTTTAATTCAGAAATCTCCCTTTATGACTAAACTTCACCTTTAATCCTGACCGTTGATTGAAATCGATCTCAACCGTTGATGAATTCCAAGAAAGTCTATTTAAGAGACCCTCATCTCTTCATTTTGAAAGGTTGAATGAGAATTTGCATTAAATTGTTGCTGGAATTCATACTCACATTTGCTTATATTAACATACGCAAAGATCAAGTTTGACCAAAAGTTGACTAGATTTAACCACGGTTGACTTGAGTTGACTAATTTCGAAAAGAATTTTGAAATAATTAAACGAAATTGTTTAATTAAATGGAGTACTTACTTCTAATTAATTAAACAAAGTTATTTAATTAAATGAGAATCCATTCTTAATTAATTAAATGAAGTTATTTAATTAAATAAGAAAAGTGTCTCATATTAATTAAAGATTATTTAATTAAATAGAAAAAGTAATTATGAGAGCATATCTCATTTTATTAAATTAAATATCTCAACAAAATCTCTCTTCAGTTCAAAATCAAAAATTTCCAATTCACTATTGATAAAAATTGAGTTAAATAAGTTAACTCCTTTTTCTACTCAAATTGAATCAGTTAACTCCTTATTTTACTCATATTAAATCTATAAACTGCCTTTAATTTGAAAATCTCCCTTTATGACTAAACTTCACCTTTAATCCTGACTGTTGATTGAAATTGATCTCAACGGTTGATGAATTCCAGGAAAGTCTACTTAAGAGACCCTCATCTCTTCATTATGAAAAGTTGAATGAGAATTTGCATCGAATTGTTGCTGGAATTCATACTCACATTTGCTCATATTCACATATGCAAAGATCAAGTTTGACCAAAAGTCGATCAGATTTAACCATGGTTGACTTGAGTTGACTAGTTTTGAAAAGAATTTTGAAATAATATAACAAAATTATTTAATTAAATGGAGTACTTACTTCTAATTAATTAAACAAAGTTATTTAATTAAATGATAAGCCATTTCTAATTAATTAAATAAAGTTATTTAATTAAATAAGAAAAGTGTCTCTAATTAATTAAAGATTATTTAATTAAATAGAAAAAGTAATTATGAGAGCATATCTCATATTATTAAATTAAATATCTCAACAAAATCTCTCTTCAGTTCAAAAAGGGAAAATTTCGGTTCACTATTGATCAAAAATGAGTTAAATGAGTTAACTCCTATTTCTACTCAAATTGAATCAGTTAACTCCTTATTTTACTCAAATTAAATTTGTTAACTCCCTTTAATTTAAAAATCTCTCTTTTTGACTGAACTTCACCTTTAATCCTGACCGTTGATTGAAATCGATCTCAACCGTTGATGAATTCAAGGAAAGTCTATTTAAAAGACCCTCATCTCTTCATTTTGCAAGGTTGAATGAGAATTTGCATCAAATTGTTGGTGGAATTCATACTCACATTTTCTAATATTCAAATACGCAAAGATCAAGTTTGACCAAAAGTTGATCAAATTTTACCATGTTTGACTTGAGTTGACTAGTCTCGAAAAAAATTGAAATAATTAAATAAAATTATTTACTTAAATGGAGTACTTACTTCTAATTAATTAAACAAAGTTATTTAATTAAATGAAAAGCCATTCCTAATTAATTAAATAAAGTTATTTAATTAAATAAGAAAAGTGTCTCTAATTAATTGAAGATTATTTAATTAAATAGAAAAAGTAATTATGAAAGCATATCTCATTTTATTAAATTAAATATCTCAACAAACTCTCTCTTCAGCTCAAAAAGGGAAATTTCGAATTCACTATTGATTGAATTCACTATTGATTGAATTCACCGTTGATTGAAATCGATCTCAACCATTGACGAATTTCAGGAAAGTATATTTAAGAGATCCTCATCTCTTCATTTTGAAAGGTTAAATGAGAATTTGCATCAAATTTTTGCTGAAATTCATACTCACATTTGCTCATATTCACATACGCAAAGATCAAGTTTGACCAATAGTTGACTAGCTTTAACCATGGTTGAGGTGAGTTGACTAGTTTCAAAAAGAATTTTGAAATAATTAAATGAAATTATTTAATTAAAAAGAGTACTTACTTCTAATTAATTAAACAAAGTTATTTAATTAAATGAGAAGCCATTCCTAATTAATTAAATGAAGTTATTTAATTAAATAAGAAAAGTGTGTCTAATTAATTAAAGATTATTTAATTAAATAAAAAAAGTAATTATGAGAGCATATCTCATTTTGTTAAATTAAATATCTCAACAAAATCTCTCTTTAGTTCAAAAAGAGAAATTTTCAGTTCACTATTGATAAAAAATGAGTTAAATGAGTTAAATCCTTTTTCTACTCAAATTGAATCAGTTAACTCCTTATTTTACTCAAATTAAATCTGTTAACTCCCTTTAATTTGGAAATCTCCCTTTATGACTGAACTTCACCTTTAATCCTGACCATTGATTGAAATCGATTTCAACCATTAACGAATTCTAGGAAAGTCTATTTAAGAGATCCTCATCTCTTCATTTTGAAAGGTTAAATGAGAATTTGCATTGAATTGTTGCTGGAATTCATACTCACATTTGCTCATATTCAGATACGTAAAGATCAAGTTTGACCAATAGTTGACCAGATTTAACCATGGTTGAGTTGAGTTGACTAGTTTCGAAAAGAAATTTGAAATAATTAAACGAAATTATTTAATTAAATAAAGTAATTACTTCTAATTAATTAAACAAAATAATTTAATTAAATGAAAAGCCATTCCTAATTATTTAAATGAAGTTATTTAATTAAATAAGAAAAGTATAACTAATTAATTAAATATTATTTAATTAAATAGAAAATGTAATTATGAGAGCATATCTCATTTTATTCAATTAAATATCTCAACAAAATCTCTCTTCAGTTCAAAAGGGGAAATTTCCAGTTCACTATTGATCAAAAATGAGTTAAATGAGTTAACTCGTTTTTCTACTCGAATTGAATCAGTTAACTCCTTATTTTACTAAAATTATATCTGTTAACTCCCTTTAATTTGGAAATCTCCCTTTATGACTGAACTTCACCTTTAATCCTGACCGTTGATTGAAATCGATCTCAACAGTTGATGAATTCTAGGAAAGTCTATTTAAGAGACCCTCATCTCTTCATTTTGAAAGGTTGAATGAGAATTTGCATCAAATTGTTGCTAGAATTCATACTCACATTCGCTCATATTCACATACGCAAAGATGAAGTTTGACCAAGAGTTGACCAAATTTAACCACGGTTGACTTGAGTTGACTAGTTTTGAAAAGAATTTTGAAATAACTAAAAGAAATTATTTAATTAAATGGAGTACTTACTTCTAATTAATTAAATAAAGTTATTTAATTAAATGAGAAGCGATTCCTAATTAATTAAATGAAGTTATTTAGTTAAATAAGAAAAGTGTCTCTAATTAATTAAAGATTATTTAATTAAATAGAAAAAGTAATTATGAGAGCATATCTCATTTTATTAAATTAAATATCTCAACAAAATCTCTCTTCAGTTCAAAAAGGAAAATTTCCAGTTCACTATTGATAAAAAATTAGTTAAATCAGTTAACTCCTTTTTCTACTCAATTTGAATCAGTTAACTCCTTATTTTACTCAAATTAAATCTGTTAACTCCCTTTAATTTGGAAATCTTCCTTTATGACTGAACTTCACCTTTTATCCTGACCGTTGATTAAAATCGATCTCAACCATTGATGAATTTTAGGAAAGTCTATTTAAGAGACCCTCATCTCTTCATTTTGAAAGGTTGAATGGGAATTTGCATCGAATGGTTGCTAGAATTCATACTCACATTTGCTCATATTCACATATGCAAAGATCAAGTTTGACCAAAAGTCGATCAGATTTAACCACGGTTGACTTGAGTTGACTAGTTTTGAAAAGAATTTTGAAATAATTAAACAAAATTATTTAATTAAATGGAGTACTTACTTCTAATTAATTAAACAAAGTTATTTAATTAAATGATAAGCCATTTCTAATTAATTAAATAAAGTTATTTAATTAAATAAGAAAAGTGTCTCTAATTAATTAAAGATTATTTAATTAAATAGAAAAAGTAATTATGAGAGCATATCTCATTTTATTAAATTAAATATCTCAACAAAATCTCTCTTCAGTTCAAAAAGGGAAATTTTCAGTTCACTATTGATCAAAAATGAGTTAAATCAGTTGACTCCTTTCTCTACTCAAATTGACTCAATTAACTCCTTATTTTACTAAATTAAATATGTTAACTCCCTTTAATTTGGAAATCTCCCTTTATGACTGAACTTCACCTTTAATCCTGACTGTTGATTGAAATCAATCTCAACCATTGATGAATTTTAAGAAAGTCTATTTAAGAGACCCTCATCTCTTCATTTTGAAAGGTTGAATTAGAATTTGCATCGAATTGTTGTTGGAATTCCTACTCACATTTTCTCATATTCATATACGCAAAGATCATGTTTTACCCAAAGTTGACCAAATTTAACCACAGTTGACTTGAGTTGACTAGTTTCGAAAAGAATTTTGAAATAATTAAACAAAATTATTTAATTAAATGGAGTACTTACCTCTAATTAATTAAACAAAGTTATTTAATTAAATGAGAAGCCATTCCTAATTAATTAAATGAAGTTATTTAATTAAATAAGAAAAGTGTCTCTAATTAATTAAAGATTATTTAATTAAATAGAAAAAGTAATTATGAGAGCATATCTCATTTTATTAAATTAAATGTCTCAACAAAATCTCTCTTCAGTTCAAAAAGGGAAAGTTCCAATTCACTATTGATCAAAAATGAGTTAAATCAATTAACTCCTTTCTCTACTCAAATTGAATCAGTTAACTCCTTATATTACTCAAATTATATCTGTTAACTCCCTTTAATTTGGAAATCTCTCTTTATGACTGAACTTCACCTTTAATCCTAATCGTTGATTGAAATCGATCTCAACCGTTGATGAATTCCAAGAAAGTCTCTTTAAGAGACCCTTATCTCTTCATTTTGAAAGGTTGAATGAGAATTTTCATCGAATTGTTGTTGGAATTCATACTCACATTTCCTCATATTCACATACGCAAAGATCAAGTATCAGAGCTCGCATTTCTACATTGGAAGGTCTGGGTATTTTGGAACAACTAGAACTATGAACTATTAAGTGTAACTTTCAAAACTTGATCTAGGTGAATTGAAACAGGACTCAAACTATTACTTGAATATTTTTCATACTTCAACACTTAGTTTCAAAACTGGAAATTTTACTTAAACCTAGACATAGAACTGAACTTATTACCTTGTTCTCTTGTAGGATGGTATCTGGGACTATGTCTTTTGTTAGAGGCCGTGGTAGAGGCCGTGGTCATGGTAGAGCTATCAGTGTCCATGAGTCTGCCCATGAGGCATCGGCTCATGTAGAGAGCAGGGAAGAGCACTCTAGTAGGCAACAAGAAGAGAGTCGTAGAGAGGACCAAGCTGAGTTTGAGGAGGTTGGTTTGAGGTAGATGATCCAAACTATTCTAGAACATCTACCTCCTGTTCAAGAACAGCCTAAAGTGCATCAGACAGAACAAGAGAATTGACCCAGATCTAGAAGTCCTTGGAAGGAACGTCAGAGGTCCATTGGGTCCACTCAGATGAAGGATCTTTCAAGATCCAAGGTTAAGCCTTTCTATGGGCAAGGTTCTGGTTATGTGGCCGAGCAGTGGCTTATTTCCCTTGACAGGATTTTTGCCATGCAGGAGTTTGACAGCAATGTTAAGGCAAGATTTGCGATCACTAATTTAGAGAATTTTGGGGCCACTTGGTAGACGATAGAGGAGAAGAAGTTGGGAATTGATATGAGCAGTGTTACATGGGAGTTATTCCTAGAGAGTCTCCATGAACGATTCCTACCAAAGGAATGGAAACAATAAAGGGCTGATGAATTTCATAATCTTAGACAGTACACTTTGTCAGTGACCGAGTATGAGCATAAGTTTTATGAGCTTATGCCTTTTCCAGGGTTCAGTGAAATTTTTTCTCAATTGACACACATTTTATTAGGGGTTTGAATAACAGTATTATTTAGGGAGTTAAGGTATTTGAGCCAAAAACCCTCAAGGATGCAGTGCATCGAGCTATCCTTGTTGAGAAAAGTGTTAACCTTGGTCATGGTGGTTTTGTAGGAGCGCTAGCGACATCAGGATCTAAAAGCAACTACAATTCAGGTGGTAAAAAGAAGTTTTCTTTCTCTAAGGGGAAACAATATCAACAGTAGTCTCAATAGACACAACAACAGAAGGGATCAAATTCGAAAGCTCAAGGCAATGGCAAAGGTGCTAACACCAAGAACAACCGCAATGCTCAACGCAATAAACAGAATCAGTCCAATCAGCCAGCTCAGAGTAGCCAGTATTTTGTGAGCAAGAACAGTTGCTAGCAATCAAATGTACCACCTATGGGAAGAGGTTTTGGCAAAAATACGAAATGCTTTCCATGTGGTCAGATTGGACATTATCCAGCTCAGTGTCCTCAATGAGCACCTCAGTTTTCAAGACCTAAACCTACCGTTTCAGAGCCTACAATTGATGATGCAGGTAGAGCTCATAGAGTTTTTGCAGCAATTGATCAGCGTCAGGAAGATCGTCAGGGAACAATTTTTGCAGATAGTTGGGATACTAAGGCCTCTATCTCTGCGGATGATTTCTGCTATGCAATTGAAGCAAAGTTTCTAGAAGGGATGTCAGATACTTGTTGTTATGGTAAATGATCTTGATGAAGAAGATCCCATGAGGGAGACTTTAGATCACCCGATTTTGCAAGAGTATGCAGATGTTTTTTCCAAGTGAGATTTCAGGCATGCCTACGAAGAGGGACTTTGACTTTAGTATTGATTTGATTCCTGGAGTGGAGCCTATCTCTAAAGCTCCTTATCGCATGACGACAAAAGAATTGGGTGAGCTATGTCTTCAACTAGAGAAACTTCTGGCCAAAGGGAGAATTCGACCTAGTGTATCACCATGGGGAGCTCCAGTGCTCTTTGTGAAGAAGAAAGACGATTCTTTGCACCTTTGTATTGACTATAGACAGTTGAATAAGGTGACTATTAAGAACAGGTATCCTTTACCTAGGATTGATGACTTATTCGATCAGATCAAGGGAGCTACAGTATTCTCCAAGATTGATCTTAAGTCAAGATACCACTAGCTTTGCATTAAGGAAGCAGATATTCACAAGACTTCTTTTCGAACTCATTATGGGCATTATGAGTTCATAGTGGTACCCTTTTGGATTGACTAATGCTCCATCAATTTTTATGAGTTTGATGAATGGTGTTTTCCAATCTTATCTGGACAGGTTTGTACTCATGTTTCTTGATGACATATTGATATATTCTAAGACTCAGAAGGAGCATGAGGAACACCTGCGGTTGGTTTTGCAGTATTTGAGGGACAATCGACTTTATGCCAATGTAGCTAAGTTTGAATTCTTCAAAATGGAGATTCAGTATTTAGGGCATGTTATTTTAGGTGATGGTATTTCAGTGGATCCTACAAAGATTCAGGTGATAATAGATTGGCAACCACTGACTAATGTGTCAGAGATTCGTAGTTTCATGAGTTTAGCTGGTTATTATCGTAGATTTGTCCAAAACTTCTCCCAGATAGCACATCCTATCACTTATCTTCAAAGGAAAGGAAAGAAGTTTGTATGAACAGAGAAATGTGAGGAAGCTTTCCAGAAGCTCAAGGAGCTTTTTACCAGTGCACCGATTCTAGCTATACCTGATCCAGAAGGTGATTTCATGGTATGTACAGATGCTTCTCTTGAAGGGATTGGGGCACTGTTGATTTAGAATGGACAGATGATTGCATATGAATCATGAAAGCTCAAGGATCATGAGTTAAATTATCCTACACATGATCTTAAGTTAGCAACAGTAGTTCATGCTTTGACAAGGTGGAGACATTTCTTGTTGGGGCACATATTTGAGCTACATAGCGATCATTGTAGTCTTTAGTACATTTTTACTCAGCCTAATTTGAATGCTCGCCAGAGGCGATGGATGGAGTTTCTATGCGAATATGATTTTGAGGTTAATTACATTTAGGGTAAGGAGAATGTGGTGGTGGATGCTTTGAGTCGTAGGAGACATGTGGCATCATCGATGAGTCTTAGTGTGGATTTGAGGAGTCGGATTATTCAGGTACTTCCTACGAATTCATGGTATCAGGAAGTGTGTAGAGAGATTGATTCAGGAAGATCTTTGGAAGGTAAATTTGTAGGTTACATTCAAGAATTAGATGGTCTTTTAAGATATTTGGGGAGGATTTATGTGCCATTTTCGGATGAGCTTCGCACCTTGATTCTGGCAGAAGCCCATCGTACACCTTACTTAGCACATCTAGGTGTCAAGAAGATGCATGCTGATTTGAGACATTTTTTCTTTTGGTCTGGGATGAAGCAAGATATTGTTGATTTTGTGGCTAGGTGCCTTGAGTGTCAGAGAGTTAAGGTAGAACATCAGCACCCGGCTGGACTTTTGCAGCCTAATCTCATTCCTTCTTGAAAGTGGGATATCATCTCCATGGATTTCATAGTAGGATTACCTATGACAGTTCGACGTCATGATGCTATCATGGTCACCGTTGATCAGTTGACTAAGGTGGCACATTTTTCACCGACTAGGTCTTCCTACATAGCAACTTCTGTAGCTAATATCTTTATGCGTGATATTGTGAGATTACATGGTATTCCTAGAAAGATCCTTTCTGACAAGGATCCTGTATTCACATCTGCATTCTGGACATCGCTGCAGCATGAGCTTGGAGCATAGTTAAACTTCAGTTCGGCATATCATCCAGAGACTAATGGTCAGAGAGAGAGGGTGAATCAGCTTTTGGAGGATATGTTACGGATGTATGTGATGGATAGGTAGACACATTGGGAGGACTACCTCTACTTAGTGGAGTTTGCTTACAACAATAGATATCATAGTTCTATTGGTATGGCACCATTTCAGGCATTATATGGGCGTCCTTGTCATACACCATTGAGTTGGGACAATCTTGAGGATGACATCCTATTGGAACCTAAGATGCTTTGTGATATGGAGCAATAGGTAGTGCGTATCCATGAGCATTTGACTACGGCACAGGATAGGCATAAGAAGTATGTCGATGCTCATAGGATTGATAAACAATTTGCTATGGGTGATAAGGTTTTCTTGAGAGTGCGACCGCAAAAGAGTCTGATCCAATATGGAAAGGGTTTTAAGCTAGCACCTCACTTTGTGGGACCCTTCGAGATTTTGGAGAGGATTGGCCCGGTTGCTTACAGCCTTTCTCTACCGCCCAGCCTAGCTCGCATTCATGATGTTTTCCATGTTTCAGTGCTTTGGCAGTATATTCTTGATATTGTACATGTTCTTGATTGGAATGCATTGCAGGTAGAGGATGGGTAGCTGGCTTTGGAGCTAGTTTGTATTCTGGAGCAGCGGAGGTTGACCCTCAAGGGTCCAACCATCGAGCAGGTAAGGGTCCAATGGGAACCTACTGATGATTCTTCAGCTACTTGGGAGGATGCAGCTAGATTGAGGGAGTTATATCCCTACTTTTTTTTAGGCTTCCAGGAGTAAGCCTAACCCAAGGGGGGGTGGATGTAGTGCCTACCCTCGTTCACATCTTTTCTGGACATTGTTAATATTATCAAACTATGATAGACTAGTTTTATGTTGATAGATTAGTAGTATTGTTTTGACATTATTAGACATTATGTTATGGATTTAGTGGTTATAAGATGAGATCATTTAGACTTTACATTTCATGCATACATGATGATCATTATATTGTTTTCAGTTATTATTGACGATTAGATGGATGGTTTATTATCTTATGTGTTTTATTAATGATACTTACCCCATACTTGCATGTGTATGGTGTGTGTGTTTTCTTATTGTATGGCATTTTTGATGTGGTTAAGGAAGGGAGTCATAGTCACCTACTTAGTTGGGATCTACACGATGCACCACTTCCTGCCATTGTCTGTTTAGCTTAGCATTATAAATATTGTATGTACATGCATGGTTTTTCTGCAAATTGCAGGTATCGGGTATCGACTTCCCTGAATTGCCAGGATGAGCGGACCCTATTATACTATCTCAATAATAAGAGAAGGGAGATAAATTCTCTAGTCCAAATCGCAAACCCTTAAACCAATTGTCCTAGTGAGGTAGGACAAGTATCTAGATATTTTACCCACCGAATGTGTCAGATGACATAATTCGTGATTTTTAACCCTTTAGACTGATTTTGAGTGATTTGCTCTATAATGAGTTTTCATATTCTATCTTGGAGGTCTATGGTGAATCATCTATTAATTAAGTCTTAATAAATAGATTTAATTAATAAATTAATGATTTGAGGAAATTAATATAAAATATCATGTTATTTGATATTTTGATTATAATTAATTGAATGGAAATTAATTGAGGGAAAAGAATTAAAAGAAAATTAGAAATTAAAATTAAAAATAATAATAATATAATAATAAAGTAACAAATAAATAATAATAATAAAAGTTATAAAGTTAAAATGAAAGTTATAAATATTTAAATAGAAATTATATAAAAAGTAAATTGGAGTTATAAGCTTGCATGGGAATTAACACACTTCTCTATTTCTCATGTGTCAACAACACATGGGTTAGAGCATCAATTAAGCACATGGTGTCTACAACCCTATGGATCATCAAAAAGGTTGGAAAAGACCCATGCTTAGTTGGTGACACCTTCCAGCTGTTTCTAGAAGCATTCTAGATGTTTCCTGAAAGCTCTTTGAATAGAAGCTTAGACACAACGTTGGGAGAGCAATTGGAGCATTGGAGGACTCGAGAATTCTGAAGAAGGGAGGAGCTTGCTCTATGGATTTTCTGAGGAAGAGCAATTTAGCATCAGAATTTGGGTAGATTCTTGTGATTTTACTTATGCTATTTTCGCATCACATATTCCCTATCTTCTTCGTGTCTTCCATATGTCTTTTGAGAAGTTTCATATTTATATGCATTCTCAATATGGGTAGATTAATTTTATTAGAGAATTTTATATGCATTCATAATTGTAGATATAATCTTTGTGAAAAAAAATATATATATATATGGTTATATATTCAGATCTGCATACATATACATATATATATATATATATATATATATATATATATATATTGATATATATATATATATATATACTTATGTATATTTATATATAATGCACCGAATTGAACGATTGATAAATCGCAGTGGGAAATTTAATAAATCGCATCGCGATTCATATCGCATGAAATAAGTGTATATTATAATGCTGTGGGCACGATTCGTACCCTGCACCTGCGGAAGGCAGAGACCTACCGTCACAGGTCTGCGGCGACAGGGGTACTACGTACCCGCTGTCGGTGCAGTGCCTGCGACTGCAGGTACTACGTACCATAGCAAGAGTTTTGGGGGGGTTTAATTGATGTTAATGTTATGCAAAAAAAAATGTTATGTTAAAACATTTATAAATAATCAATTCACATTGCTATATAATATGGTGTCAATCAAAATTGTTAAATTGATTTTATGAAAACGTATTAATATTATTACATATGTATGTATGTATATATATATATATATATATATATATATATATAATATGTAAATAAGTTATTTATAAATTTAAGTTATTATTATTTGATCAATGATTTATATTGAAGATTTATTTTCATAAAGGTGACTCTTTAATAACTTTCAACTATTTAATAATTTAATTGTTTTAAATTATTAAATAAAGAATTTATAGTTTGGTGGGGGATGTATCAAACAAATATTATAAATTGGAAAATGGATTTTTAATTCTAATAAGGAAAACTTTTATTTATCCAAAACAATATGAGTGTTTCCCCATTCATTCTTCAAACTTGGAAACTTAAACTGAGATCTCTACATTTAAATTCAAGTTGTAAAATCAAAACATATGTTTACATTGTGTATTCTTTATGCTATTATTTTGGGTTTTGGGTTGACTAGTGTTGACCAGTATAGGACATCTACCAAAGGCTTGAGGGTTATGTGATTGTGGTGACATGATGATGTTTTAATCTCGATCTTTATAAACCCAACTATGGTTATGTGATGGAATGCTCTATGTATTGGTTGTGATTACTGATTGTTATAGTTGAGATTCTTATGTATGAGACACTTGATGTAATGCCCCGCCAAGGGATCCAAAGAATTAACCTAGAATTTCATTAAGTTTGGTGACATTTTGTTTTTAAAAATTACAGACATATTTCCATCTAGTACAACATCCACATGAAATAATAATGATAAGTCCATTCTACAGATTTCCTTTCTAAATTACATTCCAAATTGCACAATCATCCACTGTACATGTCGCAAGGTATGAAGGCTTAAAAGAATATACATATGTGAAGTATAGTACATCACTCTATTATAATCCATGATATATCAAAGTAAAGATAATCACATGATACATCCATTATAAGATCAAACATAATAAACTAAGTGCATGGTTCCTCCCAGCCGTTAATAGCATCATTAGACCATCGTGGGCCCTAGCCATCCCTCCGTGCGTAACATTCCAAAACATCGAAGAGATCACTGACATTAACATAGTAGGAATGTCACTCCTAATAAATACAACATCATATGTAGAAGTAATCTAACATGCAAATATAAGCATAAGATAACACCATCTAACATATGCTAATCATCAATGAAAGGATACATATCCACCATCATGAAGGACACTTCAGCCACGATGTCTCAATGAATCTCAAATGATAAAAGTGGAAAATACACTACCACCCGACCGCGTGGTACCTAAGTGGTCCACTCCCACCGTGCTGAGGAGATAATCTCAAGTCCCAAACAGGCTATCAAAATCACATAGCACAAGTCTCTAAAGTTCAAGAATCCTAAAAGTATACTAACTCAAAGGTTCCAATCACAAAACAGACATCTACTTCCCAGAGGCACACAATGACATGTAGGAACCTACTATGCAAGCGAGAAAGTGTCATCGCATTTATCTCGTACAAGTTACCCTGATAGTTAGCTAAACTCTACGGGTCCATATAGATCTCATGCGGCCACTAGTATCCTCTCATACTGACAAGGCATACTATGGAATGTAAGGTCACAACCATGCGTTCTCACTACTCCCATCCTAGCATATACAAGCACTCAAGGCATGGGCGAGAACCAAAACTCTTATCTTTTTAGGTTCATTCAGTTAGTATTAAGTGTGAATGTTATCACTTATCAAACCAACTTACAATGAGTTACCTTGGCAGCCTCTTAGGGCCCCGACCCCCATTGCAAGCCACTTCCCGACACTACATGCAGATATCCTACCCTAATGCTCATGGTATCATAAATCATCAAAATCACCAAAGAAAATCCATAATAAAATCATCAAATATCCACAATAATAATCATCAAATATCCATGATAAAATTATCAAATATGAATAAAAGCATCAAATCTCCATGAGCAACATCCATAGAAAATCATGACCACAACAACTCTCTATTGGCAACTGAAGTATCACTGATAATCAAAGTATCCATTGGTTCTCCATAACCAAAATATGTCTCAATCATACTGATCGAAGACTCCAAAAATGGTTAAGTCAAACATGTCACAACATGACATCATTAAGAATAAATCCACATTTCAGTCCCATCATGGCGACTAGAATATAACCAAGGATAACTGATCGATGACCCAAAATAATGGTTAAGTCAAGGGTCTCAAACATAAGAATAACAATCAGTAATAACAACCAATACATAGAGCATTCCATCACATAATCATGGTTGGGTTTATAAAGATCGAGAATAAAACATCATCATGACATCACAATCACATAACCCCCAAGCCTCTGGTAGACATCTTATACTGGTCAACACTAGTCAACCCAAGACCCAAAACATTAGCATAAGGAATACACAATGTAAACACATGTTTTGGTTTTTCTAAGTTTTCAAATTTGAATGTAAGAGTCTCAGTTTACGTTTTCCCAAATTAATATCAAGTGGAGCTATATCACATTTTACGTAACCCATGTATTTGCTTGATAAAAGTTCCTCCATTAGATTCAATTTTCTAATTGATTCAATAATATTTTATAAAAACTTTGTTTGAAAAATAACATTTCCAATAATCAAAACTTTGATTATATATTCTAATAATTAATCTTAATTAAAACTAATGTTTAATTAAATTAATTATTAATATCTCTTCATAACCTTAATAACAATACTTTAAATCATTAAAAGAGTGATCCATCAATTTAGAACTTTATAATAATTATTTATAATTAATTATATATACTTATATACTTATATACATACATATATATATATATATATATATACATACATAAATATATATATATATATATACATACATATATATATATATATATATACATACATATATATATATATATAATAATAATAATAATAATTAATAACAATGCAACCGAAATCGAAATTCATACCAAATCGTATATGTGATGATGTTGCAAGTCATTTAAATCAAACGAAAAATCACAATGCGATTTATTAAATCGCGTGGCCATATAAGGTACCACACCGCAAGTACACTGCGGATCGCAGGTACCCTACGAACTCGTAGGCCTGCGGTGGGTGGGGTATTAAATACCCACCCACCCAACATTTGCATATGTATAAAACGTTTTCAAAAAACTTCCACTGCGTGATGCGATTCAAACTTTTGATTAAAATTTAAGATTTTTTCAAAAACATTTTTCGATTAATGATATTCAGTTTTTAAACAAATACATATACATTATATACATACATATGTATGTATACATATATATAAAGGCTTATGTATATATATATATATATATATATATATATATATATATATATATATATATATATATATATATATATATATATATATATATATATATATATATATATATATATATATATACAAAATTAAAAATATTACAGTATATGAACATATATATAATTACATATACATATATGTATGTAACAAGATTTACGAATACAATTTCCAATTTTCAAAATTTCTCTATGAAACTTAATTTTCAAAGTTTCTAATAATTAATCTAATGGGTTTAACTATGAATTTTCAACCCTAGCCCCATGTCATTTTTAGATCTAAGCATATAGAATCCTCAAATAAATTTTAATTGCCCAAATTGAAAATGTATAATGAAATATGAGATTCCTCAGAAGACATATGGAAGACACGAAGAAAACAGGGAAAGCAAGATGCGAAAATAGCATAAGTGAAATCACAAAAATCTACCCGAATTCTGATGCTATATCGCTCTTCCTCAGAAAACTCGCAGAACAAGCTCCCTTCTTTAGAATTCTTGAGTCCTCCAATGCTCCAATTTCTCTCCCATGCTGTCCACGGTATCCATGGTATCCATGCTATCCACGCTATGTCTAAGCTTCTAGGAATGCTTGAATATAAAGAGCTCTCAGGAAACCTCTAGAATGCTTCTAGAAATAGCTGGAAGGTGTCACCAACTAAGCATGGGTCTTTTCCAACCTTTTTGATGATCCATAGGGTTGTAGACACCATATGCTTAATTAATGCACTAACCCCCGTGTTGTTGACACATGAGAAATAGAGAAATGCGTTAATTTCCATGCAAGCTTATAACTCCAATTTACTTTTTAAATAATTTCCATTTAAATATTTATAACTTCCATTTTAATTTTTATAATTTTTATTTTAATTTTTATAACTTTTATTATTATTATTTGTTTATTAATTTATTAGTATTTTTTAATTATTATTTATTTTAATTTCTAATTTTCTTTTATTTAATTCTTTTCTCTCAATTAATTCTCCTTTAATTAATTATAATCAAAATATCAAAGATAATGATATTTAATTTTCTCAAATAATTAATTTATTAATTAAATTTATTTGTTGAGACTTAATTAATAGAAAATTCACCATAGACCTCCAAGATAAAATATGAAAACCCATCATAGAACAATTCATACAAAATCAGTCTAAAGGATTAAAAATCATGAAATATGTCATCTGACACATTCAGTGGGTACTCAACTCTGATACTTGTCCTAACTCACTACAACAAATGGTTTTAGGGTTTGGGATTTGGACTTGAGAATTTCTCTCCCCACTCTTATCATTGAGATAGTATAATAGGGTATGCTCATCTTGGTAATTCAGGGAAGTTGATACCCGGTACCTGCAACCTGTAGAAAAACTATGCATGTACATAAAATATATATAGTGCTAAGCTAAACAGGCAATGGTAGGAAGTGGTGCATCATGTAGATCTCGACTAAGTAGGTGACTACGACTCCCTTCCTTAACCACGTCAAAAATGCCATACAATAAAAAAATACACACAGCATACACATGCAAGTATGGGGTAAGTATCCATAATAAAACACATGAGATAATAAACCATCTAACTAATCATCAACAATAACTAAAAATGATATAATGATCATCATACATACATGAAATGTAAAGTCTAAATGATCTCATTATATAACAACTGAATCCATAACATAATGTTTGATAGTGTCAAAACAATACCACTAATCTATTAACATAAAGCTAGTCTATCATAGTATGATAATAATAGCAATAATATTTCCAGAAAAGATGTGAATGAGGGTAGGCACTACACTTGACTTAACCATTATTTTGGTCATCGATCAGTTATCCTTGGTTTATTTTTTTAGTCACCATGATGGGAATAAAATGTGGATTTATTCTTGGTGATGTCATGTTGTGACATGTTTGACTCAACCATTTTTGGATTCTTCGATTAGTATGATTGAGATATATATTTTAGTTATTGAGAACCACTGGATATTTGATTATCAGTGATACTTTAGTTGCCAATAGAGAGTTGTTGTGTTCATGATTTTCTATGGATGTTAGCTCATGGAGATTTGATGCTTTTATGCATATTTGATGGTTTTATGATTTATCTTTTGTGATTTTGAGATTTATGAGTCCATGAGCATTAGGGTAGGATATCTGCATGTAGTGACGGGAAGTGGCTTGCAATGGAGGCCGGGGCCCTAAGAGGTTGCCAGGGTAACTCATTGTAAGTTGGATTAATAAGTGATAACATTCACACCTAATACTAACTGAATGAACCTAAAAAGATAAGTGTTTTGTTCTCGCCCATGCCTTGAGTGCTTTGACAGGCTAGGATGGGAGTAGTGAGATGCATGGTTGCGACCTTGCATTCCGTAGTATACCTCGTCAGTATGAGAGGATACTAGTGGCCGCATGAAATCAGTATGGACCCATGGAGTTTAGCTAACTGCCAGGATAACTTTTACGTGATAATTGTGATGATACTTTCTTGCTTGCATGGTAGCTTCCTACATGTCATTGTGTGCCTCTAGGATTAGATGTCAGATTTTGTGTTTGGAACCTTTGAGTTAGTATACTTTTAGGATTCCTGGACTTATAGAGATATGTATTATGTGATTTTGATAGCCTGTTTGGGACTTGAGATTATCTCCTTAGCACGGTGGGAGTGGACCACATAGGTACCACGCGGTTAGGTGATAGTGTATTTTCCACTCTTATTATTTTGAGATTCATTAAGACATCGTGGTTGATGCATCCCTCATTATGGTGGATATGTATCCTTTTTCATTGATGATTAGCATATGTTAGATGATGTTATCTTATGCTTTTATTTGCATGTTAGATTACTTTCTACATATGATGTTGTATATATTAAGAGTGACATTCCTACTATGTAACACCGATGATCTCTTCGGTGATTTGGAATGTTACGCACGGAGGGATGGCTAAGATCCACGATGGTCTAATGATGCTATTGACGGTTGGGAGGAACTGTGCACTTAGTTTATTATGTTTGATCTTTATGATGGATGTATATGTTTTTGTATCATGTGATTATCTCTACTTTGATGTATCATGGATTAGAATAGGACGATGTACATTATTCTATGTATGTATATTTTTTAAAGCTTGTCATACCCTGTGACATGTACAGTGGATGATTGAGTATTTGAAATGTAATGTATAAACATTGGACTTATCATTATTATTTCATGTGGATGTTGTACTAGATGGATTCATGTACGTAATTCAATGTTAATGGATCTTAAAGAATGTAATCTGTTATGTATGTTATGATGGACAATGCTATTGCTTCCGTTATTGTGCATGAGTTATATATATGGTATTTATTTTTTTTTTAAAAAATGCTACTAAACATAGTGAAATTTAGGTTAATTCTTTGGAACCCTTCGCGGGGCATTACATCAAGCTTGACCAAAAGTTGACCAGATTTAACCATAGTTGATTTGAGTTGACTAGTTGATTTAATTAAATAAGAAAAGTGTCTCTAAGTAATTAAAGATTATTTAACTAAATAGAAAAAGTAATTATGAGAGCATATCTCATTTTATTAAATTAAATATCTCAACAAAATCTCTCTTTAGTTCAAAAAGGGAAATTTCTTGTTCACTATTGATAAAAAATGAGTTAAATTAGTTAACTCCTTTCTCTACTCAAATTGAATCAGTTAAGTCCTTATTTTACTCAAATTAAATTTGTTAACTCCCTTTAATTTGGAAATCTCCCTTTATGACTGAACTTCACTTTTAATCCTGACCGTTGATTGAAATCGATCTCAACCGTTGATGAATTTCAGGAAAGTCTATTTAAAAAACCCCCATCTCTTCATTTTGAAAGGTTGAATGAGAATTTGCATCAAATTGTTGTTGGAATTCATACTGACATTTGCTCATATTCACATACGCAAAGATAAAGTTTGACCAAAAGTTGACAAGATTTAACCACGGTTGACTTGAGTTGACTAGTTTCGAAAAGAATTTTGAAAGAATTATACGAAATTATTTAATTAAATGGAGTACTTACTTCTAATTAATTAAACAAACTTATTTAATTAAATGAGAAGCCATTCCTAATTAATTAAATGAAGTTATTTAATTAAATAAGAAAAGTAGCTCTAATTAATTAAAGATTATTTAATTAAATAGAAAAAGTAATTATGAGAGCATATCTCATTTTATTAAATTAAATATCTCAACAAAATATCTCTTCAGTTCAAAATGGGAAATTTTCAGTTCACTATTGATCAAAAATGAGTTAAATCTGTTAACTCCTTTCTCTACTCAAATTGAATCAGTTAACTCCTTCTTTTACTCAAATTAAATCTATTAACTCCCTTTAATTTGGAAATCTCCCTTTATGACTGAACTTCACCTTTAATCCTGACCGTTGATTGAAATTGATCTCAACTGCTAATGAATTCCAGGATAGTCTATTTAAGAGACCCTCATCTCTTCATTTTGAAAGGTTGAATATGAATTTGCATCGAATTGTTGCTGAAATTCATAGTCACATTTGCTCATACTCACATACGCAAAGATCAAGTTTGACCAAAAGCTGACTAGATATAACCACGGTTGACTTGAGTTGACTAGTTTTGAAAAAAAATTTAAAATAATTAAATAAAATTATTTAATTAAATGGAGTACTAACTTTTAATTAATTAAACAAAATTATTTAATTAAATGAGAAGCCATTCCTAATTAATTAAATGAAGTTATTTAATTAAATAAGAAAAGTGTCTCTAATTAATTAAAGATTATTTAATTAAATAAAAAAAGTAATTATGAGAGCATATATCATTTTATTAAATTAAATATCTCAACAAAATCTCTCCTTAGTTTAAAAAGGGAAATTTCCAGTTCACTATTGATAAAAAATGAGTGAAATCAGTTAACTCCTTTCTCTACTCAAATTGAATCAGTTAACTCCTTATTTTACTCAAATTAAATCCGTTAACTCCCTTTAATTTGGAAATCTTCCTTTATGACTGAACTTCACCTTTAATCCTGACCATTGATTGAAATCGATTTCAACCGTTGATGAATTCCAAAAAAGTCTATTTAAGAGACCCTCATTTCTTCATTTTGAAAGGTTGAATGAGAATTTGCATCGAATTGTTGCTAGAATTCATACTGACATTTTCTCATATTCACATATGAAAAGATCAAATTTGACCAAAAGTTGACCAAATTTAACCACGGTTAACTTGAGCTGACTAGTTTCGAAAAGAATTTTAAAATAATTAAACGAAATTATTTAATCAAATGGAGTACTTACTTCTAATTAATTAAATAAAGATATTTAATTAAATGAGAAGCCATTCCTAATTAATTAAATCAATTTATTTAATTAAATAAGAAAAGTGTCTCTAATTAATTAAATAGAAAAAGTAATTATGAGAGCATATCTCATTTTATTAAATTAAATATCTCAACAAAATCTCTCTTCAGTTCAAAAAGGAAAATTTCCAGTTCACTATTGATTGTAAATGAGTTAAATGAGTTAACTCCTTTCTCTATTCAAATTGAATCAGTTAACTCCTTATTTTACTCAAATTAAATTTGTTAACTCCCTTTAATTTGAAAATCTCCTTTTATGACTGAACTTCACCATTAATCTTGACCGTTGATTGAAATCGATATCAAGCATTGATGAATTCTAGGAAAGTCTATTTAAGAGACCCTCATCTCTTCATTTTGAAAGGTTGAATGAGAATTTGCATCGAATTGTTGCTGGAACTCATACTCACATTTGCTCATATTCACATATGCAAAGATCAAGTTTGGCCAAAAGTTGACTAAATTTAACCACGGTTGACTTGAGTTGACTAGTTTCAAAAAGAATTTTAAAATAATTAAACAAAATTATTTAATTAAATAGAGTACTTACTTCTAATTAATTAAACAAAGTTATTTAATTAAATGAGAAGCCATTCCTAATTAATTAAATGAAGCTATTTAATTAAATAAGAAAAGTGTCTCTAATTAATTAAAAATTATTTAATTAAATAGAAAAAGTAATTATGAGAGTGTATCTCATTTTATTAAATTAAATATCTCAATAAAATCTCTCTTTAGTTCAAAAATGGAAATTTTCCGTTCACTATTGATCAAAAATGAGTTAAATGAGTTAACTCTTTTCTCTACTCAAATTGAATCAGTTAACTCCTTATTTTACTCAAATTAAATATGTTAACTCCCTTTAATCTAGAAATCTCCCTTTATGACTGAACTTTACCTTTAATCCTGACCGTTGATTGAAATCGATCTCAACTGTTGATGAATTCTAGGAAAGTCTATTTAAGAGACCCTCATCTCTTCATTTTGAAAGGTTGAATGAGAATTTGCATCCAATTGTTGCTGGAATTCATACTCACGTTTGCTCATATTCACATATGCAAAGATCAAGTATGACCAAAAGTTGACCAAATTTAACCACGGTTGACTTGAGTTGACTAGTTTTGAAAAGAATTTTGAAATAATTAAATGAAATTATTTAATTAAATGGGGTACTTACTTCTAATTAATTAAACAAAGTTATTTAATTAAGTGAGAGGCCATTCGTAATTAATTAAATGAAGTTATTTAATTAAATAAGAAAAGTGTCTCTAATTAATTAAAGATTATTTTTTTAAATTGAAAAAGTAATTATGAGAGAATATATCATTTTATTAAAATAAATATCTCAACAAAATCTCTCTTCAGTTCAAAAAGGGAAATTTCCAGTTCACTATTGATAAAAAATGAGTTAAATCAGTTAACTCTTTTCTGTACTCAAATTGAATCAGTTAACGACTTATTTTAATCATATTAAATCTGTTAACTCCCTTTAATTTGGAAACCTTCCTTTATGACTAAACTTCACCTTTAATTCTGACCGTTGATTGAAATCAATCTCAACCATTGATGAAATATAGGAAAGTCTATTTAAGAGACCCTCATCTCTTCATTTTGAAAGGTTGAATGAGAATTTGCATCGAATTGTTGCTGGAATTCATACTCACATTTGCTCTTATTCACATATGTAAAGATCAGGTTTGACCAAAGCTTCACCAGAATTAACCACAGTTGACTTGAGTTGACTAGTTTCAAAAAGAATTTTGAAATAATTAAACAAAATTATTTAATTAAATGGAGTACTTACTTCTAATCAATTAAACAAAGTTATTTAATTAAATGATAAGCCATTCCTAATTAATTAAATGAAGTTATTTAATTACATAAGAAAAGTGTCTCTATTTAATTAAAAATTACTTAATTAAATAGAAAAAGTAATTATGAGAGCATATCTCATTTTACTAAATTAAATATCTCAACAAAATCTCTCTTCAGTTCAAAACGGGAAATTTCCAATTCACTATTAATTAAAAATGAGTTAAATCAGTTAACTCCTTTTTTGACTCAAATTGAATCAGTTAACTCCTTATTTTACTCAAATTAAATCTGTTAACTCCCATTAATTTAGAAATCTCCCTTTATGACTTAACTTCACCTTTAATCCTGACCGTTGATAGAAATTGATCTCAACCGTTGATGAATTCCAGGAAAGTCTATTTAAAAGACCCTCATCTCTTCATTTTGAAAAGTTGAATGAGAATTTGCATCGAATTGTTGCTAGAATTCGTACTCACATTTGCTCATATTCACATATGCAAAGATGAAGTTTGACCAAAAGTTGACCAAATTTAACCACGATTGACTTGAGTTGACTAGTTTCGAAAAGAATTTTGAAATAATTAAATGAAATTATTTGATTAAATGTAGTACTTACTTCTAATTAATTAAACAAAGCTATTTAATTAAAAGAGAAGCCATTTTTAATTAATTAAATAAAGTTATTTAACTAAATAAGAAAAGTGTCTCTAATTAATTAAAGATTATTTAATTGAATAGAAAAATTTATTATGAGAGCATATCTCATTTTATTAAATTAAATATCTCAACAAAATCTCTCTTCAGTTCAAAAAGGGAAATTTTCAGTTCACTATTGATTAAAAATGAGTTAAATGAGTTAACTCGTTTTTCTAATCAAATTTAATCACTTAAATCCTTATTTTACTCAAATTAAATCCGTTAACTCCCTTTAATTTGGAAATCTCCCTTTTTGTCTGAAATTCATTTTTTAATCCTCACCGTTGATTGAAATCGATCTCAACCATTGATGAATTCTCTGAAAATCTATTTAAGAGACCCTCATCTCTTCATTTTGAAAGGTTGAATGAAAATTTGCATCGAATTGTTGTTGGAATTCATACTCACATTTGCTCATATTCACATACGCAAAGATAAAGTTTGACCAAAAGTTGACCAAATTTAACAACGGTTGACTTGAGTTGACTAGTTTTGAAAAGAATTTTAAAATAACTAAATGAAATTATTTAATTAAATGCAGTACTTACTTCTAATTAATTAAACAAAGCTATTTAATTAAATAAGAAGCCATTCCTAATTAATTAAATGAAGTTATTTAATTAAATAAGAAAAGTGTGTCTAATTAATTAAAGATTATTTAATTAAATAGAAAAAGTAATTATGAGAGCATATCTCATTTTCTTAAATTAAATATCTCAACAAAATCTCTCTTCAGTTCAAAAAGGAAAATTTTCAGTTCACTATTGATCAAAAATGAGTTAAATCAGTTAACTCCTTTTTCTACTCAAATTGAATCAGTTAACTCCTTATTTTACTCAAATTAAATCTGTTAACTCCCTTTAATTTGGAAATCTCCCTTTATGACTGAACTTCACCTTTAATCCTGACCGTTGATTGAAATCGATCTCAACCGTTGATGATCTCCAGAAAATTCTATTTAAGAGACCCTCATCTCTACATTTTGAAAGGTTGAATGAGAATTTGCATCGAATTGTTGCTGGAATTCATACTCACAATTGCTCATATTCACATACACAAAGATCAAGTTTGATCAAAAGTTGACTAGATTTCACCACGGTTGACTTGAGTTGACTATTTTTAGAAAAAATTTTGAAATAATTAAATGAAATTATTTAATTAAATGGAGTACTTACTTCTAATTAATTAAAGAAAGTTATTTAATTAAAGGAGAAGTCATTCCTAATTAATTAAATGAAGTTATTTACTTAAATAAAAATTTGTCTTTGATTAATTAAAGATTATTTAATTAAATAGAAAAAGTAATTATGAGAGCATATCTCATTTTATTAAATTAAATATCTCAACAAAATCTCTCTTCAGTTCAAAAAGGGAAATTTCCAGTTCACTATTGATAAAAAATGAGTTAAATCGGTTAACACTTTTTTCTACTCAAATTGAATCAGTTAATTCCTTATTTTACTCAAATTAAATCCGTTAACTCCCTTTAATTTGGAAATCTCCATTTATGACTGAACTTCACCTTTAATCCTAACCGTTGATGGAAATCGATCTCAACCGTTGATGAATTTCAGAAAACTCTATTTAAGAAACCCTCGTCTCTTCATTTTGAAAGGTTGAATTAGAATTTGCATCGAATTGTTGTTGGAATTCATACTCACATTTTCTCATATTCACATATGCAAATATCAAGTTTGACCAAAAGTTGACCATATTTAACTACGGTTGACTTCAGATAACTAGTTTCAAATTTTTTTTTTGAAATAATTAAACGAGATTATTTAATTAAATGGAGTACTTACTTCTAATTAATTAAACAATGTTATTTAATTAAACGAGAAGCCTTTCCTAATTAATTAAATGAAGTTATTTAATTAAATAAGAAAAGTGTCTCTAATTAATTAAAGATTATTTAATTAAATAGAAAAAGTAATTATGAGAGCATATCTCAGTTTATTAAATTAAATATCTCAATAAAATCTCTCTTCAGTTCAAAAAGGAAAATTTCTAGTTCACTATTGATAAAAAATTAGTTAAATCAGTTAACTCCTTTTTCTAGTCAAATTGAATCAGTTAAATCCTTATTTTACTCAAATTAAATTCGTTAACTCCATATAATTTGGAAATCTCCCTTTATTACTGAACTTCACCTTTAATCCTGACCGTTGATTGAAATCGATCTCAACCATTGATGAATTTTAGGAAAGTCTATTTAAGAGACCCTCATCTCTTCATTTTGAAAGGTTGAACAAGAATTTGCGTCGAATTGTTGCTGAAATTCATGCTCACATTTGCTCATATTCAAATACGCAAAGAACTAGTTTGACCAAAAGTCGACCAGATTTAACCACGGTTGAATTGAGTTGACAAGTTTCAAAAAGAATTTTGAAATAATTAAACAAAAATTATTTAATTAAATAGAGTACTTACTTCTAATTAATTAAACAAAGTTATTTAATTAAATGAGAAGCCATTCCTAATTAATTAAATGAAATTATTTAATTATATAAGAAAAGTGTCTCTAATTAATTAAAGATTATTTAATTAAATAGAAAAAGTAATTATGAGAGCATACCTCATTTTATTAAATTAAATATCTCAACAAAATCTCTCTTCAGTTCAAAAAGGGAAATTTCTAGTTCACTATTGATTAAAAATGAGTTAAATTTGTTAACTCCTTTTTCTACTCAAATTGAATTAGTTAACTCTTTATTTTACTCAAATTAAATCCGTTAACTCCCTTTAATTTTGAAATCTCCCTTTATGACTGAACTTCACCATTAATCCTGACCGATTATTGAAATCGATCTCAACCGTTAATGAATCCCAGGAAAGTCTATTTAAGAGACCCCCATCTCTTCATTTTGAAAGGTTGAATGAGAATTTGCATCGAATTGTTGCTGGAATTCATACTCACATTTGCTTATATTCACCTATGCAAAGATGAAATTTGACCAAAAGTTGACCAGATTTAACAATGGTTGACTTGACTTGACTAGTTTAAATTTTTTTTTAAAAATAATTAAACGAAATTATTTAATTAAATGGAGTACTTACTTCTAATTAATTAATCAAAGTTATTTAATTAAATGAGAAGCCATTCCTAATTAATTAAATGAAGTTATTTAATTAAATAAGAAAAGTGTCTATAATTAATTAAAGATGATTTAATTAAATATAAAAAGTAATTATGAGAGCATATCTCATTTTATTAAATTAAATATCTCAACAAAATCTCTCTTCAGTTCAAAAAGGGAAATTTTCAGTTCACTATTGATCAAAAATGAGTTAGATCAGTTAACTCCTTTTTCTACTCAAATTGAATCAGTTAACTCCTTATTTTACTCAAATTAAATCCATTAACTCCCTTAAATTTGGAAATCTCCCTTTATGACTGAACTTCACCTTTAATCCTGACCGTTGATTGAAATCGATCTCAACCATTGATGAATTCCAGGAAAGTCTATTTAAGAGACCCTAATCTCTTCATTTTGAAAGGTTGAATGAGAATTTTCATCGAATTGTGGCTGGAATTCATACTCACATTTGCTTATATTCACATACGAAAAGATCAAGTTTGACCAAAAGTTGACCAGATTTAACCACGGTTGACTTGAGTTGACTAGTTTCAAATTTTTTTTTGAAATAATTAAACAAAATTATTTAATTAAATGGAGTACTTACTTCTAATTAATTTAAACAAAGTTATTTAATTAAATGATAAGCCATTCCTAATTAATTAAATGAAGTTATTTAGTTAAATAAGAAAAGCGTCTCTAATTAATTAAAGATTATTTAATTATATAGAAAAAGTAATTATGAGTGCATATCTGATTTTATTAAATTAAATATCTCAAAAAAATCTCTCTTCAGTATAAAAAGGGAAATTTCCAGTTCACTATTGATAAAAAATTAGTTAAATTGGTTAACTCCTTTTTCTACTCAAATCGAATCAGTTAACTCTTTATTTTACTCAAATTAAATCCGTTAACTCCCTTTAATTTGAAAATCTCTCTTTATGACTAAACTTCACCTTTAATCCTGACCGTTGACTGAAATCGATCTCAACCATTGATGAATTCTAGGAAAGTCTATTTAAGAGACACTCATCTCTTCATTTTGAAAGGTTGAATGAGAATTTGCATCGAATTGTTGCTGGAATTTATGCTCACATTTGCTCATATTCACATACGCAAAGATCAAGTTTGACCAAACGTTGATCAAATTTAACCACGGTTGACTTGAGTTGACTAGTGTCAAAAAAAAAATTGAAATAATTAAATAAAATTATTTAATTAAATAGAGTACTTACTTCTAATTAATTAAACAAAGTTATTTAATTAAATGAGAAGCTATTCCTAATTAATTAAATGAATGTGAGGCCTCGCCCCGACCCTGCATAGCCTTAGTTATTACTTTATCATTTTGATACTCACGAGTCAGGATGTCGAGACATTATCTGATGCTTAGAACATACTTTATTATTTCATGTTGTGTGATGTTACTTTCAGATATATTTGATGATTGTCATTTAATGTTTCATGTATATGTATGTTGATGAAATCAGTAAATGTACGATTGAGACTTTGATTTAAGAGATTTTAATTGATTAAGAATTAAGCAGGATTAAGAAACCCTTATTGATGTATGTTTTAATTTATGAGAATTTCTGATACGTATACATTTATGTACATGTGATTTTACGGAACTACTGATGTGTGCAATGAGTGAGCATATATTTAGCCAAGAAACCTTACAGAGGAACAGAACTGATCTCCTTGTGCTAATTTTGGAGACCTTGTTGTTCGTAATTCACGTATTATCTTGTGAGATATATGTATGTATCTTCTTTGTTCAGTGAATGTTAATATTTGTAATTATGTTTTTTTAGTGTCGCTTGACACCCGTAAAGTGTTTATGTGCTTCAGTGTGTTGATTAGGGTTAGTTGTGTAAACTTTGGACCCACGTTGGATTAAGTTAGTGTCAGTTTGCTTATTGGGTTCTTAATCAAAGTTAGTCATCCCTAATCTAGATTAGTTCTTAATCTATTTTTTTTAGAGTTGTTAGTGGGTCCTAATTATTTCCTAGCCTTTGTGTGGCTCTAAACCTATTCGTAAGGCTTTAAAACATGAAATAATTATACCCAAAGGGTATGGGTATGGGTTGGGGGTCTTTTCCAACCCCTAAGCCCCTTTTGTTGACTTTGGAGTCACTCAAAAAGTCTCATTTTACTTTTGTGCGAAAATTGCAAGTGGTTACCATGAGTTTCTTTACCCCACCTCCACTTAGGGTTTAACTATAGTGTGGGTTGAGTTAGGAGTTTCTAGACTTGTTAGTGGGTGGGTGTAGTTATTGATCCTTTTGGGTGGTTGAGCTTGAGGCTTATTTAGAGGCCCTTCTTGGT
This sequence comes from Cupressus sempervirens, assembly GCA_028749045.1. Classification (NCBI taxonomy): domain Eukaryota; kingdom Viridiplantae; phylum Streptophyta; class Pinopsida; order Cupressales; family Cupressaceae; genus Cupressus; species Cupressus sempervirens. The sequence goes on from CM053783.1 coordinate 126,200,818, forward strand.
CTAGTTGAGGTTGTTACCAAATCTCTACATTTAGAGAGGAGTTCTTAAAGATTGAAGCAAGGAAAGGGAAACTCTACTCAAACTAGTTCATTGCCATTACCTCTTTGTGAAGGTTGGATTTCTCATCTCCCTTGTTCAGATTTTATTCTTGTTTCATGCTTATGCTATTTTGTTGTTGTTTCAATGTTTGTATGTTTGTGGGTATGTTGGGAAGCTTTGAAAACCATGTTATTTTTGGATGATTTCCTTTCATGTTTATGTTTGCAATTTTGAGTCTTTCTTGCATGGGTGTTTTGGTATTACTCACCCTTGGAAAGGGCAGAAGTGACCAATTTTGAGAAAGGTCTATTTAGTTGGACTCCAACCAGTGTAGAGACTCTTCTCAGAATGAGAAGAGGGAGAAAGGGTAGGGTGTTATGGGCCCCTACCTGTCAGCACAAACCTTGTATGATTCTGGTATGTTGAAATGGAAGAACAGAAGTTTTTGGTATATAGCCCCGATTGGGCATCTGTTTGGTGTTGTGCTTGACTTCTCCTGGTTGGAAGAATCCACCTTTCTCTAGTTTTGATTCATTTTGAATCCTATTGTGTAAACCATGTATGATTATGCATGGTTGTCACCCGATCAGATTTTGTTCCCTCCATGGTTCTAGAAATGTGTTGCAGAATTGGATATGGAACCCTTGGTGAGGGTCATGAAGGAAATTTCATTTAACTGTTGTAATTTAGGATTGAAATCCTATGTAAATTGTATCTCAAAACTTTGTTGGATGGGCAACGAAGCCGAGTTTTCTTTCTGATTCTTTCTCGGCTAAGCCTTTGAATCAGGTTTGCCAATAAAATTGGTGTTTTGAGTATAATTGTTTATCATGTGATTTATTCGTGATTTAAATTTAGCTGGATGAATCTCAAAAATAGGATGGAAATTATGATGTTCAAGTTGGTAAAATTTCAAGTTTTCCGTTATATTGAAAATGAAAATTATAATCATGGATGTAGATTCAAGTTGCATGATTATTTGAATCAAACAATTCTTGCATTATCGATTTCAAACGGATGATCCATACTCTTGGTATATTAAGTTGTAATAAGTCCTTGCAGATTTTCTTTGAAAAGAAAATTTTTATTCCCCTTTGGTTATCAATCAACTGAAAATGTTATACTTAGAAAATTTAGTCCAAGAAAAATATTACATTTGCTTTGTAAATCCACTTTAAAAAAAATTGTATCCAAGAGGAAATAAGTCTCTGGATTTTGTATGAGAAAGAGATTACTTATTCCCTTGAACAGAGAATATTCTCTGAGGGATCCTTTATTTCAAATTTCTTTTTTTTTAAATTAAACTATAATAATAATCAATAAAATAACTATTACCATTTAAAGAAATAAAATCTAAGCATTCTAAATATCCTAAATCTTACCTAATAATCTTTATCACTTAATGTTTTACCCCACCCTAGTCCTTATCTACTCTTACATTCTCCTAGGCATGGGCAAGGGTGTTGTCACCTTTATGCCACTTATGGCACGTCACACCATGGAAAGCAAGTTAAGTTAAAAAAAAAAAAATTAAAAAAGGGGGTTTAAACCTTGCTCATAGTCTTGATAGCATTTAAATTATTATTTTTCCCCTACCCCACCTTGCTCCAACCACACCCTATGCTCACGTCAGGTCTGTTTGGCATGCAAGGGGAGGAGAAGGGTGGCAGGTCTGCGGTTGCAGAATTGGGGCAGCGCACCACTCTTGGGAAGTCGCCCAAGCATGTGGGTTTTAGGCTAGGTAGGTGGGATGGTAGGGTGTGTTGGGGGGGGGGGAGGGGGGGAAGTTTAGGTGGAGGGTTAGAGTTTAGGGGTTTGGGTATTTATTTTATGCATGGTTAGTTTAGGTGTGTGTTAAATTTTATATTAATTTAAGTTTATCAAATTGTTTTAGTTATATTTTGTTGTTAGTAGATGTTAGTAGTAGTTTTAGTGTTAGTTTGTATTTGTTTTAAAAATGTTTTAATTTAGTAGTGTTAGGGAAAGTTAGTTAGATTGTTTTATATTAGTTAAATTAGCTTAGTCTAGATTTAATTTAGCTAGTGTTTTAATATATAGTTACTTTAGTTTTGTATCAAAAAATGAAATTAAATAGAATTAAATTGGAGTTAGTTTAGTTTTAATTCAATTTAGTTGTTTTACTATTTTATAAAGTTTTAAATTAATGATTGGTTAATTAATGGATTTTATTAAAATGATAATCAGTATGATTGCTTTAAAATTATAGCTAATAATGTTTTAGTTTTGTTAAAGTATTGTTAAAATTTGTAGATAACGTTTCTTGAAATATTCTTATTATCTTAATTTAAATTCATATGGTCATTATATTAGAAATGTTTTATTTGATTTATATAAAATTATGATTGGAATAAAATTAAATATAGTTTATATAGGTCTATGGGTAGATGTGATATGTCTTTTAATGAGTTCTTGTTTTGATAATTCAAATGAATTTAAGAGAAATCAGTTTTAATTTATTTAAGTATAGATATTAGATTTAGATAGTTTAGGTTTTTAGATTTGTTTTAATTGTTTAATTATTTTTAGGAAGCTTTAATTTCATAATTAGTTAGAATTTATTTAGTTGTTATTGGATTAAATTTAAAATTAGTAAGTTTATGATAGTTGATTATTATGTTAAAATAGTCGGGATGTTTAAATTAATAAATTTTATATATATATATATATATTCAATTTTTATTCTAGTTAAATTGTTTTTCCTTAAAAGTGACTTTTTAATATCAATTAATTTGTAAATTGATAATTGTCTAAGATTTTTATAGTTGATTTTGATTATATACTTTCAATGAATCTAAACTCGAATATATTTACATTGTCATTTAAATAATTGTTTCTTATTGTTGAAAGTTAATGTAAGAACATAAGTTTATCGATATCAATCTTATAACAAAAGTTTCAAATCTTAATAATGTAATCGTCCTCATGTTATAATCTTAAGACGTAATGTAGAGAACTTGTACTAAAACTATTATCAATCATTTCAACTTAGAGCATGTTTAATTATTAATTATTATTCAAAAAAAAAATTTGTGTGTTTTTGCCCTCGTAGTTTGGGTATGACATTTTGGTATCAGAGCCCATGTTTCAGCACTAGGAACCTTAAACCCTTATGCTTCTAAAACTTAAAACTAAACATTAAATTGTGTAGGATGCCTCCTGTTACTCGAAGCAACCCATGAGGCAGAGGTCGTAGGGCAAGAGGTGGTAGAGTGGGATAGGGGGATGGACCACCTCCACCTCCACCTCCTCCACCTCCACCACCACCGAACTCGAACTAGGACATTATTGATGCACTCTAGACTTTGATCGGTGTAGTTCAACAGAGAGTAGTACCTATAGTTCAGCCAGTTCAGTAGATTCCAGTAGTGGAAGCAGAAGGACCCGGAGGAGGCGGGCCCAGAGGCAGAGAGAGGACTAGGAGTCCCCTACTGAGATAGTTAGAGGGGTAGGATGAGCATGAAGGTGAGTCAATACACCAGAGAGGACCCCCACTAGTCAGACCTCCTAGACATATAGGAGATGATATCAGGGAATTGATTTGAATTGGACCACCATTATTTACGAGTTCCACTGAGGGGACAGTAGCAGAGGCATGGTTGCAGAGCCTATAGTGGTGCTTTGGATTACGCTTTTATGGGAGTAATCTAAAGGCACACCTAGCAGTTCATCAATCGAGAGGGGATGCCTCCAATTGGTGGCATCAGGAGGAGATCATAGGTAGAGTGAGGATGGATACCCTCACATGGTAGTCTTTCCTAGAAAGATCTCGAGAGAGGTACTTGTTAGAGCATTTTCGACAGAAACAGATAGAGGAGTTCCATTCTCTTTATCAAAGAGGTCTTACAGTAAGGGTCTAGTGGGAATGTTCTGATGAGGTCATGATTTCTTGGGACGATGCAGTACGGATGCAATCCCAATACCCCTGTCTTTTGATGAACTCCAAGAGGAAGTTCATGCCTAGTGGGGGAGGATGTGAGGCCTCGCCTCGACCCTGCATAGCCTTAGTTATTACTTTATCATTTTGATACTCACGACTCGAGATGTCGAGACATTATCTAATGCTTAGAACATACTTTATTATTTCATGTTGTGTGATGTTACTTTCAGATATATTTGATGATTGTTATTTAATGTTTCATGTATATGTATGTTGATGAAATCAGTAAATGTAGGATTGAGACTTTAATTTAAGAGATTTTAAATGATTAAGAATTAAGCAGGATGAAGAAACCCTTATTGATGTATGTTTTAATTTATGAATATTTTTGATACATAAACATTTATGTACATGTGATTTTATGGGACTACTGATGTGTGTAATGAGTGTGCAGATATTTAGCCGAAAAACCCTACGGACAAACAGAATTGATCTCCTTGTGCTAATTTTGGAGACCTTGTTGTTCGTAATTCACGTATTGTCTTATGAGATATACGTATGTATCTTCTTTTTTCAGTGAATATTAATGTTCATAATTATGTTCTTTTAGTGTCGCTTGACACTCGTAAAGTGTTTATTAAATAATTTAATTAAATGATAAGCCATTCCTAATTAATTAAATGAAGTTATTTAATTAAATAAAAAAAGTGTCTCTAATTAATTAAAGATTATTTAATTAAATAGAAAAAGTAATTATGAGAGCATATCTCATTTTATTAAATTAAATATCTCAACAAAATCTCTCTTCAGTTCAAAAAGGGAAATTTCCAATTTACTATTGATAAAAAATGAGTTAAATCAGTTAACTCCTTTTTCTACTCAAATTCAATCAGTTAATTCCTGATTTTTCTCAAATTAAATCCGTTAACTCCCTTTAATTTGGAAATCTCCCTTTATGACTGAACTTCACCTTTAATCCTGAGCGTTGATTGAAATCGATCTCAACCGTTGATTAATTCGAAGAAAGTCTATTTAAGAGACCCTCATCTCTTTATTTTGAAAGGTTGAAAGAGAATTTTCATCGAATTGTTGCTGTAATTCATACTCACATTTGCTCATATTCATATATGCAAAGATCAAATTTGACCAAAAGTTGACCAGATTTAACCACGGTTGCCTTGAGTTGACTAGTTTCAAAAAGAAATTTGAAATAATTAAACAAAATTATTTAATTATATGAAGTACTTACTTTTAATTAATTAAACAAAGCTATTTAATTAAATTAGAAGCCATTCCTAATTAATTAAATGAAGTTATTTAATTAAATAAGAAAAGTGTCTATAATTAATTAAAGATTATTTAATTAAATAGAAAAAGTAATTATGAGAGCATATCTCATTTTATTAAATTAAATATCTGAACAAAATCTCTCTTCAGTTCAAAAAGGAAAATTTCTAGTTCACTATTGATCAAAAATGAGTTAAATGAGTTAACTCCTTTTTCTACTCAAATTGAATCAGTTAACTCCTTATTTTACTCAAATTAAATCCGTTAACTCCCAATAATTTGGAAATCTCCCTTTATGACTGAACTTGACCTTTAATCCTGACCGTTGATTGAAATCGATCTCAACCATTGATAAATTCTAGGAAAGTCTATTTAAGAGATCCTTATCTCTTCATTTTGAAAGGTTGAATGAGAATTTGCATCGAATTTTTGCTGGAATTCATACTCACATTTGCTCATATTCACATATGCAAAGATCATGTTTGACCAAAAGTTGACTAGATTTAACCACAACTGACTTGAGTTGACTAGTTTCGAAAAAAAATTTGAAATAATTAAACGAAATTATTTAATTAAATAGAGTACTTACTTCTAATTAATTAAAAAAAGTTATTTAATTAAATGAGAAGTCATTCCAAATTAATAAAATGAAGTTATTTAATTAAATAAGAAAAGTGTCTCTAATTGATTAAAGATTATTTAATTAAATAGAAAAAGTAATTACGAGAGCATATCTCATTTTATTAAATTAAATATCTCAACAAAATCTCTCTTTAGTTCAAAAAAGAAAATTTCTAATTCACTATTGATCAAAAATGACTTAAATGAGTTAACTCTTATTTTCTACTCAAATTAAATCAGTTAATTCCTTATTTTACTCAAATTAAATCCGTTAACTCCCTTTAATTTAGAAATCTCCCTTTATGACTAAACTTCACCTTTAATCTTGACCGTTGTTTAAAATAGATCTCAACCGTTGACAAATTTCAAGAAAGTCTATTTAAGAGACCCTCATATCTTCATTTTGAAAGGTTGAATGAGAATTTGCATTGAATTGTTGCTGGAGTTCATACTCACATTTGCACATATTCACATACGCAATGATCAAGTTTGACCCAAAGTTGACTAGATTTAACCATGGTTGACTATAGTTGACTAGTTTTGAAAAGAATTTTGAAATAATTAAATGAAATTATTTAATTAAATGGAGTACTTACTTCTAATTAATTAAACAAAGTTACTTAATTAAATGAGAAACCATTCCTAATTAATTAAATGAAGTTATTTAATTAAATAAAAAAAGTGTCTCTAATTAATTAAAGATTATTTAATTAAATAAAAAAAGTAATTATGAGAGCATATCTCATTTTATTAAATTAAATATCTCAACAAAATCTCTCTTCAATTCAAAAAGAGAAATTTCTAGTTCACTATTGATCAAAAATGAGTTAAATGAGTTAACTCATTTTTCTACTCAAATTGAATCAGTTAACTCCTTATTTTACTCAAATTAAATCCGTTAACTCCCTTTAATTTGAAAATCTCCCTTTATGAATGAACTTTACCTTTAATCCTGACCGTTGATTGAAATCGATCTCAACCGTTGATGAATTTTAGGAAAGTCTATTTAAGAGACCCTCATCTGTTCATTTTGAAAGGTTGAATGAGAATTTGCATCGAATTGTTGCTGGAATTCATACTCACATTTGCTAATATTCACATATGCAAAAATCAAGTTTGACCAAAAGTTGACCGCATTTAACCACGGTTGACTTGAGGTGACTAGTTTCGAAAAGAATTTTGAAATAATTAAACGAAATTATTTAATTAAATGGAGTACTTACTTCTAATTAATTAAACAAAGTTATTTAATTAAATGAGAAGCCATTCCTAATTAATTAAATGAAGTTATTTAATTAAATAAGAAAAGTGTCTCTAATTAATTAAAGATTATTTAATTAAATAGAAAAAGTAATTATCAAAGCATATCTCATTTTATTAAATTAAATATCTCAACAAAATCTCTCTTGAATTCAAAAATGGAAATTTTTAGTTCAGTATTGATCAGAAATGAGTTAAATGAGTTAACTCCTTTTTCTACTCAAATTGAGTCAGTTAACTCCTTATTTTACTCAAATTAAATCCGTTAACTCCCTTTAATTTGGAAATCTCCATTTATGACTGAACTTCACCCTTAATTATGACCGTTGATTGAAATCAATCTCAACTGTTGATGAATTCAGGAAAAGTCTATTTAAGAGACCCTCATCTCTTCATTTTGAAAGCTTGGATGAGAATTTGCATCGAATTGTTGCCGAAATTCATACTCACATTTGCTCATATTCACATACGCAAAGATCAAGTTTGACCAAAAGTTGACCAGATTTAACCACGGTTGACTTGAGTTGACTAGTTTCAAAATTTTTTATGAAATAATTAAATGAAATTATTTAATTAAATAGAGTACTTACTTCTAATTAATTAAACAAAGTTATTTAACTAAATGAGAAGCCATTCCTAATTAATTAAATAAAGTTATTTAATTAAATAAGAAAAGTGTCTATAATTAATTAAAGATTATTTAATTAAATAGAAAAAGTAATTATCAAAGCATATCTCATTTTATTAAATTAAATATCTCAACAAAATCTCTCTTGAATTCAAAAATAGAAATTTCTAGTTCAGTATTGATCAAAAATGAGTTAAATGAGTTAACTCCTTTTTCTACTCAAATTGAGTCAGTTAACTCCTTATTTTACTCAAATTAAATCCGTTAACTCCCTTTAATTTGGAAATCTCCTGTTATGACTGAACTTCAACTTTAATCCTGACCGTTGATTAAAATCGATCTCAACCGTTGATGAATTCCAGGAAAGTCTATTTAAGAGACCCTCATCTCTTCAGTTTGAAAGGTTGAATGAGAATTTGCATCAAATTGTTGCTGGAATTCATAATCACATTTGCTCATATTCACATATGCAAAGATCATGTTTGACCAAAAGTTGACGAGATTTAACCACGACTGACTTGAGTTGACTAGTTTCGAAAAAAAATTTGAAATAATTAAACGAAATTATTTAATTAAATAGAGTACATACTTCTAATTATTTATATAAAGTTATTTAATTAAATGAGAAATTAATAAAATGAAGTTATTTAATTAAACAAGAAAAGTGTTTCTAATTAATTAAAGATTATTTAATTACATAGAAAAAGTAATTAGGAAAGCATATCTCATTTTATTAAATTAAATATGTCAACAAAATCTCTCTTTAGTTCAAAAAGGGAAATTTTCAGTTCACTAGTGATAAAAAATGAGTTAAATTAGTTAGCTCCTTTTTCTACACATATTTAATCAGTTAACTCCTTATTTTACTCAAATTAAATCCGTTAACTCCCTTTATGACTGAACTTCACCTTTAATCATGACCGTTGATTGAAATCGATCTCAACCATTGATGAATTTAAGTAAAGTCTATTTAAGAGACCCTCATCTCTTCATTTTGAAAGGTTGAATGAGAATTTGCATCGAATTGTTGCTGTAATTCATACTCACATTGGCTCATATTCACATACACAAATATTAAGTTTGACAAAAAGTTGACCAGATTTAACCACAATTGACTTGAGTTGACTAGTTTCGAAAAGAATTTTAAAATAATTAAACGAAATTATTTAATTAATCGAAGTTATTTAATTAAATAAGAAAAGTGTCTCTAATTAATTAAAGATTACTTAATTAAATAGAAAAAGTAATTATGAGAGCATATCTCATTTTGTTAAATTAAATATCTCAAAAAAATCTCTCTTCATTTCAAAAAAAGAAATTTTCAGTTCGCTATTGATCAAAAATGATTTAAATCAGTTAACTCCTTTTTCTACTCAAATTGAATCAGTTAACTCCTTATTTTACTCAAGTTAAATCCATTAACTCTCTTTAATTTGTTAATCTCCCTTTATGGCTGAACTTCACCTTTAATCCTGACCATTGATTAAAATCGATCTCAACCGTTGATGAATTTTAGAAAAGTCTATTTAAGAGACCCTCATTTCTTCATTTTGAAAGGTTGAATGAAAATTTACATCGAATTGTTGCTGGAATTTATTCTCACATTTGCTCATATTCACATACGCCAAGATTAAGTTTGATCAAAAGTTGACCAGATTTAACCACAGTTGACTTGAGTTGACTAGTTTCAATTTTTTTTTGAAATAATTAAACAAAATTATTTAATTAAATGGAGTACTTACTTCTAATTAATTAAATAAATTTATTTAATTAAATGAGAAGTCATTCCTAATTAATTAAATGAAGCTATTTAGTTAAATAAAAAAAGTGTCTCTAATTAATTAAAAATTATTTTATTAAATAGAAAAAGTAATTATGAGAGCATATCTCATTTAATTAAATTAAATATCTCAACAAAATCTCTCATCAGTTCAAAAAGGGAAATTTCCAGTTGACTATTGATCAAAAATGAGTTAAATGAGTGAATTTCTTTTTCTACTCAAATTGAATCAGTTAACTCCTTATTTTACTCAAATAAAATCTGTTAACACCCTTTAATTTGGAAATGTTCCTTTATGACTGAACTTCACCTTTAATATTGACCGTTGATTGAAATTGATCTCAACTGTTGATGAATTCTAGGAAAGTCTATTTAAGAGACTCTCATCTCTTAATTTTTAAAGATTGAAAGAGAATTTGCATCGAATTGTTGCTAGAATTCATACTCACATTTGCTCATATTCACATATGCAAAGATCAAGTTTGACCAAAAGCTGACCAGATTTAACTATGGCTGACTTGAGTTGACTAATTTCAAAAAAAAAATTGAAATAATTAAATGAAATTATTTAATTAAATCGAGTACTTACTTCTAATTAAGTAAACAAAGTTATTTAATTAAATGAGAAGCCATTCCTAATTAATTAAATGAAGTTATTTAATTAAATAAGAAAACTGTCTCTAATTAATTAAAGATTATTTAATTAAATAGAAAAAGTAATTACGAGAGCATATCTCATTTTATTAAATTAAATATCTCAACAAAATCTCTCTTTAGTTCAAAAAGAGAAATTTCTAGTTCACTATTGACCGAAAATGAGTTAAATCAGTTAACTCCTTTTTCTAATCAAATTGAATCAGTTAACTCCTTATTTTACTCAAATTAAATCTGTTAACTCCCTTTAATTTAGAAATCTCCGTTTATTATTGAACTTCACCTTTAATCCTGACCATTGATTGATATCGATCTCAACCGTTGATGAATTTCAAGAAAGTCTATTTAAGAGACCCTCATCTCTTAATTTTAACAGGTTGAATGAGAATTTGCATCGAATTGTTTCTAGAATTCATGCTCCCATTTGCTCATATTCACATACGCAAAGATCAAGTTTGACCAAAAGTTGACCAAATTTAGCAACGGTTGACTTGAGTTGACTTATTTTGAAGAGAATTTTGAAATAATTAAAATAAATTATTTAATTAAATGGAGTACTTACTTCTAATTAATTAAACAAAGTTATTTAACTAAATGAGAAGCCATTCCTAATTAATTAAATGAAGATATTTAATTAAATAATAAAAGTGTCTCTAACTAAATAAAGATTATTTAATTAAATAGAAAAAGTAATTACGAGAGTGTAGCTCATTTTATTAAATTAAATATCTCAACAAAATCTCTTTTCAGTTCAAAAAGGAAAATTTTCAGTTTAGTATTGATGAAAAATGAGTTGAATCAGTTAACTTCTTTTTCTACTCAAACTAAATCAGTTAACTCCTTATTTTACTCAAATTAAATCTGTTAACTCTTTTTAATTTGAAAATCTCCCTTTATGATTGAATTTCACCTTTAATCCTGACCGTTGATTGAAATCGGTCTCAACCGTTGTTGAATCTCAGGAAAGTCTATTTAAGAGACCCTCATCTCTTCATTTTGAAAGGTTGAATGAGAATTTGCATCGAATTGTTGCTGGAATTCATACTCACATTAGCTCATATTCACATACGCAAAGATCAAGTTTGACCAAAAGTTGACCTGATTTAACCACGATTAACTTTAATTGACTAGTTTCGAAAAGAATTTTGAAATAATTAAACGAAGTTCTTTAATTAAATGGAGTACTTACTTCTAATTAATTAAAAAAAGTTATTTAATTAAATAAGAAGTGATTCTTAATTAATTAAATAAAGTTATTTAATTAAATAAGAAAAAAGTCTCTAATTAATTAAAGATTATTTAATTAAATAGAAAAGTTAATTACGAGAGCATATCTCATTTTATTAAATTAAATATCTCAACAAAATCTTTCTTCAATTCAAAAAGGGAAATTTCCAGTTCAGTATTGATCAAAAATGAGTTAAATGAGGTAACTCCTTTTTCTACTCAAATTGAATAAGTTAATTCTTTATTTTACTCAAATTAAATCTGTTAACTCACTTTAAATTGGAAATCTCCCTTTATAACTGAACTTCACCATTAATCCTGACCGTTGATTGAAATCGATCTCAACTGTTGACGAATTCCAAGAAAGTCTATTTAAGAGACCCTCATCTCTTCATTTTGAAAGGTTGAATGAGAATTTGCATCGAATTGTTGCTGGAATTCATACTCCCATTTGCTCATATTCACATACGCAAAGATCAAGTTTGACCAAAAGTTGACCAGATTTAACCACGGTTGACTTGAGTTGACTAGTTTCGAAAATAATTTTGAAATAATTAAAAGAAATTATTTAATTAAATGGAGTACTTACTTCTAATTAATTAAACAAAGTTATTTAATTAAATGAGAAGCCATTCCTAATTAATTAAATGAAGTTATTTAATTAACTAAGAAAAGTGTCTGTATTTAAATAAAGATTATTTAATTAAATAGAAAAAGTAATTACGAGAGCATATGTCATTTTATTAAATTAAATATCTCAACAAAATCTCCTTTCAGTTCAAAAAGGGAAATTTTCAGTTTACTATTGATAAAAAATGAGTTGAATCAGTTAACTTCTTTTGCTAGTCAAATTGAATCAGTTAACTCCTTATTTTACTCAAATTAAATCTGTTAACTCCTTTTAATTTGGAAATATCCCTTTATGACTGAACTTCACCTTTAATCCTGACCGTTGATTGAAATCGATCTCAACCGTTGACGAATTCCAAGAAAGTCTATCTAAGAGACCCTTATCTCTTCATTTTGAAAGGTTGAATGAGAATTTGCATCGAATTGTTGTTGGAATTCATACTCGCATTTTCTCATATTCACATACACAAAGATCAAGTTTCACCAAAAGTTGACCAGATTTAACCACAGTTGACTTGAGTTGACTAGTTTTGAAAAGAATTTTGAAATAATTAAACAAAATTATTTAATTAAATGGAGTACTTACTTCTAATTTATTAAACAAAGTTATTTAATTAAATAAGAAAAGTGTCTCTAGTTAATTAAAGATTATTTAATTAACAAGAAAAAGTAATTACGAGAGCATATCTAATTTTATTAAATAAATAACTCAACAAAATATCTCTTCAGTTAAAAAAAGAAAATTTCTAGTTCACTATTGATCAGAAATGAGTTAAATAACTTAACTCCTTTTTCTACTTAAATTGAATCAGTTAACTCCTTATTTTAGTCAAATTAAATCTATTAACTCCCTTTAATTTGGAAATTTTTCTTTACGACTGAAGTTCACCTTTAATCCTGAGCGTTTATTGAAATCGATCTCAATCGTTGATGAATTGCAGTAAAGCAATTTAAGAGACCCTCATCTCTTCATTTTGAAATGTTGAATGAGAATTTGCATCGAATTGTTGCTGGAAATCATACTCACATTTGCTCATATTCACATATGCAAAAATCAAGTTTGCCCAAAAGTTGACCAGATTTAACCACGGTTGACTTGAGTTAACTAGTTTTGAATTTTTTTTGAAATAATTAAACAAAATTATTTAATTAAATGGAGTACTTACTTCTAATTAATTAAACAAAGTTATTTAATTAAATGAGAATCCACTCCTAATTAATTAAATGAAGTTATCTATTTAAATAAGAAAAGTGTCTCTAATTAATTAAAGATTATTTAATTAAATAGAAAAAGTAATTATGAGAGCATATCTCATTTTATTAAATTATATATCTCAGCAAAATCTCTCTTCAGTTCAAAAAGGGAAATTTTCAGTTCACTATTGATGAAAAATGAGTTAAATCAATTAACTCATTTTTCTACTCAAATTGAATCAGTTAACTCCTTATTTTACTCAAATTAAATCTGTTAAATCCCTTTAATTTAAAAATCTCCTTTTATGACTGAACTTCACCTTTAATCCTGACCGCTGATTGAAATCAATCTCAACCATTGATGAATTCTAGGAAAGTCTATTTAAAAGACCATCATCTCTTCATTTTGAAAGGTTGAATGAGAATTTGCATCGAATTGTTGCTGGAATTCATACTCACATTTGCTTATATTCACATATGCAAAGATCAAGTTTGACCAAAACTTGACCAGATTTAACAATAGCTGACTTGAGTTGACTAGTTTTGAAAAGAATTTTGAAATAATTAAAAGAAATTATTTAATTAAATGGAGTACCTACGTATAATTAATTAAAAAAAGTTATTTAATTAAATGAGAAGCCATTCCTAATTATTTAAATGAAGTTACTTAATTGAATAAGAAAAGTGTCTCCAATTAATTAAAGATTATTTAATTAAATAGAAAAAGTAATTATGCGAGCATATCTCATTTTATTAAATTAAATATCACAAAAAAATCTCTCTTCAGTTCAAAAAGAGAAATTTTCAGTTCACTATTGATCAAAAATGAATTAAATCAGTTAACGCCTTTTTGTACTCAAATTGAATCAGTTAACTCCTTATTTTACTCAAATTAAACCAGTTAACTCCCTTTAATTTGGAAATCACCCTTTATGACTGAACTTCACCTTTAATCCTGACCGCTGATAGAAATCGATCTCAACGATTGATGAATTCTAGGAAAGTCTATTTCAGAGACCCTCATCTCTTCATTTTGAAAGGTTGAATAAGAATTTGCATCGAATTGTTGATGGAATTCATACTCACATTTTCTCATATTCACATACGCAAAGATCAAGTTTGACAAAAAGTTGACCTAATTTAACCACGATTGAATTGAGTTGACTAGTTTCGAAAAGAATTTTGAAATAATTAAACGAAATTATTTAATTAAATGGAGTACTTACTTCTAATTAATTAAACAAAGTTATTTAATTAAATGAGAAGCCATTCCTAATTAATTAAATGAAGTTATTTAATTAAATAAGAAAAGTGTCTCTAATTAATTAAAGATTATTTAACTAAATAGAAAAAATAATTATGAAAGCATATCTCATTTTATTAAATTAAATATCTCAACAAAATGTCTCTTCAGTTCAAAAAGGAAAATTTTTAGTTCACTATTGACCAATGATAAGTTAAATCAGTTAACTCCTTTTTCTACTCAAATTGAATCAATTAACCCTTTATTTTACTCAAATTAAATCTGTTAACTCCCTTTAATTTGGAAATCTCCCTTTATGACTGAACTTCACCGTTAATCCTAACCGTTGCTTGAAATCGATCTCAACCCTTGATGAATTTCTGAAAAATCTACTTAAGAGATCCTCATCTCTTCATTTTGAAAGGTTGAATGAGAATTTGCATCGAATTGTTGCTAGAATTCATACTCACATTTACTCATATTCACATACACAAAGATCAAATATGACCAAAAGTTGACCAAATTTAACCACGGTTGACTTGAGTTGACTAGTTTCGAAAATAATTTTAAGATAATTAAACCAAATTATTTAATTAAATGGAGTACTTACTTCTAATTTACTAAACAAAGTCATTTAAATAATTGAGAAGCCATTCCTAATTAATTAAATGAAGTTATTTAATTAAATAAGAAAAGTGTCTCTAATTAATTAAAGATTATTTAATTAAATAGAAAAAGTAATTATGAGAGCACATCTCATTTTATTAAATTAAATATCTCAACAAAATCTCTCTTCAATTCAAAAAGGAAAATTTCTATTTCACTATTGATAAAAAATGAGTTAAATCAGTTAACTCCTTTTTCTACTCATATTGAATCATTTAACTTTTTATTTTACTCAAATTAAATCTGTTAACTCCCTCTAATTTGGAAATCTCCCTTTATGACTGAACTTCAACTTTAATTTTGACAGTTGATTGAAATCGATCTCTACTGTTCATGAATTCAAGGAAAGTCTATTTAAGAGACCCTCTTCTCTTCATTTTGAAAGGTTGAATGAGAATTTGCATCGAATTGTTAATAGAATTCATACTCACATTTTCTCATATTCACATACGCAAAGATCAAATTTGACCAAAAGTTGATCAGATTTAACGACGGTTGACTTGAGTTGACTAGTTTTCAAAAGAATTTTGAAATAATTAAATGAAATTATTTAATTAAATGTAGTACTTACTTCTAATTAATTAAACAAAGTTACTTAATTAAATCAGAAACCATTTCTAATTAATTAAATGAAGTTATTTAATTAAATAAGAAAAGTGTCTCTAATTAATTAAAGATTATTTAATCAAATAGAAATAGTAATTATGAGAGCATATCACATTTTAGTAAATTAAATATCTCAACAAAATCTCTCTTCAGTTCAAAAAGGGAAATTTTCAGTTCCCTATTGATAAAAAATGAGTTAAATCAATTAACTCCTTTTTCTACTCAAATTGAATCAGTTAACTCCTTATTTTACTCAAATGAAATCTGTTAACTTTCTTTAATTTGCAAATCTCCCTTTATGACTGAATTTTAGTTTGGAAATCTCCCTTCCATCCCGACCGTTGATTGAAATCGATCTCAACCGTTGATGAATTCTAAGAAAGTCTATTTAAGAGACTCTCATCTCTTCATTTTGAAAGTTTTAATAAGAATTTGCATCGAATTGTTGTTGGAATTCATACTCACATTTGCTCATATTCACATATGCAAAGATCAAGTTTGACCAAAAGTTGATCAGATTTAACCACGGTTCACTAATTTTGAAAAGAATTTTGAAATAATTAAACGAAATTATTTAATTAAATGGAGTACTTACTTCTAATTAATTTAAAAAAGTTATTTAATTAAATGAGAAGTCATTCCTAACTAATTAAATGAAGTTATTTAATTAAATAAGAAAAGTGTCTCTAATTAATTAAAAATTATTTAATTAAATAGGAAAAGTAATTATGGGAGCATATCTCATTTTATTAAATTAAATATCTCAACAAAATCTCTCTTCAGTTCGAAAGGGAAAATTTTCATTTCACTATCGATAAAAAAAGAGTTAAATCAGTTAACTCCTTTTTCTACTCAAATTGAATCAGTTAACTCCTTAATCTAATTAATTAAATCTGTTAACTCCCTTTAATTTGAAAATCTCATTTTATGACTGAACTTCACCTTTAATCTTGACCGTTGATTGAAATTGATCTCAACCATTGATCAATTCCAGAAAAGTCTATATAAGAGACCCTCATCTCTTCATTTTGAAAGGTTGAATTAGAATTTGCATCAAATTGTTGCTGGAATTCATACTCACATACACAAAAATCAATTTTGAGCAAAACTTGACCAGATTTAACCACGGTTGACTTGAGTTGACCAGTTTTGAAAAGAATTTTTAGATAATTAAACAAAATTATTTAATTAAATGGAGTACTTACTTCTAATTAATTAAACAAAGTTATTTAATTAAATGACAAGCCATTCCTAACTATTTAAATGAAGTTATTTAATTAAATAAGAAATTTTTCTCTAATTAATTAAAGATTATTTAATTAAAAAGAAAAAGTAATTATGAGAGCATATCTCATTTTATTAAATTAAATATCTCAACAAAATCTCTGTTTAGTTGAAAAAGGGAAATTTCAAGTTCACTATTGATCAAAAATGAGTTAAATCAGTTAACTCCTTTTTCTACTCAAATTGAGTCAGTTAACTCCTTATTTTACTCAAATTAAATTTGTTAACACCTTTTAATTTGGAAATCTCCCTTTATGACTGAACTTCACCTTTAATACTGACCATTAATTGAAATCGATCTCAACCATTGATGAATTCCAAGAAAGTCTATTTAAAAGACCCTCATCTCTTCATTTTGAAAGGTTGAATGAGAATTTGCATCGAATTGTTGCTAGAATTCATACTCACATTTGCTCATCTTCACATATGCAAAGATCAAGTTTGACCAAAAGTTGACCAGATTTAACCACGGTTGACTTGAGTTGACTAGTTTTGAAAAAAAAATTGAAATAATTAAATGAAATTATTTAATTAAATTGAGTAGTTACTTCTATTTAATTAAAAAATTTTATTTAATTAAATGAGAAGCCATTCCTAATTAATTAATTGAAGTTATTTAAGTAAATAGGAAGTGTGTCTCTAATTAATTAAAAATTATTTAATTAAATAGAAAAAGCAATTATGAAAGCATATCTCATTTTATTAAATTAAACATCTCAACAAAATCTCTCTTCAGTTCAAAAAGGGAAATTTCCAGTTCACTATTATTCAAAAATGAGTTAAATCAGTTAACTCCTTTTTCTACTCAAATTGAATCAGTTAACTCCTTATTTTGCTCAAATTAAATCTTTTAACTCCCTTTAATTTGGAAATGTCCCTTTATGAATGAACTTCACCTTTAATCCTGATCGTTGATTGAAATCGATCTCAACAATTGATGAATTTCAGGAAAGCCTATTTAAGAGACCCTCATATCTTCATTTTGAAAGGTTGAATGAGAATTTGCATCGAATTGTTGCTAGAATTCATACTCACATTTACTCATATTCACATACGCAAATATCAAGTTTGACCAAAAGTTGACCATATTTCACCACAATTGACTTGAGTTGACTAGTTTCGTAAAGAATTTTGAAATAATTAAACGAAATTATTTAATTAAATGGAGTACTTACTTCTAATTAATTAAACAAAGTTATATAACTAAATGAGAAGCCATTCCTAATTAATTAAATGAAGTTATTTAATTAAATAAGAAAAGTGTCTCTAATTAATTAAAGATTACTTAATTAAATAGAAAAAGTAATTATGAGAGCATATC
Source organism: Cupressus sempervirens (assembly GCA_028749045.1). Lineage (NCBI taxonomy): Eukaryota > Viridiplantae > Streptophyta > Pinopsida > Cupressales > Cupressaceae > Cupressus > Cupressus sempervirens. Next base: position 126,219,156 of record CM053783.1, read on the forward strand.
TCATTTTATTAAATTAAATATCTCAACAAAATCTCTCTTCAGTTCAAAAAGGGAAATTTTTAGTTTACTATTGATAAAAAATGAGTTAAATCAGTTAACTCCTTTTTCTACTCGAATTGAATCAGTTAACTCCTTATTTTACTCAAATTAAATTTGTTAACTTCCTTTAATTTCAAAATCCCCCTTTATGACTGAACTCCACCTTAAATCCTGACCGTTGATTGAAATCGATCTCAATCGTTGATGGATTTCAGGAAAGTCTATTTAAGAGACCCTGATCTCTTCATTTTGAAAGGTTGAATGAGAATTTGCATCAAATTGTTGCTAGAATTCATAATCAAATTTGTTCATATTGACATACACAAACATCAAGTTTGACCAAAAGTTGACCAGATTTAACCACGGTTGAATTGAGTTGACTAGTTTCAAAAAAAATTTGAAATAATTAAACAAAATTATTTAATTAAATGGAGTGCTTACTTCTAATTAATTAAATAAAGTTATTTAATTAAATGAGAAGTCATTCCTAATTAATTAAATAAAGTTATTTAATTAAATAAGAAGAGTGTCTCTAATTAATTAAAGATTATTTAATTGAATAGAAAAAGTAATTATGAGAGCATATCTCATTTTATTAAATTAAATATCTCAACAAAATCTCTCTTCAGTTCAAAAAGGAAAATTTTCAGTTCACTATTGATAAAAAATGAGTTAAATCAGTTGACTCCTTTTTCTATTCAAATTGAATCAGTTAACTCCTTATTTCACTCAAATAAAATATGTTAACTCCCTTTAAATTGGAGATCTCCCTTTCTGACTGAACTTCACCTTTAATACTTATCGTTGACTGAAATCGATCTCAACCAGTGATGAATTCTAGGAAAGTCTATTTAAGAGACCCTCATCTCTTCATTTTGAAAGGTTGAATGAGAATTTGCATCGAATTGTTGCTGAAATTCATACTCACATTTGCTCATATTCACATGCGCAAAGATCAAGTTTGACCAAAAGTTGACCAAATTTGACCACGGTTGACTTGAGTTGACTAGTTTTGAACAGAATTTTGAAATAATTAAACGAAATTATTTAATTAAATGGAGTACTTACTTCTAATTAATTAAACATTGTTATTCAATTAAATGAGAAGCCATTCTTAATTAATTAAACAAAGTTATTTAATTAAATAAGAAATGTGTCTCTAATTAATTAAAGATTATTTAATTAAATAGAAAAAGTAATTATGAGACCATATCTCATTTTATTAAATAAAATATCTCAACAAAATCTTGCTTGAGTTCAAAAAGAAAAATTTTCAGTTCACTATTGATAAAAAAGGAGTTAAATCAGTTAACTATTTTTTTTGCTCAAATTGAATTAGTTAACTCCTTATTTTACTTAAATTAAATTTGTTAACTCCCTTTAATTTGGAAATTTTCCTTTATGACTAAACTTCACCTTTAATACTGACCGTTGATAGAAATCGATCTCAGCCGTTGATGAATTCTAGGAAAGCCTATTTAAGAGACTCTTATCTCTTCATTTAGAAAGGTTGAATGAGAATTTGCATTGAATTCTTACTGGAATTCATAGTCACATTTGCTCATATTCACATATGCAAAGATCAAGTCTGACCAAAAGTTGACCAAATTTAACCACGGTTGATTTGAGTTGACTAGTTTTGAAAAGAATTTTGAAATAATTAATCAAAATTATTTAATTAAATGGAGTACTTATTTCTAATTAATTTAAAAAAATTATTTAATTAAATCAGAAGCCATTCCTAATTAATTAAATGAAGTTATTTAATTAAATAAGAAAAGTTTCTCTAATTAATTAAAGATTATTTAATTAAATAGAAAAAGTAATTATGAGAGCATATCTCATTTTATTCAACTAAATATCTCAAAAAAATCTCTCTTCAGTTCAAAAAGGAAAATTTTGAGTTCACTATTTATGAAAAATGAGTTAAATCGGTTAACTCCTTTTTCTACTCAAATTGAATCAGTTAACTCTTTATTTTACTCAAATTAAATCTGTTAACTGAATTTAATTTGAAAATCTACCTTTATGACTGAACTTCACCTTTAATCCTAACCGTTGATTGAAATCGATCTTAACCGTTGATGAATTCCAAGAAAGTCTATTTAAGAGACCCTCATTTCTTCATTTTGAAAGAATGAATGAGAATTTGCATCGAATTTTTGCTAGAATTCATACTAACATTTGCTCATATTCACATACACAAAGATCAAGTTTAACCAAAAGTTGACCAGATTTAACCACGGTTGACTTGAGTCGACTAGTTTCAAATTTTTTTTTTGAAATAATTAAATGAAATTATTTAATTAAATGGAGTACTTACTTCTAATTAAATAAACAAAGTTATTTAATTAAAGGAGAAGCCATTCCTAATTAATTAAATGAAGTTATTTAATTAAATAAGAAAAGTGTCTCTAATTAATTAAAGATTATTTAATTAAATAGAAAAAGTAATTATGAGAGCATATCTTATTTTATTAAATTAAATATCTCAACAAAATCTCTCTTCAGTTCAAAAAAAGAAATTTCTGATTCACTATTGATCGAAAATGAGTTAAATCGGTTAACTCTTTTTTCTACTCAAATTGAATCAGTTAACTCCTTATTTTACTCAAATTAAATGTGTTAACTCCCTTTAATTTGAAAATCTCTCTTTATGACTAAACTTTACATTTTATCCTGACCGTTGATTGAAATCGAACTCAACCGTTGATGAATTCTAGAAAAGTCTATTTATTTTAAAATGTTGAATGAGAATTTGCATCGAATTGTTGCTAGAATTCATACTCACATTTGCTCATATTCACATACGCAAAGATCAAGTTTGACCAAAAGTTGACCAGATTTAACCACGGTTGACTAGTTTCAAAATAAATTTGAAATAATTATATGAATTATTTAATTAAATGGAGTAGTTACTTCTAATTAACTAAACAAATTTATTTAATTAAATGAGATGTCATTCCTAATTAATTAAATGAAGTTATTTAATTAAATAAGAAAAGTTTCTCTAATTAATTAAAGATTATTTAATTAAATAGAAAAAGCAATTATGAGAGCATATCTCATTTTATTAAATTAAAAATTTGAACAAAATCTCTCTTCATTTCAAAAAGAGAAATTTCCGGTTCACTATTGATAAAAAATGAGTTAAATTAGTTAACTCCTTTTTCTACTCAAAGTTTAATCAGTTAACTCCTTATTTTACTCAAATTTAAATCTGTTAACTCCCTTTAATTTGGAAATCTCCCTTTATGACTGAACTTCACTTTTAAATCTTGACCGTTGATTGAAATTGTCTCAACCGTTGATGAATTCCAAGAAAGTCTATTTAAGAGACTCTCATCTATTCATTTTGAAAGGTTGAATGAGAATTTGCATCGAATTGTTGCGTGAATTCATACTCACATTTGCTCATATTCACATAGGCAAAGATCAAGTTTGACCAAAAGTTAACTAGATTTGACCACGGTTGACTTGAGTGGACTAGTTTAAAATTTTCTTTTGAAATGATTAAACTAAATTTATTCTAATTAAATAGAGTACTTACTTCTAACTAAATAAAAAAAGTTATTTAATTAAATGAGAAGCCATTCCTAATTAATTAAATGAAGTTATTTAATTAACTAAGAGAAGTGTCTCTAATTAATTAAAGATTATTTAATTAAATAGTAAAAGTAATTATGAGAGCATATCTCATTTTATTAAGTTAAATATCTCAACAAAATCTCTCTTTAGTTCAAAAAGGGAAATTTCTAGTTCAATATTGATAAAAAATGAGTTAAATCAGTTAACTCCTTTTTCTACTCAAATTGAATCAGTTAACTCCTTAGTTTAGTCAAATTAAATCTGTTAACTCCCTTTAATTTGGAAATATTCTTTTATGACTGAACTTCACCTTTAATCCTGACCGTTGATTGAAATCGATCTCAACCATTGATGAATTCCAGTAAAGTCTATTTAAGAGACCCTCATCTCTTTATTTTTTAAGGTTGAATGAGAATTTGCATCAAATTGTTGCTTCAATTCATACTCACATTTGCTCATATTCACATACGCAGAGATAAAGTTTGACCAAAAGTTGACCAGATTTAGTTGCGGTTGACTTGAGTTGACTAGTTTCGAAAAGAATTTTGAAATAATTAAACAAAATTATTTAATTAAATGGAGTACTTACTTCTAATTAATTAAACAAAGTTATTTAATTAAATGGAGTACTTACTTCTAATTAATTAAACAAATTTATTTAATTAAATGAGAAGCCATTCCTGATTAATAAAATGAAGTTATTTAATTAAATAGAAAAAGTAATTATTAGAGCATATCTCATTTTATTAAATTAAATATCTCAACAATATATCTCTTCAGTTCAAAAAGGGAAATTTTCAGTTCACTATTGATCAAAAATGAGTTAAATCAACTAACTCATTTTTCTACTCAAATTGAATCAGTTAACTCCTTATTTTACTCAAATTAAACCTGTTAACTCCCTTTAATTTGGAAATCTCCCTTTATGAGTGAACTTCACTTTTAATCCTGACCGTTGATTGAAATCGATCTCAACCGTTGATGAATTCCAACAAAGTCTATTTAAGAGACCCTCATCTCTTCATTTTGAAAGGTTGAATGAGAATTTGCATCGAATTGTTGTTGAAATTCATACTCACATTTGCTCATATTCACATACGCAAAGATCAAGTTTGACCAAAAGTTGACCCGATTTAACCACAGTTGACTTCAGTTGACTAGTTTCGAAAAGAATTTTGAAATAATTAAACGAAGTTATTTATTTAAATATAGTACTTACTTCTAATTAATTAAACAAAGTTATTTAATTAAATGAGAAGCCATTCCTAATTAATTAAATGAAGTTATTTAATTAAATAAGAAAAGTGTCTCTAATTAATTAAAGATTATTTAATTAAATAGAAAAAGTAATTATGAGAGCATATCTCATTTTATTAAATTAAATATCTCAACAAAATCTCTCTTCAGTTCAAAAAGGGAAATTTCTAGTTCACTATTGATAAAAAATGAGTTAAATTAGTTAACTCCTTTTTCTACTCAAATTGAATCAGTTAACTCCTTATTTTACTCAAATTAAATCTGTTAACTCTTTTTAATTTAGAAATCTCTCTTTATGACTAAACTTCACCTTTAATCCTGACTGTTGATTGAAATCGATCTCAATCGTTGATGAATTCCAGGAAATTCTATTTAAGAGACTCTCATCTCTTCATTTTGAAAGGTTGAATGAGAATTTGCATCGAATTGTTGCTAGAATTCATACTCACATTTGCTCATATTCACATACGCAAAGATGAAGTTTGACCAAGAGTTGACCAAATTTAACCACGGTTGACTTGAGTTGACTAGTTTTGAAAAGAATTTTGAAATAACTAAAGGAAATTATTTAATTAAATGGAGTACTTACTTCTAATTAATTAAACAAAGTTATTTAATTAAATGAGAAGCCATTCGTAACTAATTAAATGAAGTTATTTAATTAAATAAGAAAAGTGTCTCTAATTAATTAAAGATTATTTAATAAATAGAAAAAGTAATTATGAGAGCATATCTCATTTTATTAAATTAAATATCTCAACAAAATCTCTCTTCAGTTCAAAAAGGGAAATTTCCAGTTCACTATTGATAAAAAATGAGTTAAATGAGTTAACTCTTTTTTCTACTCAAACTGAATCAGTTAACTCCTTATTTTACTCAAATTAAATCTGTTAACTCCCTTTAATTTGGAAATCTCCCTTTTATGACTGAACTTCACCTTTAATCCTGACCGTTGACTAAAATCGATCTCAACCGTTGATGAATTCAGGGAAAGTCTATTTAAGAGACACTCATCTCTTCATTTTGAAAGGTTGAATGAGAATTTGCATCGAATTGTTGCTAGAATTTATACTCACATTTGCTCATATTCACATACGCAAAGATCCAGTTTGACCAAAAGTTGACCAGATTTAACCATGGTTAACTTGAGTTGATTAGTTTCGAAAAGAATTTTAAAATAATTAAACGAAATTATTTAATTAAATGGAGTAGTTACTTCTAATTAATTAAACAGAGTTATTTAATTAAATGAGAAGCCATTCCTAATTAATTAAATGAAGTTATTTAATTAAATAAGAAAAGTGTCTGTAATTAATTAAAGATTATTTAATTAAATAGAAAAAGTAATTATGAGAGCATATCTGATTTTATTAAATTAAATATCTCAACAAAATCTCCCTTCAGTTCAAAAAGGGAAATTTCCAGTTCACTATTGATCAAAAATGAGTTAAATCAGTTAACTCCTTTTTCTACTCAAATTGAATCAGTTAATTCTTTATTTTACTCAAATTAAATCTATTAACTCCCTTTGATTTGGAAATCTCCTTTTATGACTAAACTTCACCTTTAATCCTGACCGTTGATTGAAATCAATCTCAACCGTTGATGAATTCCAAAAAAGTCTATTTAAGAGACCCTCATCTCTTCATTTTGAAAGGTTGAATGGGAATTTGCATCGAATTGTTGCTGAAATTCATACTCACATTTGCTCATATTGACATACGCAAAGATCAAGTTTGACCAAAAGTTGACCAGATTTAACCACGATTGACTTGAGTTGACTAGTTTCGAAAAGAATTTTGAAATAATTAAACGAAATTATTTAATTAAATGGAGTACTTACTTCTAATTAATTAAACATAGTTATTTAATTAAATGAGAAGCCATTCCTAATTAATTAAATGAAGTTATTTAATTTGTGAGGCCTCACCTAATTCATCATAGTACCAATGAGATAATTGCATTACAGTGATTTTAATCCTATGTTTGATACACTTTTAAGACTGTAGGGTTATGTCATTTTAATATCTGCATTTTGATGATCCGCAATTACCTCTGCATATGATGACCTAATTGATGCATTGAATGATTCTATTTCATGTTCTAAGCTATTGACATTGCCTTAATAGAAATTGAATGGTAGAAATGCTTGTAATATAATAAGGTAATGTTGAAGTGAAAATTAGAGTTAAAAGATAAATTTTGTTATGCATTGAGACCTAACCCGCATACCTAGGGATTCAATAGTTATGGATTCAGCATCTTGTCGTAGAATATGAAGTTATTCAGAATATTAAATTGACCATGTTATGTTGATAAGTAAAGTTTAGTTTTATAGTATTTTGAACATTTTACATGGAAATTGTTAGAAGAAGTAATGTAATTATAAGGAATGAAGTATGGAACTCAAATGTCGAATGTGATATGTAAGGTTTGATATTTTAATATTTTGAATGTTATATTTGAAATGATTAAGAAAGCGAAAGTTAATTTTAGATGATGAAATATATTCAAGTCTAATGTTGAATGAGATAATGATTTATTTTACATATGCTTATATGATTTTCTTGGACTACTGATGCTCGAGTTTAGTGTGCAGGAATTTGACTATGGGTTAAAGGGGAATTAAGGCTCAAACTACTACAAACATAACATAACCAAAGTTGAATCAGTTGAAAAGATTCAAACCTAATTGTAATGTGTTTTATTTCGTATATGAATTCTATGTGTGCGTAGTAGCCTAGTTCATGTATTATTGTAAAACAAGTCATTTTTTTTAATATAATGTGATATTTTGTGTGTGTCACTTGAAACTTGTGCTTGTTATGTGATATGACATGTTATTGGTCAATGGATCATGTGGCCACCTTATTTCGTGATAAATGCCTCAATTGAGGAATTTGATTATTGCCTTAGTCAGTAAAAGGACAAGGTCATCACCTTGGGGAATTTGAAATTTGAATCACCTAGCTATGGGAGGGTCATAAAGTAACTTTAAGGTAAGTTGGGATTAAAATTAACCCCACCCATGTTAGTACTATAGGCTAGGGAGCTATTAATGACCTCTAGGGTGTCTAGTGGACCTAGGAGACCCCATGAAAATGGCATTCTTTATGAAATCCGAAAATGAGAAGGATATATATATATATATATATAGAGGTATGGCTAAATGAGGAAGGAAGTAACTGAAGTATGGGTTTGTAGGAAGCTAAAGCTGTTGGTTGTGTGTGGTGGAGGATGTTGTGTTGGTAGTGTGTGTGGTGGAAGATGTTTATGAAGCCCCGAAAGGGCATGATATTATGAAGCCCCGAAAGGGCCTTGTATTTTGTTGATTTAGCCCCGAAAGGGAATGAGTTTTATGGAAAATATGATATGAAATGGTAAACCTCCTTGTGTTTCCACGTTCACCCTATGTTCAAGGTTCCAATGGTGAGCCTTTGTGAAATATCCTTGGGATGGGATTTGTTGTAGTTTTGTTATGTGGTGTATATGTTTCTTACAAGTGTGTATGTGGATTTTGTTTGAACCTTGTTCCCCTAGCGCGGGGGTGGTCTCTTTGAGGCCTATGGTTGGGTGGAAAGCACCCATGGTCCTTATTGTTTTGTTGTGATGCATTTTCAAGTTCTTAGAGAAAAATCTTTGAAACTTGGAGTCCTTGTTATCTTCCATGTGCATAGGAGGAGAAGACAATATTGCATTGAGATGAGATAGAGAGAAAAACTCCATTTTGTTATGTGAGCCTAAATATATTGTAAGAGAAAGCTACTGTCTTGGTTTGATTGTCAATGGAAAGTTTGTGAGTGGTCATGTGTAGTAAAAGTATTTTCCATTGTGTATATTATGATATGTTGACTTCGCCACCTTTTTGTGTATCATGAGGGTATCACTGAAGATAATTCATTGTAATAATATTGTTGTTTTATTGGATGGTAACACTAATTAGAGATCCAAATTACTTGATGCTCTTGAGTGGAATGCAAAAGAAATTTGATATCATAGAAGAGATAATATTCATAGGAAGGATTATCTTGGTGCATTGCTATTATCATTTTAGTTCCATTGTTTACCAATTGTGAATGTACATTCAAATCTAGATCTACATAAGAAGATAATGTTGAGAAAATGGTTTCTAAATTTCATAATTCATAGACAGGGATAATCCAGATAACTTCATATAAAGTCTTGTCATGAAATGTTGAGTTATTGGATTAAGTTAATGTTTTGAATGCTAAATGAATCACAATTTTAAAACTATACTTAGTTTATAATTATCTCCTAATTATCCTTGCAATAACTTACCTTGAATATCCTAGATTACAGAAGAAGAAAATCAAGTGATGATATAAAATATACAAGACTTAAGACATAAGCTTGCTGTAGGTGTACATTTTATCCTCTGGAAAATGTATGAGAAAGTAAAATAAATCTCTTCTCTTAATATAGACATTAAAATATTCAAGAGTATTGCTTAGACTCCTAGGACCCTATAACCTATAAACCATATTTTAACATAATAAACTAACCATCATATTCATTGCATTAGAAGGGAACTCATATTAGATACATAACTTGAGTCAACACCCTATCAAATCAAAAGAAACTTTTTTGAAAAAATATATACAATGCTCATGTTAAACAAACCTAAACTACCACCAAGTAATATTTTAAACAAGACATAGCGTGACAAACAACCTACTATATTATCTACCCTAGGCTAGCATGGGTTGGTGAATGAGAAAACAATTTAATATGATATGGAGACCAAGGTATTTAATTTCTCTGACATGACCAAGACTTATTTCATCCACCTATTCCCTAGGTGTTTTGTGCCTTCAAATATTATATTGGAATATCGTGCAAGTTTATGACATAATTCTGACAAGAGGGAATGGCTTCCATTTTGTCCTTGACGCCTTGATTTGCCTTGGAAGAAGTTATGGCATTTTATATGTCTTTCTTCACCCACCTAATTAAGACTAGGATAAACTCCACGCTACCAACAATATGGGACCAAGTAGCAAGTCGATTAATATGGGAATTCGAAATGCATATCTTCTAGCTCAAAATTAATAGGATTTGACTCATGGAAAAGGCGCCTATGCTTGTCTTGGCCAAAACTTTGGTAAGTGAGTCCACCATGGAGAGAAACCCAAGGAATTCGCTTGGTCTATGGGTAAGTGAAGACGATTATGGGGTAGTAGCACGTGGGTAGTAGGGTGATTTGGAACTTTGCTAGAGAAAAAGTATTTCATCTTCTTAAAAGAAATGTGAGTGGGGTCAAGTTAATGGACTATGAATAATAGGGTATTTTAGATAGATGGATAGTTAATATGTTGATATGCATTCATTTTGTTACCTTAGTATTAGTAAGGATAGATTATCTTTTAAAATCATTCTTTTATGATATATGTTTATATAAATGAATTGATCATTCTTTTCACTACAATTTCAATTGTAGTAGGTATTGACCCTAATATTAAAATGTGATGTCGCTTGCATTAGAGATATAATATGAATAATAAATAGATAATTCAATCTTAATAACTATGTCAATGAAAGATGTAAGTTGGGATATGAAAAAATAAAAATATACACCCATTGATTTTGGGAACATTTTAATACTCTAGAAAAGTGTTAATTATGTATATATTGTTATTTGAATTGATTTCCTAGAGTAGCATAGTTGGCATCAAAGTTGATGATAGTTCTAATGGATGGTTATTCGAGGGTTACATGGATTGAAGAAATGTTAACTCATTGACAAATTAGTAAAGATGACATTGAAATGTGGAGTACAGGTTGAAGTAGTAGGTATGAGTATTCTCCTTCCAAACCCTGGGTCAGTAGATGTCAGAGGGATGTCCAACGCAGTGATGATATAGTTGTAACACACATATGTCTTTTGGAGGTTATTTAGATTTATGAAATTAAATAATTAAGAATAATAATAATAATAATAATTTATAAAAAAATTGTGCTTAATGTACATTTAGGGTAAAGTTTGGGCATGACATAATTAAATAAGAAAAGTGTCTCTAATTAATTAAAAATTATTTAATTAAATAGAAAAAGAAATTATGACAGCATATCACATTTTATTAAATTAAATATCTCAACAAAATCTCTCTTCAGTTCAAAAAGGGAAATTTCCAGTTCACTATTAATCAAAAATGAGTTAAATTAGTTAACTCCCTTTTCTACTCAAATTGAATTAGTTAACTCCTTATTTTACTCAAATTAAATTTGTTAACTCCCTTTAGTTTGGAAATCTCCCTTTATGACTGAACTTCACCTTTACTACTGACTGTTGATTGAAATCAATCTCAACCATTGATGAATTCCAAAAAAGTCTATTTAAGAGACCCTCATCTCTTCATTTTGAAAGGTTGAATGAGAATTTTGCATCGAATTGTTGCTGGAATTCATACTCACATTTGCTCATATTCACATACGCAAAGATCAAGTTTGACCAAAAGTTGTCTAGATTTAACCACGGTTGACTTGAGTTGACTAGTTTTGAAAACAATTTTGAATTAATTAAATGAAATTATTTAATTAAACAGAGTACTTACTTCTAATTAATTAAACAAAGTTATTTAATTAAATGAGAAGCCATTCCTAATTAATTAAATGAAGTTATTTAATTAAATAAGAAAATTGTCTCTAATTAATTAAAGATTATTTAATTAAATGGGAAAAGTAATTATGAGAGCATATCTTATTTTATTAAATTAAATATCTCAAAAAAATCTCTCTTCAGTTCAAAAAGGAAAATTTCCAGTTCACTATTGATAAAAAATGAGTTAAATCAGTTGACTCCTTTTTCTACTCAAATTGAATCAGTTAACTCCTTATTTTACTCAAATTAAATCTGTTAACTCCCTTTAAATTGGAAATCTCCCTTTATGACTGAACTTCACCTTTAATTCTGACCGTTGATTGAAATCGATCTCAACTGTTGATGAATGCCAGGAAAGTCTACTTAAGAGACCCTCATCTCTTCATTTTGAAAAGTTGAATGAGAATTTGCATTGAATTGTTGCTAGAACGCATACTCACATTTGCTCATATTAACATACTCAACGATCAAGTTTGACCAAAAGTTAACCAGATTTAACCACGATTGACTTGAGTTGACTAGTTTCGAAAAGAATTTTGAAATAATTAAACGAAATTATTTAATTAAATGGAGTACTCTCTTCTAATTAATTAAACAAAGTTATTTAATTAAATGAGAAGCCATTCCTAATTAATTAAATGAAGTTATTTAATTAAATAAGAAAAGTGTCTCTAATTAATTAAAAATTATTTAATTAAATGAAAAAAGTAATTATGAGAGCATATCTCATTTTATTAAATTAAATATCTCAACAAAACCTCTCTTCAGTTCAAAAAGGGAAATTTCCAGTTCACTATTGATAAAAAATGAGTTAAATCAGTTGACTCTTTTTTCTACTCAAATTGAATCAGTTAACTCATTTTACTCAAATTAAATCTGTTAACTCCCTTGAATTTGAAAATCTCCCTTTATGACTGAACTTCACCTTTAATTCTGACCGTTGATTGAAATCGATCTCAACTGTTGATGAATGCCAGGAAAGTCTACTTAAGAGACCCTCATCTCTTCACTTTGAAAGGTTGAATGAGAATTTGCATCGAATTGTTGGTGGAATTCATACTCACATTTGCTCATATTCACATATGCAAAGATCAAGTTTGACTAAAAGTTGACTAGATTTAACCACGGTTGGCTTGAGTTGACTAGTTTCGAAAAGAATTTTGAAATAATTAAACAAAATTATTTAATTTAATGGAGTACTTACTTCTAATTAATTAAACAAAGTTATTTAATTAAATGAGAAGTCTTTCTTGTAACTCCCCGCCAAAGGATCCAAAGAATTAACCTAGAGTTTCACTAAGTTTGGTAACATTTTTTTTTTTACATGAAAGTAAATACCATACATAGCTTATTCACAATAACGGAAGCAATAGCAATGTCAATCTGAAAGTAAACATAACAGATTACATTCTTTAAAGATCTCTTAACGTTGAATTACATACAAGAATCCATCTAGTACAACATCCACATGATATAATAATGATAAGTCCAATGTTTAAACATTACATTTCCAAATGCTCAATCATCCTTTGTACATGTCACAGGGTATGACAAGCTCAAAGAATATACATAAGTAGAATAAGGTACATCATCCTATTCCAATCCATGATACATCAAAGTAGAGATAATCCCATGATACATCATCATAGAAGACACATACATCCATCATAAAGATCAAACAAAATAAACTAAGTGCACGGTTCCTCCCAATCGTTAATAGCATCATTAGACCATCGTGGGCCCTAGCCATCCCTCCGTGCGTAACATCCCAAATCACCAAAGAGATCATCGGTATTAACATAGTAGGAATGTCACTCCTAACATATACAACATCATATGTAGAAAGTAATCTAACATGCAAATATAAGCATAAGATAACATCATCTAACATATGCTAATCATCAATGAAAGGATACATATCCACCATCATGAAGGATGCATTAGCCACGATGTCTCAATGAGTCTCAAATGATAAGAGTGGAAAATACACTACCACCCGACCGCGTGTTACCTAAGTGGTCCACTCCCACCGTGCTAAGGAGATAATCAAGTCCCAAACAAGTTGTCAAAATCTCATAGCATAAATTTCTATAGTCCAAGAATCCTAAAAGTATACTAACTCAAAGGTTCCAATCACAAACTAACATCTAATCCCAGAGGCACACAATGACATGTAGGAACCTACTATGCAAGCGGGAAAGTGTCATCGCATTTATCACGTACAAGTTATCCTGGCAGTTAGCTAAACTCCACGGGTCTATACTGATCTCATGTGGCCACTAGTATCCTCTCATACTGACAAGGCATACTATGAAATGCAAAGTGGCAACCATGCGTCTCACTACTCCCATCCTAGCCTGTACAAGCGCTCAAAGCATGGGCGAGAACAAAAAACTTATCTTTTTAAGTTCATTCAGTTAGTATTAGGTGTGAATGTTATCACTTATTAATCCAACTTACAATGAGTTACCCTGGCAGCCTCTTAGGGCCCCGGCCCCCATTGCAAGCCACTTCCCATCACTACATGTAGATATCCTACCCTAATGCTCATGGAATCATAAATCTTAAAATTACAAAAGATAATCCATAAAATCATCAAATATGCATAAAAGCATCAAATCTCCATGAGCAAGCATCCATAGAAAATCATGACCACAACAGCTCTCTATTGGAAACTGAAGTATCACTGATAATCAAAAGTATCCAATGGTTCTCAATAACCAAAATATATCTCAATCATACTGAACGAAGACTCCAAAAATGGTTGAGTCAAACATGTCATAACATGACATCATCAAGAATAAATCCACATTTTAGTCCCATCATGGCGACTAGAAAATAACTAAGGATAACTTATCGATGACCAAAAATAATGGTTAAGTCAAGTGTCTCATAAATAAAAAAATCTCAATTATAACAATCAGTATTCACATCCAATACATAGAGCATTCCATCACATAACCATGGTTGGGTTTATAAAGATCGAGATTAAAATATCATCATGACATCACAATCACATAACCCCCAAGCCTCTGGTAGACGTCCTATATTGGTCAACACTAGTCAACCCAAAACCCAAAACAATAGCATAAAGAATACACAATGTAAACACATGTTTTGGTTTTGCTAAGTTTTCAGTTTTGAATTCAAATGCAAAAGTCTTAGTTTACGTTACCCAAACTATATCAAGTGGAGAAATTTCAAGTTTTACCTAACCCATGTATTTGTTTGATAGATAAAAAGTTTCTCCATTAGACTCAATTTTCTAATTGATTTAATAATATTTTATTTATATAAACTCTGTTTGAAGATAGACATTTCCTATGAACAAAATTTCGATTATTTATTCTAAGTTTAATTAAATTAATTATTAATATCTCTTCATAATTGACAAGCTTAATAACAATATTTTAAATCATTAAAAAGAGTGACCCATTAATTGAGAGCTTTATCATTAATTATATATACATATATACTTATATACATACATACATACATACATACATACATACATACATACATACATATATATATATATACACATACATAAATATATATATTTAATAGCATTTAATAATTAATAACATTTCAGCATTTAAAACAAAATCGAAACTCAAATTGCATATGAAATAACGTTGCGGATTAAACCTTATATAATCTGAAACTCACATATAACTCAACATGATTTAAAATCGTGTGACTATTTAAAGTACCGCACCACAGGTACACTGCGGATCGCAGGTACCCTCGGATCTCGCAGGCCTACGGTGGGTGGGTTATATGATACCCGCCCAACATTTACATATATATATTTTAAAACATTTTCAATGTAACATTTTTTTATAACATTTTTTCGAAATGAAATTGAAATCGCAAATACATTTTAATGAGTATTACTGCGATAACTCGCTTGGCTTTCCAATTAATTATATATATATATATATACATATATGTATATATATATATATGTATATATATATATGTATATATATATGCATATGTATGTATATATATATATATATATATGTATATATATATATATATGTATGTATATATATATATATGTATATATATATATGTATATATATATATATATGTATACATATATATATATATACATACATATATATATATACATATATATATATACATATATATATATATATATATGTATATATATGTGTGTGTGTGTGTGTGTGTGTGTGTGTGTATACGCAGAGTTTTATACAGTATAAATTTATATACGAAAATATAGATCTGAACTATAGGAAACAATTATTTAAATGATAATGTAAATGTATTCGAAATTTAGATTAATTGAAAGATATCTGAATTTAAAAACAACTATAGATCACTTTGACAAATATTGATTGACAATCTAATTGATATTGTAAAGTCACTTTTAAGAAAACAATTAACTAAAATTAAAACTAAATATATATATCTAAAATTTATTAACTTTAAACATTTCAACTATCTAATCTTACTAAATTTAAATTTCATTTACTAACAGCTAACTAAATCTAATGCATACTAACTAAATCTAAATCAATAATACATTAAAACTAGTTTTTTTTTAAAAAACATATTAAAATAGAACTATAGTTCCACAAGTTAAATGATGATAGAACCTGTAATCTAGCACGATACATAATTTGTAACAAAATTAAACTTATCCTTTAAATTCTAATGAGATCACCATTCAATTAAAGCCAAATTAAAACTATAATTGCTACTATACTATATTAAAATATATATCTATTTAAAAATACTAGCTAATTAAAACGCAAACTATATTACATTTAATATAGATCTGATACAAAACTAACTTAATTTAATATAAAATAACTAAATTTACCTTCACAAAGATAAACAAAACTTGATTAAAATAACAACGAACTTTAATGACTAACACTAAAATGAATATTACTAAATTAATTATATATTAAAACTTAAACAAACATAATTAAACAACTAACTAATTAATACTAAAACTAACTAAATCTAATCTTAATACTAATACTAACAAACATATCCTAACTAAACACAATAAAACTAACAACTAATACTTATTAATAAAAACAAAATCAAAAGAAACTAAATTAAACTAACATATACTAAATCCTAACAACAACTAACCTACTCCCTTAACTTACTTTTAACCCAACAACATACCTAACCGCCCCACAAAACTCTCCTCCCAACCAAGCTTGGTGCGATCCCCAACATCCTCCTTGTCAAATTGACCCCCCTTCTTGACTTTCTCCCATGTGAAATAAATCTCAACCAAGGTTTATTTAAACATTTTTGTGTTTAAAGTTTCTTGTTACCTCTAAGCTCGTGCCCCATTCAAGATGGGACCTTCACCCAAGTTGGCGACCAAGGAGGCAGGGGTGACAAGATATTCCCTGACCTATGTCAGGCTTAGACAGCGCTAAATGCGCTTAGCATACTTGGGAGGTGTGGGAGGGGATGATGGGGAGGTGGGTCCCCCGTCCTCCCTCTTCCATACAAGGTATTAAATAAGAAAAGAACTCCATCAACTTGGTCGCCTATCCTTTAATAGGCAGCAATTGTTCAACATTGTATATTTTTTTTGTTAATTATTTAATTGTTAAATGTCCCATCCATAAGCTAGGTCGACCCTCACTTATAGAATTCATCATTAGTTCTTTTTGACTCTAGATTTGAATGAAAGAGATTTTTACCTTAGGTGCTTACTTTAGATTATTTTATTAGGATATGGCTTACTTGAAAATTAGGTATTCTCTTACTTTGTTTAGAAGATACTACAATATATTCCTTGATTATTATATTGGTCTATATTAGTAGATATTATTTCCACTTCTTCCATATAAAATCCAGAGAGTAAATTGTGTGTCTACAGCAAGCTTTATGTTTTATATCTTCTAACTTATATATCCTCTATTTTTTCTTTCTACTACCAAAGTCTAAGGCATCACGATATCTATTGCAATGATACATTAGAGAATCCTAACTATTGTTTGATAATCTAAATTGATGATCTCTTTCTTTTCTCCATTTGGCTAATAGCCTCAATACTAACAACACATAAGGAGTTAAATGAAAGAGATCTAACTATGCTCATCCATGGATTTAGAAAAATGGAGATACCTAATGTATATAGCTCACAAATTTTCAAGTATCTTATCATTCAGAATAATATTCATAACATGACTATGAGCCAAATTGCAAATTCATTATCTTAGCAATTCATTCTGTATGATAAAAAAAATTAACTCTTCACCTCTATAAACTTATATTCAAAACATTGCAAACAACATTACCATTCCATTGAATTTGAATTATCCATTTTAACCACAATGCAAGAATTGTTTTAACCCCATTAATCACAAAAAATAATCTTTCATTCATAATAGAATTTTCGTTTACATCATATAAGAAAACTTGAATTTTTGCCAAATTAAATCAACAGCATTATTTCCATCCTATTTTTGATGCACATCCATCTAAATTTAAATCACGATTAAGTCACATGATAACCAATTATACTCAAACACCAATTTTATTGGCCAACCTGATTCAAAGGCTCAGCCGGGAAAGAACCAGGAAGAAAACTCGGCTTTGTTTCCATTTATAACAAGCTTAAAATTTACAATAGGATATCAATCCCAAATTTCAACAATGAAATTGGATTTTCTTCATGACCCTCATCAAGGGATTTATAATGTTTTTGCAACTCATTATTTGAACCATGGATGGAACATAATCTGATTGGGTGACAACCAAGCATAACCAAGAGACAATCAAACATACATATTCATACATGGTTTACACAATAGGATTCACAATGAATCAAAACTAGGGAAAGGTGGATTCTTCCAACCAGGAGAAGTCAAGCACAACACCGACAGATGCCTAATCAGGGCTATAAACCAAGAACTTTCATTCTTCTATTTCAACATACCAAAATCATACAAGGCTTGTGCTAACAGGTAGGGGCCCATAACACCCTACCCTTTTCTCCCTCTTCTCATCCTGAGAAGAGACTCTACACTGGTTGGAGTCCGACTAAATAGACCTTTCCCAAAATTGGTCACTTCTGCCCTCTCCAAGGGTGAGTAATACCAAAACACCCATGCAAGAAAAATATCAAAATTGCAAACATAAACATGAAAGAAAATCATCCAAAAATAACATGGTTTTCAAAGCTTCCCAATATACCCACAAACACACAAACATTGAAACAACAACAAGGTAGCATAAGCATGAAACAAGAATAAAATCTGAACAAGAGAGAAGAGAAATCCAACCTTCACAAAGAGGTAATGGCAATGAACATGTTTGAGTAGAGTTTTTTTCTCCTTGCTTCAATCTTCAAGAACTCCTCTCTAAATGTAGAGATTGGGTAACCCCCTCCACAAGTCTAAGAAGGGCCTCTAAATAAGCCTCAAACTCAACCACCAAAAAGAGCAATAACTATTTCTACTCACTATAAATTTCAGAAACTCCTAACTCCACCTACACTATGGTTAAACCCTAAGTGGAGATGAGGTGAGGTAACTCAAGATAGCCATGGTCAATTTTCGCACAAAGGCAAAAAGAGACTTTTTGAGTGACCTCAAAAGTCAATAAAAGGGGCTTAGGGGTTGGAAAAGACCCCTAACCCATACCCATACCCTTTGGGTATAATAATTTCATGATTTAAGCCTTAGGAAAAAGGTTTAGAGCCAGACAAAATCTAAGAATAAAATAGGACCTACTAACTACTCTAACATTGCAAATTAAGCACTAATATGAATTAAGGGATGACTAACCTCGATTAAGAACCCAATAGAAAACTGACACCAACTAAACCAACTTGGGTCCAAAGGTTAAACAACTAACCCTAATTAGTGCACTGAAGAACATAAATAATTTACGAGTGTCAAGCGACACTAAAAGAACATAGTTACGAACATTAACATTTACTGATCACATAAGGATACATACATACATCTCACAATACAATACTTGAATTACGAACAACAAGGTTTCCAAAATTAACACATAGAGATCAGTTTTGTTCCTTTGTCGATTTCCATGAATAAAATATCTACACACTCATCGCACACATCAGTAATCCCAAAAATCACATGTACATATATACGTATCAAAAATTCACATAAATTGAAACATACATAAATCAGGGTTTCTTTCATCCTACAAAATTCTTAATCATAAAGATTCCAAAATCAATGTGTTAATCCTACATTTTACTTAATTCATCAACATACATATACATAAAGCATTAAATGACAGACATCAACTATCTGAAAATAACATCACACAACATGAAATAATATGATATGTTTGAGTATCCGATAATGTCTCGACATCTCGAGTCGTGAGTATCAAAAAGATAAAGTAAAAACTAAGGCCATGAGGAGTCACGGCGAGGCCTCACACAACTTTGACCAAAAGTTGATCAGATTTAACCACGGTTGAATTGAGTTGACAAGTTTCGAAAAGAATTTTGAAATAATTAAAAGAAATTATTTAATTAAATGGAGTACTTACTTCTAATTAATTAAACAAAGTCATTTAATTAAATGAGAAGCCATTCCTAATTAATTAAATGAAGTTATTTAATTAAATAAGAAAAGTGTCTCTAATTAATTAAAGAATATTTAATTAAAGAGAAAAAATAATTATGAGAGCATATCTCATTTTAGTAAATTAAATATCTCAACAAAATCTCTCTTCACTTCAAAAAGGAAAATTTTCAGTTTACTATTGATCAAAAATGAGTTAAATGAGTTAACTCATTTTTCTACTCAAATTGAATCAGTTAACTCCTTATTTTACTCAAATTAAATCTGTTAACTTCCTTTAATTTGGAAATCTCCCTTTATGATTGAACTTCACCTTTAATCCTGACCGTTGATTGAAATCGATCTCAACCATTGATGAATTCGAGGAAAGTCTATTTAAGAGACCCTCATATCTTCATTTTCAAAGGTTGAGTGAGAATTTGCATCGAATTGTTGCTGGAATTCATACTCACATTTGCTCATATTCACATACGCAAAGATCAAGTTTGACCAAAAGTTGACCAAATTTAACCACGGTTGACTTGAGTTGACTAGTATCGAAAAGAATTTTGAAATAATTAAACCAAATTATTTAATTAAATGGAGTACTTACTTCTAATTAATTAGACAAAGTTATTTAATTAAATAAGAAGTCATTCCTAACTAATTAAATGAAGTTATTTAATTAAATAAGAAAAGTGTCTCTAATTAACTAAAGAATATTTAATTAAATAGAAAAAGTAATTATGAGAGCATATCTCATTTTATTAAATTAAATATCTCAACAAAATCTCTCTTTAGTTCAAAAAGGGAAATTTCTAGTTCAATATTGATAAAAAATGAGTTAAATCAGTTAGCTCCTTTTTCTAATCAAATTGAATTAGTTAACTCCTTATTTTACTCAAATTAAATCTATTAGCTCCTTTTAATTTGGAAATCTCCCTTTATGACTGAACTTCACCTTTAATCCTGACCGTTGATTGAAATCGATCTCAACCGTTAATGAATTCCAAGAAAGTCTATTTAAGAGACCCTCATCTCCTCATTTTGAAAGGTTGAATGAGAATTTGCATCGAATTGTTGCTGAAATTCATACTCACATTTGCTCATATTCACATACGCAAAGATCAAGTTTCACAAAAAGTTGACCTTATTTAACCACGGTTGAATTGAGTTGACTAGTTTCGAAAAGAATTTTGAGATAATTAAATGAAATTATTTAATTAAATGGAGTACTTACTTATAATTAACTAAACAATAATTTAATTAAATAGAAAAAGTAATTATGAGCGCATATCTCATTTTATTAAATTAAATATCTCAACAAAATCTCTCTTCAGTTCAAAAAGGGAAATTTCCAGTTCACTCTTGATCAAAAATGAGTTAAATTAGTTAACTCCTTTTTCTACTCAAATTGAATCAGTTAACTCCTTATTTTACTAAAATTAAATCTGCTAACTCCCTTTAATTTAGAAATATCCCCTTATGACTGAACTTCACCTTTAATCCTGACCGTTGATTGAAATCGATCTCAACCGTTGATGAATTTTGAGAAAGTCTATTTAAGAGACCCTCATCTCTTCATTTTGAAAGGTTGAATGAGAATTTGCATAGAATTGTTGCTAGAATTCATACTCACATTTGCTCATATTCACATATGCAAACATCAAGTTTGACCAAAAGTTGACCAGATTTAACCACAGTTGACTTGAGTTGATTAGTTTTGAAAAGAATTTTGAAATAATTAAACGAAATTATTTAATTAAATGGAGTACTTACTTCTAATTAATTAAACAAAGTTATTTAATTAAATGAGAAGCCATTCCTAACTAATTAAATGAAGTTATTTAATTAAATAAGAAAAATGTCTCTAATTAAATAAAGATTATTTAATTAAATAGAAAAAGTAATTATGAGAGCATATCTCATTTTATTAAATTAAATATCTCAACAAAATCTATCTTCAGTTCAAAAAGGGAAATTTTCAGTTCACTATTGATAAAAAATGAGTTAAATCAGTTAACTCATTTTTTTACTCAAATTGAATTAGTTAACTCCTTATTTTACTCAAATTAAATTTGTTAAATTCCTTTAATTTGTAAATCTCCCTTTATGACTGAACTTCACCTTTAATCCTAACCGTTGATTGAAATCAATCTCAACCATTGATGAATTCCAAGAAAGTCTATTTAAGAGACCCTCATCTCTTCATTTTGAAAGGTTGAATGAAAATTTGCATCGAATTGTTGCTGGAATTCATACTCACATTTGCTCATATTCACATACGCAAAGATCAAGTTTGACCAAAAGTTGACTAAATTTAGCCATGGTTGACTTGAGTTGACTAGTTTCGAAAAGAATTTTGAAATAATTAAATGAAATTATTTAATTATATGGAGTACTTATTTCTAATTAATTAAGCAAAGTTATTTAATTAAATGGGAAGCCATTCTTAATTAATTAAATGAAGTTATTTAATTAAATAAAAAAAGTGTCTCTAATTAATTAAAGATTATTTAATTAAATAGAAAAAGTAATTATGGGAGCATATCTAATTTTATTAAATTAAATATCTCAACAAAATCTCTCTTCAGTTCAAAAAGGGAAATTTCCAGTTCACTGTTGATCAAAAAAGAGTTAAATCAGTTAACTCCTTTTTCTACTCAAATTGAATCAGTTAACTCCTTATTTTACTCAAATAAAATCTGTTAACTCCCTTTAATTTGGAAATCTCCCTTTATGACTAAACTTCACCTTTAATCTTGACTGCTGATTGAAATCGATCTCAACCGTTGATGAATTCTAAAAAAGTCTATTTAAGAGACCCTCATCTCTTCATTTTGAAAGGTTGACAGAGAATTTGCATCCAATTGTTGCTGGAATTCATACTCAC
Source organism: Cupressus sempervirens (assembly GCA_028749045.1). Lineage (NCBI taxonomy): Eukaryota > Viridiplantae > Streptophyta > Pinopsida > Cupressales > Cupressaceae > Cupressus > Cupressus sempervirens. The sequence continues at coordinate 126,242,107 of CM053783.1, forward strand.
ATTTGCTCATATTCACATACGCAAAGATCAAGTTTGACCAAAAGTTGACCAAATTTGACCACGGTTGACTTGAGTTAACTAGTTTCAAAACAAAATTTGAAATAATTAAATGAAATTATTTAATTAAATGGAGTACTTCTAAATACTTAAACAAAGTTATTTAATTAAATGAGAAGCCATTCATAATTAATTAAATGAAGTTATTTAATTAAATAAGAAAAGTGTCTCTAATTAATTAAAGAATATTTAATTAAATAGAAAAAGTAATTATGAGAGCATATCTCATTTTATTAAATTAAATATCTCAACAAAATTTCTCTTCAGTTCAAAAAGGGAAATTTCCAGTTCACTATTGATAAAAAATGAGTTAAATCAGTTAACTCCTTTTTAAACTCAAATTGAATTAGTTAACTTCTTATTTTACTTAAATTAAATCTTTTAACTCCCTTTAATTTGAAAATCTCCCTTGATGACTGAACTTCACCTTTAATCCTGACCGTTGATTGAAATTGATCTCAACAGTTGATGAATTCCAAGAAAGTCTATTTAAGAGACCCTCATCTCTTCATTTTGAAAGGTTGAATGAGAATTTGCATCGAATTGTTGCTAGAATTAATACTCACATTTGCTCATATTCACATACGCAAAGATCAAGTTTGACCAAAAGTTGACCAGATTTAACCACTGCTGACTTGAGTTGACTAGTTTTGAAAAGAATTTTGAAATAATTAATCGAAATTATTTAATTAAATGGAGTACTTACTTATATTTAATGAAACAAAGCTATTTAATTAAATGAGAAGTCATTCCTAATTAATTATATGGAGTTATTTAATTAAATAAGAAAAGTGTCTCTAATTAATTAAAGATTATTTAATTAAATAGAAAAAGCAATTATGAAAGCATATCTCATTTTATTAAATTAAATATCTCAACAAAATCTCAGTTCAGTTCAAAAAGGGAAATTTCCAGTTCACTATTGATCAAAAATGAGTTAAATCAGTTAACTCCTTTTTCTACTCAAATTGAATCAGTTAACTTCTTATTTTACTCAAATAAAATCTATTAACTTCCTTTAATTTGGAAATCTCCCTTTATGACTGAACTTCACCATTAATCCTTACTGTTGATTGAAATCGATATCAACCATTGATGAATTCCAGGAAAGTCTATTTAAGAGACCCTCATCTCTTCATTTTGAAAGGTTGACTGAGAATTTGCATGCAATTTTTGCTGGAATTCATACTCACATTTGCTCATATTCACATACGCAAAGATCAAGTTTGACCAAAAGTTGACCAGATTTGACCACGGTTGACTTGGGTTGACTAGTTTCGAAAAAAATTTGAAATAATTAAACAAAATTATTTAATTAAATGGAGTACTTACTTCTAAGTAATTAAACAAAGTTATTTAATTAAATGAGAAGCCATTCCTAATTAATTAAATGAAGTTATTTAATTAAATAAGAAAAGTGTCTCTAATTAATTAAAGATTATTTAATTAAATAGAAAAAGTAATTATGAGAGCATATCTCATTTTATTAAATTAAATATCTCAACAAAATCTCTCTTTAGTTCAAAAAGGGAAATTTCCAGTTTACTATTGATAAAAAATGAGTTAAATCAGTTAACTCCTTTTTCTACTCAAATTGAATCTGTTAACTCCTTATTTTACTCAAATTAAATCTGTTAACTCCTTTTAATTTGGAAATCTCCCTTTATGACTGAACTTCACCTTTAATCCTGACCGTTGATTGAAATCGATCTCAACCGTTGATGAATTCCAGGAAAGTATATTTAATAGACCCTCATCTCTTCATTTTGAAAGTTTGAATGAGAATTTGCATCGAATTGTTGCTGGAATTCATACTCAAATTTGCTCATATTCACATACGCAAAGATCAAGTTTGACCAAAAGTTGACCAGATTTAACCATGTTTGACTTGAGTTGACTAGTATCGAAAAGAATTTTGAAATAATTATACGAAATTATTTAATTAAATGGAGTACTTACTTCTAATTAATTAAACAAAGTAATTTAATTAAATGAGAAGCCATTCCTAATTAATTAAATGAAGTTATTTAATTAAATGAGAAAAGTGTCTCTAATTCATTAAAGATTATTTAATTAAATAGAAAAAGTAATTATGAGAACATATCATATTTTATTAAATTAAATATCTCAACAAAATCTCTCTTCAGTTCAAAAAGGGAAATTTCTAGTTCACTATTGATCAAAAATGAGTTAAATGAGTTAACTCCTTTTTTTACTCAAATTGAATCAGTTAACTCCTTATTTTACTCAAATTAAATTTGTTAACTCCCTTTAATTTGAAAATCTCTCTTTATGACTGAACTTCACCTTTAATCCTGACCGTTGATTAAAATCGATCTCAACTGTTGATGAATTTTAGGAAAGTCTATTTAAGAGACCCTCATCTCTTCATTTTGAAAGGTTGAATGAGAATTTTCATCGAATGGTTGCTAGAATTCATACTCACATTTGCTCATATTCACATACACAGATGAAGTTTGACCAAAACTTGACTAGATTTAACCACAATTGACTTGAGTTGACTAGTTTCGAAAAGAATTTTAAAATAATTAAATAAATTTATTTAATTAAATGGAGTACTTACTTCTAATTAATTAAACAAAGTTTGTAAGAAAACTTGGCAACAAAGAATATAACCGTTTCCACATAACCCATAATAGATCTGAAATAAATACAAAATTAAAATCCACATGCAAGAGAATAGACAACATACCCAAAAAATGTGACACAAGATATACCCTAGGAAACCCTCATTGAGGGAAAAAATCCAGCTTCCAAAAGCATCCATCACCATGTATTATTCAGCAAAAAATACCATTGCCATACAACCATGGAAGCCTTCATGGCCATAGCCACAACCGAGCAAACTATGTGAACAAGCATGAATCCACACATCCCATGCCATGCTTCCAACCTTCACAAATGCTCCCTTGGCTAACCTATTAAGCCTTGTCCCGCTCGACTCTTGCCTTTTGTCTTCTCCTTGTCACTCTCTCTCACTCTACAACAACTACCCTTGTGGCTGCTTATATAGTAGCAAGTCCCACAAAACCACCAAGTGGTATTACATAAACCATGTACTAAAACCATGTACTACCTAACCCACTAACCCCACATTTAATATTGGGCATTTAATTCTTTTCCGAGCCAATATTAAATAATTACATAAAATATTTTTACAATGTTACAATACAACTCATCAAGAATATTCCATAAAAATTTTTACATGTTGCACGTCCATCTAGGTACAACATTACATAATAAAAATAAAATATTAAAATAACAATATTATGCAATGTGTGCAACACCCATTATCTCAACAATCTCCCACTTGTTGTATACATTGCATAGGGTCAATCCGTAGCCACATAAATGAATAAGGGAACAATCCCTCCAAGCACATCCACCATCATGGACCAAAATACACCAAGTGCTCCATCTTGGTACCCGCAACAAAATCAAAGTATCCAGCATCTCAAACATGAATGATCTCACCTCCTATTATGCCACTCCCACTGGACATACATAGAAGCCATCCAAAGAGAAAGCCACCCAACCTGTCGCATTAGAAGATCATAAAATTCTGTACCAACTGAAATTCCAAGCACAAAAACCTGATCCAAAGGTAATCACATATATCCATAGTTGTCAAAATATCCATAGCTGAAATAGCATCCACAACAAAGTGCCAAACCCATCCAACTATCCATACCTCAAAGGTATAACAAGTGAATCTTATATCACCGACATATCCAATCTATAACCTGCAATCACAAGCCTTAAGAGCAATACCTGCCACATATATACCAAGAAGCTCCCATTGCAAAATATAATGTCAAATTTATAACCAGTCCACTCATTACATCTCAAAGAAGTGAATCCATGTAGTATCAAGGACATCCACAATACATAAACTAATATCCTGCAAGAACAACTCTCATAACAAGTCTCCAATAGTCTCTCAAATTCTCCACAACCAACAAAAGAAAGAGATAAAGAAATAACCATGTCATCTCTCACATGACATATATGAGCACAAACCAGTGATCACAATCTCCAACCAATCTCAAATCCAATCTAGGCAAAACTGAACATCCAAGAAGATAACCAAGACCAGAGAAACCATGCAAATTATAACCTGTATCATGTCCTTCTACACACACCCCTAGATGTAAACTGTGCAAGTATGATCTCCTCCATAAAACCCCAACAAGAAGCCTCAACAACACCCAAACCATACCATACAACTAATAATGGATGTAAGCCTCTCACAAAAAGATCAAACTCAATAAAACTATTCCTAAACCAAGGAATAACCATTCCTAATCCAAGAAAAATGCCTAATATAAAACTATCTCCCAAACTCAACCAGCATAACAACATATGCACATGGAGATAACCAATGCTAAACCATCTCTCAAATGAACCCTCCAGAACTAACTTATGTACCATAGCTCAAGATCCATATCCATGAAAGATAAGCATAAATATAATGCAACTGAGAGAAACAATGGGCTATACCTCTCAAGTAGCAAACTGCCAAGTAGACCAAGAGTGGGGAATGAGAATGCTCATCAAGATACCCAAGTCTCCAACCAAGACTCATCTAAGAACAATCTCCTCTCAAGTCCATATCAGGTGACTGCCCCTTGGACTTCCTGCTGAAACCATCAACCATCCCAACAAATACTTCTCTAATCTAAGAGAAATCAGCATCACCACTGTCTCTAAGTATCCATGAGCACCTGTAACCAATCAATCCATGCCAACTCCAAATGCAATATAACAATATCATGAAGTATCCAGCTTATGATTAGTGTACTCAATACCAAGAAACTAAACCAAGATCAATGTCAAAGTTCCAACCATGGCCTCAGGAACATAAACATGACAATATGATCTTACCATCTCAACCAAAGAGATAACATGCTCCATATGAACACACCATAACATGTCACAACTCTAAACGTGTATCAAGAGTATACCGTGACATAATAATGAAACCATCCTCACATCAAGGATAACATGTCAAATAAAAATATAAACCACACCTTTGCCAAGAACCCTGTGAGTCCTCAAGATGCAACCATCTCCACACACCATGAAGAAAACCATCTCCACATACCAGGAAGAACTATCTCCATACACCATGAAGATAACCAAGAACTCCATGAGTCCTCAAGATCTAACCATCTTCATACACCATGAAGATAACAAGTGCACCATGCAAATGTCAAAGACGCTTCTGCAGCAACAGGATCTAAGAAAAACTTCCAACATCTGCAAACACTCAATAAATAAATCAATGCCAAAAAACTCCCACTCAACCGTGGTACCAAGTCACTTATGGCATCATAAAATCCATCCTCTTCAAACCAAGAAGATATAAACCAAACCAGGAACTAATCCTATACTGTCACCCCATCACTGTCACAAGCTCCTACTAAACTGTATATCCATGCTATCCATGACATCATGATGAAAATACCATCCTCTAACCATGAGAATCAACCAAGGCATCAAACCATCAAAGAACTCAAAGTGCACATCATGAGCTCCTCAAAAGAAACTAAATAACTATGATCCTCAACCAAGAAGATATACCACCATAACCAAATCAGAAAAATCCAAGCTAATGAACATCAAAGATGTACTTGTATAACCAATCATGTTATGCCAAAATCCATGACACCATGATCACATCCATGAATCGAGCATTTGGCTCTCAATATGTCCAACCTGTCAGCATAGTCAACCACAATCCTTTGCCATGACTATACCTAGTAACAACATCTCATCCCTTCTACATGAAGATAAAATAGTAAATCATGTGACTCAGGGCATAGACAACCCAAATCCAAGCCACCAATCTGAATATGCATCAATAATGAAAGATCAATGGGCAAAGACAACCCATAACCAAGCTATAAATGCAACCTGTAAGTATAGACCGCTTACAACACTGCAACACAACTTGTAGACCCAACAAGTCATCATGCATATCCAAACCAAACACTGATAACCATATCATCATGAGACCAATCTGAAATATGAACTGAGTATACAATGACATCAAATCTTAAATCTCCAATGCCATAAACTCACAATGTTACCATAGTCAAAATATATCAATAAACTATTTAGATCAATATATCAATAAATAAATCATGCCAAACCTGCACCAAATCTGAACTAATATGTAGAGCTCTCCAAGAGCTTTTTGTTGACTACTCAAAGTCCAAAATCCGACTCCGTATGCCCAAGTTATGCCCTAATCCGTGCTCAAAATAAAAAACATCTAACTTTAGGGCTCTTAAAACATGAAAAAATTTTAAAATCATAGAACCAAACCTACACCATGTTGTAGTGCTCTGAATTAGCTTTCCAACGCCTACAAGAACTTTGAAATCTGATATTCTGAGAGAAAGTTATGGCTGTTTTACTAAGACAGACTTTTTACCATTTTTAATACAATTTTTCATTTTTTATTTTTTCAGTGACGAAAATTCTGACGGGATTAAATTTGACGGCCATCATGGGCTGAAAACAAAAAATTCTTTCATTTCCTCTGAACATGGCCAAACTAGGGCATATTATATATCAAATTTTATGGAAATGTCGACCCGGATCCAATGGTGATGTCTGTTTTTACCCAGGAGGTCATTTCTGCAAGCTACCCTCCAAAACCCTCATTTAAATGAAACATCCAAAAAAATCTTTTTGTCCAACAATTTCACATGCCCAAATCTTTTAACATCCCATCATAACAACAAACCCAAAACACTCATATTTGCAATAAATCATTCATATATTTTGCCCTTTCTTTTATCCTCTCATGCATTCCCATGGATTCAATCTAAGGTTACAAATAATAAAACCATAGCTCTGATACCACTTGAAAAGAAACTTGGCAACAAAGAATATAACCGTTTTCACATAACCCATAATAGATCTGAAATAAACACGGAATTAAAATCCACATACAAGAGAATAGACAACATACCCACAAAATGTGACACAAGATATACCTTGGAAAACCCTCATTGAGAGAAAAAACCCAGTCTCCAAAAGCATTCATCACCATGTATTATTCATCAAAAAATACCATTGTCATACAACCGTGGAAGCCTTCATGGCCATAGCCACAATCGAGCAAACTATGTGAACAAGCATGAATCCACACATCCCATGTCATGCTTCCAACCTTCACAAATGCTCCCTTGGCTAACCTGTCAAGCCTTGTCCTACTCGACTCTTGCCTTTTGTCTTCTCCTTGTCACTCTCTCTCACTCTACAACAACTACCCTTCTGGCTGCTTATATAGTAGCAAGTCCCACAAAACCACCAAGTGCTATTACATAAACCATGTGCTAAAACCATGTACTACCTAAACCACTAACCCCACATTTAATATTGGACATTTAATTATTTTTCCCAATATTAAATAATTACATAAAATATTTTTACAATGTTACAATACAACTCATCAAGAATATTCCATGGGAATCCTTACATGTTGCACGCCCATCTAGGTACAACATTACATAATAAAAATAAAATAATAAAATAACAATATTATGCAATGTGTGCAACACCTATTATCTCAACAAAGTTATTTAATTAAATGAGAAGGCATTCCTAATTAATTAAATGAAGTTATTTAATTAAATAAGAAAATTGTCTCTAATTAATTAAAGATTATTTAATTAAATAGAAAAAGTAATTATGAGAGCATATCTCATTTTATTAAATTAAATATCTCAACAAAATCTCTCTTCAGTTCAAAAAGGGAAATTTCAAATTCACTATTGATAAAAAATGAGTTAAATCAGTTAACTCTTTTTTATACTCAAATTGAATCAGTTAACTCCTTATTTTACTCAAATTAAATCTGTTAACTCCCTTTAATTTGAAAATCTCCCTTTATGATTGAACTTCACCTTTAATGCTGACCGTTGATTGAAATCAATCTCAACCGTTGATGAATTCTAGGAAAGCCTATTTAAGAGACCCTCATCTCTTCATTTTGAAAGGTTCAATGAGAATTTGCATCGAATTATTGCTAGAATTCATACTCACATTTGCTCATATTCACATACGCAAAGATGAAGTTTGACCAAAAGTTGACTAGATTTAACCACGGTTGACTTGAGTTGACTAGTTTTGAAAAAAATTTTGAAATAATTAAACGAAATTATTTAATTAAATGAAGTACTTACTTATAATTAATTGAACAAAGTTATTTAATTAAATGAGAAGCCATTCCTAATTAATTAAATGAAGTTATTTAATTAAATAAGAAAAGTGTCTCTAATTAATTAAAGATTATTTAATTAAATAGAAAAAATACTTATGAGAGCATATCTCATTTTATTAAATTAAATATCTCAACAAAATCTCTCTTCAGTTCAAAAAGAGAAATTTCCATTTCACTATTGATCAAAAATGAGTTAAATCAGTTAAATCCTTTTTCTACTCAAATTGAATCAGTTAACTCCTTATTTTACTCAAATTAAATCTTTTAACTCCCTTTAATTTGAAAATCTCCCTTTATGACTGAACTTCACCTTTAATCCTGACCGTTGATTGAAATCGATCTCAACCGTTGATGAATTCCAAGAAAGTCTTATTAAGAGACCCTCATCTCTTCATTTTGAAAGATTGAATGAGAATTTGCATCGAATTGTTGCTAGAATTCATACTCACATTTGTTCATATTCACATACGCAAAGATGAAGTTTGACCAAAAGTTGACCAAATTTAACAACGGTTTACTTGAGTTGACTAAATTTGAAAAAAAAATTGAAATAATTAAATGAAATTATTTAATTAAATGGAGTACTTACTTCTAATTAATTAAGCAAAGTTATTTAATTAAATGAGAAGCCATTCTTAATAAATTAAATGAAGTTATTTAATTAAATAAGAAAAGTGTGTTTAATTAATTAAAGATTATTTAATCAAATAAAAAAAGTAATTATGAGAGCATACCTCATTTTATTAAATTAAATATCAGAAGAAAATCTCTCTTCAGTTCGAAAAAAGAAATTTTCAATTCACTATTGATAAAAAATGAGTTAAATCAGTTAACTCCTTTTTCTACTCAAATTGAATCAGTTAACTCCTTATCTTACTCAAATTAAATCTGTTAACTCCCTTTAATTTGGAAATTTCCCTTTAAAACTGAACTTCACCTTTAATTCTGACCGTTGATTGAAATCGATCTCAACCGTTAATGAATAACAAGAAAGTCTATTTAAAAGACCCTCATCTCTTCATTTTAAAAGGTTGAATTAGAATTCGCATCGAATTGTTGTTGGAATTCATACTCACATTTGCTCATATTCACATACACAAAGATCAAGTTTGACCAAAAGTTGACCAGATTTAACCACAGTTGACTTGAGTTGACTAGTTTTGAAAAGAATTTTGAAATAATTAAACGAAATTATTTAGTTAAATGAAGTACTTACTTCTAATTAATTAAACAAAGTTATTTAATTAAATGAGAAGCCATGCCTAATTAATTAAATGAAGTTATTTAATTAAATAAGAAAAGTGTCTCTAATTAATTAAAGATTATTTAATTAAATGGAAAAAGTAATTATGAGAGCATATCTCATTTTATTAAATTAAATATCTCAACAAAATCTCTCTTCAGATCAAAAAAGGAAATTTCTAGTTCACTATTGATAAAAAATGAGTTAAATCAGTTAACACATTTTACTACTCAAATTGAATCAGTTAACTCCTTAAATTTACTCAAATTAAATATGTTAACTCCCTTTCATTTGGAAATCTCCCTTTATCACTGAACTTCACCTCTAATCCTGACCGTTGATTGAAATCGATCTCAACCGTTGATGAATTCCAGTAAAGTCTATTTAAGAGACCCACATCTCTTCATTTTGAAAGGTTGAATGAGAATTTGCATCGAATTGTTGCTGGAATTCATACTCACATTTGCTCATATTCACAGACGCAAAGATCAGGTTTGACCAAAAGTTGACCAGATTTAACGATGGTTGACCTGAGTTGACTAGTTTCAAATTTTTTTTAGAAATAATTAAACGAAATTATTTAATTAAATGGAGTACTTACTTCTAATTAATTAAACAAAGTTATTTAATTAAATGAGAAGCCATTCCTAACTAATTAAATGAAGTTATTTAATTAAATAAGAAAAGTGTCTCTAATTAATTAAAGATTATTTAATTAAATAGAAAAATTAATTATGAGAGCATATCTCATTTTATTAAATTAAATATCTCAACACAATTTCTCTTCAGTTCAAAAAGGGAAATTTCCAGTTCACTATTGATAAGAAATGAGATAAATTAGTTAAGTCCTTTTTCCACTAAAATTGAATCAGTTAACTCCTTATTTTACTCAAATTAAATCTGTTAACTCCCTTTAATTTGGAAATCTCCCTTTATGACTGAACTTCAAGTTTAATGCTGACCGTTGATTGAAATCGTTCTCAACCTTTGATGAATTTCAGGAAAGTCTATTTAAGAGACGCTCATCTCTTCATTTGGAAAGGTTGAATGAGAATTTGCATCGAATTATTGCTGAAATTCATACTCACATTTGCTCATATTCACATACGGAAAGATCAAGTTTGACCAAAAGTTGATTAGATTTAACCACGGTTGACTTGAGTTGACTAGTTTTGAAAAGAATTTTAAAATTATTTAATTAAATGGAGTACTTACTTCTAATTAATTAAACAAAGTTATTTAATTAAATGAGAAGCCATTCCTAACTAATTAAATGAAGTTATTTAATTAAATAAGAAAAGTGTCTCTAATTATTTAAAGATTATTTAATTAAATAGAAAAAGTAATTATGAGAGCATATGTCATTTTATTAAATTAAATATCTCAACAAAATCTCTCTTCAGTTCAAAAAGGAAAATTTCCAGTTCACTATTGATAAAAAATGAGTTAAATCAGTTAAGTCCTTTTTCCACTCAAATTGAATCAGTTAACTCCTTATTTTACTCAAATTAAATCTGTTAACTCCCTTTAATTTGGAAATCTCCCTTTTTCATTGAACTTCACCTTTAATCCTGACTGTTGATTAAAATTGATCTCAACCGTTGATGAATTCTAAAAAAGTCTATTTAAGAGACCCTCATCTCTTTATTTTGAAAGGTTGAATGAGAATTTGCATCGAGTTGTTGCTAGAATTCATACTAACATTTGCTCGTATTCACATACGCAAAGATCAAGTTTGACCAAAAGTTGACCAGATTTTATCACGGTTGACTTGAGTTAACTAGTTTCAAATTTTTTTTTGAAATAATTAAACAAAATCATTTAATTAAATGGAGTACTTACTTCTAATTAATTAAACAAATTGATTTAATTAAATGAGAAGCCATTCCTAATTAATTAAATGAAGTTATTTAATTAAATAAAAAAAGTGTCTCTAATTAATTAAAAATTATTTAATTAAATTAAAAAAATAATTATGAGAGCATATCTCATTTTATTAAATTAAATATCTCAACAAAATCTCTCTTCAGTTCAAAAAGGAAAATTTTCAATTCACTATTGATTAAAAATGAGTTAAATCAGTTAACTCCTTTTTCTACTCAAGTTGAATCAATTAACTCCTTATTTTACTCAGATTAGATCTGTTAACTCCCTTTAATTTGGAAATCTCCCTTTATGACTGAACTTCAAGTTTAATGCTGACCGTTGATTGAAATCGTTCTCAACCTTTGATGAATTCCAAGAAAGTCTATTTAAGAGACGCTCACCTCTTCATTTTGAAAGGTTGAATGAGAATTTGCATCGAATTGTTGCTAAAATTCATACTCACATTTGCTCATATTCACATACGGAAAGATCAAGTTTGACCAAAAGTTGACCAAATTTAACCACGGTTGACTTGAGTTGACTAGTTTTGAAAAGAATTTTGAAATAATTAAACGAAATTATTTAATTAAATGGAGTACTTACTTCTAATTAATTAAACAAAGTTATCTAATTAAATGAGAAGCCATTCCTAATTAATTAAATGAAGTTATTTAATTAAATAAGAAAAGTGTCTCTAATTAACTAAAGATTATTTAATTAAATGGAAAAATTAATTATGATAGCATATCTCATTTTATTAAATTAAATATCTCAACAAAATCTCTTTTCAGTTCAAAAATGGAAATTTTCAGTTCACTATTGATCAAAAATGGGTTAAATCACATAACTCCTTTTTCCACTCAAATTGAATCAGTTAACTCCTTATTTTACTCAAATTAAATCTGTTAACTCACTTTAATTTGAAAATCTCCCTTTATGACTGAACTTCACCTTTAATCTTGACCATTGATTGAAATCAATCTCAACCGTTGATGAATTCTAGGAAAGTCTATTTAAGAGACCCTCATCTCTTTATTTTGAAAGGTTGAATGAGAATTTGCATCGAATTGGTGCTGAAATTCATACTCACATTTTCTCATATTCACATATGCAAAGATCAAGTTTGACTAAAAGTTGACCTGATTTAACCATGGTTGACTTGAGTTGACTAGTTTCAAAAAGAATTTTGAATTAATTAAACGAAATTATTTAATTAAATGGAGTACTTACTTCTAATTAATTAAACAAAGTTATTTAATTAAATGAGAAGGCATTTCTAATTAATTAAATGAAGTTATTTAATTAAATAAGAAAATTGTCTCTAATTAATTAAAGATTATTTAATTAAATGGAAAAAGTAATTATGAGAGCATATCTCATTTTATTAAATTAAATATCTCAATGAAATCTGTCTTCAGTTCAAAAAGGGAAATTTCCAGTTCACTATTGATTAAAATTGAGTTAAATTAGTCAACTCCTTTTTCTGCTCAAATTGATGTTGGATACAATTGGTTAAATTGAGTGTTGTCTTTGATGGTACACAAATGTTATATCAGTCATCAGACAGAGTCTACCGAGCTCAAAAGGTAAGCATAGTAGTTTACAGAGTCTACCGAGCGTTGTTGTATATTACACTGTAAAGATAGCTTCTACCGAGCTAACTTGGTCAACGAAGGAAGTTCAGTACTTACCGAGCTCACTCGATGATCAAAGGAAATTGTGACAGATTATTTACCAAGCTAGGAAGGTAAGCGAAAAAAAGTTAGTGTTTACCGAGCTGGGAAGGTAAGCGAAGAAAAGTTAGTCTTTACCGGGCTGGAAAGGTAAACAAAAGATTTAGTATTTACTGAGTCAGGAAGGTAAATAAAGGATTTAGTGTTTACTTAGTCAAGAAGGTAAATGAAGGTTTCAGTGATTACCAAGACAATTTCCACCGAGCTCACTCGGTCATCTATGGAAACTCAGAACTTACCGAGTTCTCCCAGTGATTGAAGGGTTGTCATGGAGTTCGCTGTATTAACCGAGCTCAGTCGGTTAACACAAGAATTATTTTCTAAACAGTATTAACCAAGCAGGGTCGGCCAATAAAGGAATTTGTTAGTTTGTAATTTTAATTATTTCTAGTCGACTATTGTATATTGTTTGATTATTTTGCAGTGATTTGAGCCGACTAAGATAATCTGAAAGGTATATATGGTCACTCAAGTTGCAAATCAAAAGAAGAGATGTGTGATTATAAAAAAAATGGTTATGAATGCGAGTTATACTATGAAGAGGTGAATGTTGAGAAAATTCTGATGGAGGATCAGATGTGTTAAACAAGCTATAAGGTTGTATTTGATCAGTAAGGATCCAGTCAAGCATAACAGAGATCTGCAATCAGCAAAGATAAGTTGCACACTATAGCAGGTCATTTCATTGTTTCTTTCTAACCATTGTAACAATGAACTCAAAATCTCTTAACAGAGTTGGTTTAACAGCCATTCTATAATCCTCTAACAAGGTGACAGTTCAATTGAATTGTTCTAAAGACCTCTAGCAAGGCCACTCCTAATAGGGTGATTAAATCTTCTAATAGGGTCACACCTAACAGTGTGTTTTGTAACCTTTAACAGGGTTGGCTCCTAATAGGGCTCACTTCAGAAGAGTGAAAAACAGTAACTAGTTACATTGGTGGTTTTTTCCATATTGGGTTTCCACATTAAATCTGGTGTCTCTAGTGTTCATGATTGCTGAATTGTTTTGGTTATCAGTTCTTAAAAATTATTAGTATTTGTTGCATTATCAAGTTTTAGTAATCTGTAACTAAGATCAAGATTTTAGACATCTAAGGGACTGTGAAATTTTTTGTGGTAACCGATTCACCCCCTCCCCCTCTGTTACTCCATTCTCATTTCCAATAATTGGTATCAGAGCTTTTTGGTGCTTGTAGAAAAGGATTTCAAAGTTCTAAGCCAAAGATCAAGATGTCTTACAAAAGAGAAATTCCAAAACTTAACAGAGATAACTTCTCAGCAAGGCAAGAATTGATGAAACTTCATTTGGCTACTGTTGGTGATACTGGACTGAAATACCTTGAAGAAAAATATGAAGAACCTTCTGGCACATTGTCAGTTAATGATATTGCTAAAAAGAAGACTCACAACAATATGATGATAGACATAGCATCTGCTCTCAGCTATGAAGAATTTGATGACATTAAGGACTGCAAAACTGCCTTTGACATGTGGAACAAGCTAAAGGAGATCTATGGAGGGGATGATAATGTGAGAAGAGCAAAAGCAGAAAGTCTAAGAGGACAATTTGATCAAATGAGGATGAGAGAGGATGAAAATATTGCAAAGTATGTTGAAAGAGTTAAAGCATTTGTAAGTGCAATCAGGGCAGCTGGAGGTGACATCAAAGGAGAAACAGTTGTAAGCAAAGTTCTCAGAACCTTGCTTCTCGTTTATGCAATTAGAGTCTCTGCAATACAAGAAAGAAGGTGTGAAGAAAATCATAAGATAAATCTTGAGGCCATAGTCGGAAGACTAACTGCATTTGAACTAGATAACTTTGACAACTATGTTCCAACCTCCAAAAACTTTGAATCAGCATTTCAAGCCAAGCTCTCACTCAAAGAGAAAAGCAAAAAGAAGATAGAATCACAGTCAAAAAGTGAAAATGAATCAAGCCAAAGTTTAGACAGTGATCTCGAAGTGATTGAAGCTCTACTAGCCAAAAAATATTCTAGAGGCAAAAGAAAATACAAAGTAAAGTTCCTCTAATCTATTTTTCTTGTGATGAAATTGGTCATATTGCAGCAAGGTGCCCAAACAAGCAAAACAATGATGAAAAGAAAGATCACAAATGGAATGGCAAGAAAGACTTTAAATCATCCAAGAACAAAGGTAAGAAATCATGTTTCATGGCTGAAAATTCTAAGGATTCTGATAATAGTGAGGATGAAATTATTTATATTGCTATTAAAGATGACTCTGATAGTGACGAAGATAAAATGGCTCTTATCTCTCATGTAAGTAAGAATGATACATAGATTATAGACAGCGGTTGCTCACATCATATGACTGGTGATAAAACTAAGTTTGATCAGTTTGAAGACTATGATGGTGGCAGTGTGATGTTTGGTAATAATGAACCTCGTTTCATAAAAGGAAGAGGAAGAATCTGTCTATCCAAAGAACTTATATGTAATAATGCCTACTGGGTTGAAGGTCTCAAACATAATTTGCTAAGTGTTGCACAGTTACTAAATACTGGATTCAAGGTAGAATTCATGCATGGAAAGGCGAGACTGTTGAATGAGCAAGGAAAACTGATAGGATCTGGCACCCAAACTAAAGGTAACTTGTTCTATCTAGAACTTGGTGAATGCTCATGTTTTATTGCTCAAATTGAAGAGAGTTGGTTATGGCATAAAAGTTGTGTCATGTCAATTTTGATAATTTGGTAAAAATAAGAAAATTCAAAAAAGTAAGAGGCATTCCTAACATTAAGAAACCTGAGGTTGGTCTATGCAAGAATTATCAGATTGGTAAAATGGGAAAAACTAGTTTTAAAGGTAAAAACTATCAGTCTGAAGATATATTAGAAATTGTGCATACTGATTTATGTGGACCCATTGGAATAGAAAGCTATACTGGAGAAAAGTTTTCCATTCTTTTTGTTGATGACTATTCAAGAATGATGGCTGTCATGTATCTAAGGAATAAATTAGAAGCATTTGAGAAATTCAAATGGTATTTGGCAAGAGTTGAAAAAGAAACAGGGAAAAGGCTGAAATGTTTAAGGTTAGATAGAGGTGGTGAATTCATTTCACTTGAATTCAATAACTTATGCATTGAAAGAGGTATTAAAAGATAGGTTTCAGCACCAGTAACTCCAAAACAAAATGGAATAGCTGAAAGAAGAAACAGATCCATTATGGATTGTACAAGAACCCTAATGATAGAAAAAAACATTGCTATCAAATACTAGAAGGAAGCTATTAGCACTACAGTTCATACCTTAAATTGAGTATAGTTGAAGGACTCATTCAAGACTCCCTATGAATTATGGTATGGCTACAAACCCAATGTAAGTTATCTGAAAGTATTTGGAAGCAAATTTTATATTTTGAAAGAATCTAGAAAAGGAAAATTTGATTTAAAAGGTGATGAAAGAATATTTTTGTGTTATTCTTGCAAAAGCAAAGCATATAGATGTTTAAATCTATCCACTCACAAAGTCATAGAAAGTGCACATGTGAAAGTTGATGAGTTTGTAGACAAATCAGAAGAAGAAAGCAAAAAGATACCTGAAGACTACAAGAGATTTGTTTACATTGAACCTGATACTATACCAAGTATACCATTCACTCAAGAATCCTCAACTCCTGCGTCTTCAGTAATCGAGTTGCAAATAGTTCAAACCGAGCCACAACAATATTCAGACACTACCGAGCAAGTGTCTACCGAGTCTGAAGCAACCAAGCCAAAACTGCCTGAATATGAAATTGAAGCACAAGCAGATATCAATGAAACTCATTCAAGAGGTAAAGAACTTGTATTAGCTAAATATGTCAGAAGACATCATACGTCAGATCAGATCATTGGAGACAAATATGAAGGAACCCTGAGAAGAAGTAAGTTGAAAAATACTTGTTTACTTGCTGATTTTGAACCTAGAAGTATTAAAGACGCATTGGCAAATGATAGTTGGATTGAGGCAATGAATGAGGAAATAGAATAGATAGAGAAGAACAAGACATGGACTCTTGTACCCAGGCCTAAAGATAAGAATATAATAGGAACCAAGTGGGTATTCAGAAATAAGTTGACTGAAAATGGTAAGGTATCCAAAAATAAAGCTAGATTGGTATGCAAAGGATACTCTCAAGAAGAAGGCATAGATTACGGGGAAACTTTTGCTCCTATTGCAAGATTGGAAGGAGTCCAAAACTTACTTGCATATGCTGCTCACAAAGGATTCAAAGTTTATCAGATGGATGTCAAGTCAGCATTCCTCAACGGAATACTGGATGAAGAGGTTTACATTGAACAACCTGAAGGTTTTGTTGATCCAGATAAAAGGAACATGGTCTGTAAATTACACAAGGCACTGTATGGTCTAAAACAAGCCCCTAGAGCATGGTATGAAAGATTACATAACTATCTTATTCAGATTGGTTTTCAAAGAACTAATGATAATAGTAGCTTATATATAAAGGAAAGACTAGATAATAAGATTGTTTTGGCAGAAATATTTGTAGATGATACTGTTTTCACAGGCAATGATGATCTTTGCAAAGAATTTTCAAAACAAATGAACAAAGAATTTGAAATGTCTATGTTTGGTGAAATAAAATTTTTTGTTGGTCTTCAAATTCAGCAAAATAAGAATGACATCTTTATTACTCAATCAAAATACATCAAGGAGATATTGAAAAAGTTTGGTATGGAGGACTGCAAACCTGTTGGAACTCCTATGTGTACTGGATTGAAACTTACCAAAGATGATGAATCCAAAGAAGTAGACCAAACATTATATAGATCTATGATTGGAAAGTTGCAGTATGTAGTTCATACCAGGCCAGATATTGCTCTTGCAGTTGGTATTGTTGCAAGATTTTCAGCAAAACCAAGAGAAACTCACCTAATGGCAATTAAAAGAATAATGACATATTTGAAACGAACTGAAGATTATTGACTATGGTACAAATTTGGAGGTAATTTGGATCTGAAATTTTTTACTGATGCTGATTGGGTAGGGAATCTTGATGACAAAAAAAGCACAAGTGGAGGAGCATTCTTTCTTGGAAAGAGATTGGTTTCTTGGACAAGCAAAAAGCAGAATTGTACATCTCAATCTACAGCAGAGGCAGAGTATGTTGCTGCAGCAGTAAACTGTTCCAACATTGTTTGGTTTAAGCAGTTATTACAAGGAATGAAGATGGAAATCAAAGAACCAGTTGTTATGTTCTGTGACAATACTAGTGTAATCAATATATCTAAGAATCTAGTGATGCATTCCAAAACCAAGCACATAGCAATAAAATATCATTTTGTCAGAGAATTGGTGCAGGACAAGGAGATCAGACTAGAATATGTGTATACAAAGGAACAAATTGCTGACATATTCACAAAGCCACTACCTAAGGATACATTCTTGTATCTCAGAGGTAAGTTAGGGGTCACTCCCCTATCTAAAGTTCACTAAAATAAAGTTTTAAGTGATGCATCAACCTATGACAAGTTGAAAATCTATCAAGTTGATGCAGCAGAGTATTGAAGTCATTGCATATGAATCTATACATAAGGTACATTGTAATCCAGTTGAGAGTACTTTTGGCATACGAAGAAGAGCTTTTACTGTGCTGTATTGTCTTTGGCATGTGTTGTCAAAGAGGGAGAGTAAAACTATAATATCTATTCTGAAATTTGTAAGCATTTGTAGAGGGAGAATAAAACTGTCATATCTTTTTGTTATACAATTCCTTCACAGAGGGAGATTACTAAAAGAGGGAGAACTTTCTATCTAAGAGGGAGAAGTAGTATGTTGACATATTGTGTTGCACTATAAGAGAAAGACTTGTTTTCAAATTTCATTCTGCTATGACATGTTGTGTTGCCATCAATGCCAAAGAGGTAGATTGTTGGATACAATTGGTTAAATTGAGTGTTGTCTTTGATGTTACACAAATGTCATATCAGTCATCAAACAGAGTCTACCGAGCTCAGAAGGTAAGCATAGTAGTTTACAAAGTCTACCAAGCGTTGCTATATATTACACTATAAAGATAGCTTCTACCGAGCTAACTTGGTTAACGAAGGAAGTTCAGTACTTACCAAGCTCACTCGGTGATCGAAGGAAACTGTGACAGAGTATTTAATGAGCTGGGAAGGTAAGCAAAAAAAAGTTAGTGTTTACTGAGCTGGGAAGGTAAGCGAAGAAAAGTTAGTTTTTACTGGGCTGGAAAGGTAAACAAAGGATTTAGTATTTACCGAGTCAGGAAGGTAAATGAAGGATTTAGTGTTTACTGAGTCAAGAAGGTAAATGAAGGTTTCAGTGATTACCAAGAAAATTTCCACCGAGCTCACTCGGTCATCTATGGAAACTCAGAACTTATCGAGTTCTCCCGGCGATTGAAGGGTTGTCATCGAGTTCGCTGTATTAACCGAGCTCAGTCGGTTAACACAAGATTTTTTTTCTAAACAGTATTAACCTAGCAGGGTCGGCCAGTAAAGGGATTTGTTAGTTTGTAATTTTAATTATTTCTAGCCGACTATTGTATATTGTTTGATTATAGGTCAGTGATTTGAGCCGACTAAGATAATCTGAAAGGTATATATGGTCACTCAAGTTGCAAATCAAAAGAAGAGATGTGTGATTATAACAAAAAAAAGGTTATGAATGCTAGTTATAGTATGAAGAGGCGAATGTTGAGAAAATTCTGATGGAGGATCAGATGTGTTAAAGGAGCTGCAAGGTTGTATTTGATCAGTAAGGATCCAGTCAAGCATAACAGAGATCTGCAATCAGCAAAGATAAGTTGCACACTATATAAGTTCATTTCATTGTTGCTTTCTAACCATTGTAACAGTGAACTTAAAATCTCTTAATAGAGTTGGTTTAATAGCCATTTTATAAATCCTCTAACAAGGTGACAGTTCAGTTGAATTGTTCTAAAGACCTCTAGCAAGGCCACTCCTAACAGGGTGATTAAATCCTCTAATAGGGTCACACCTAACAGTGTGTTTTGTAACCTTTAACAGGGTTGGCTCCTAACAGGGCTCACTTCAGAAGAGTGAAAAACAGTAACTAGTTACATTGGTGGTTTTTTTCATATTGGGTTTTCACGTTAAATCTGGTGTCTCTAGTGTTCATGATTGCTGAATTGTTTTGGTTATCAGTTCTTAAAAATTATTAGTATTTGTTGCATTATCAAGTTTTAGTAATCTGTAACTAAGATCAAGATTTTAGACATCTAAGGGACTGTGAAATGTTTTTGTGATTTTAAGAAAGTGTATTTAAGAGACCCTCAACTCTTCATTTTGAAAGGTTGAATGAGAATTTGCATCGAATTGTTGCTGGAATTCAAACTCACATTTGCTCATATTCACATACGCAAAGATCAAGTTTGACCAAAAGTTGACCAGATTTAACCACGATTGACTTGAGTTGACTAGTTTCGAAAAGAATTTTGAAATAATTAAACGAAATAATTTAATTAAATGGAATACTTACTTCTAATTAATTAAACAAAGTTATTTAATTAAATGAGAAGCCATTCCTAATTAATTAAATGAAGTTATTTAATTAAATAAGAAAAGTGTCTCTAATTAATAAAAGATTATTTAATTAAATGGAAAAAGTAATTCTGAGAGCATATCTCATTTTATTAAATTAAATATCTCAACAAAATCTCTCTTCAGTTCAAAAAGAGAAATTTCCAATCCACTATTGATAAAAAATGAGTTAAATCAGTTAACTCCTTTTTCTACTCAAATTGAATCAGTTAACTCCTTATTTTATTGAAATTAAATCTGTTAACTCTCTTTAATTTAGAAATCTCGCTTTATGACTGAACTTCACCTTTAATCCTGACCGTTGATTGAAATCGATCTCAACCGTTGATAAATTCCAAGAAAGTCTATTTAAGAAACAATCATCTCTTCATTTTAAAAAGTTGAATGAGAATTTGCATCGAATTGTTGTTGGAATTCATACACACATTTGCTCATATTCACATACGCAATGATCATGTTTGACCAAAACTTGACCAGATTTAACCACAGTTGACTTGAGTTGATTAGTTTCAAATTTTTTTTTTAAATAATTAAACAAAATTATTTAATTAAATGGAGTACTTACTTCTAATTAATTAAACAAAGTTATTTAATTAAATGAGAAACCATTCCTAATTAATTAAATGAAGTTATTTAATTAAAGAAGAAAAGTGTCTCTAATTAATTGAAGATTATTTAATTAAATGGAAAAAGTAATTATGAGAGCATATCTTATTTTATAAAATTAAATATCTTCACAAAATCTCTCTTCAGTTCAAAAAGAGAAATTTCCAGTTCACTATTGATAAAAAATGAGTTAAATTAGTTAACTCCTTTTTCTACTCAAATTGAATCAGTTAACTCCTTATTTTACTAAAATTAAATCTCTTAACTACCTTTAATTTGGAAATCTCCCTTTATGACTGAACTTCACCTTTAATTCTGACCATTGATTAAAATTGATCTCAACTGTTGATGAATGCCAGGAAAGTCTATTTTGAGAGACCCTCATCTCTTCATTTTGAAAAGTTGAATGAGAATTTGCATCGAATTGTTGCTGAAATTCATAGTTAGATTTGCTCATATTAAAATATGCAACGATCGAGTTTGAGCAAAAGTTGACCAGATTTAACCACGGTTGACTTGAGTTGACTAGTTTCGAAAAGAATTTTGAAATAATTAAATGAAATTATTTAATTAAATGGAGTACTTACTTCTAATTAATTAAACAAAGTTATTTAATTAAATGAGAAGCCATTCCTGATTAATTAAATAAGTTATTTAATTAAATATGAAAAGTGTCTCTAATTAATTAAAGATTATTTAATTAAATGGAAAAAGTAATTATGACAGCATATCTCATTTTATTAAATTAAATATCTCAACAAAATCTCTCTTTAGTTCAAAAAGGGAACTTTTCAATTCACTATTGATCAAAAATTAGTTAAATCAGTTAACTCCTTTTTCTACTCAAATTGAATCAGTTAATTCCTTATTTTACTCAAATTGAATCTGTTAACTCCCTTCAATTTATAAATCTTCTTTTATGACTGAACTTCACCTTTAATCCTGAGCATTGATTGAAATCGATCTCAACCGTTGATGAATTCCAGAAAAGTCTATTTAAGAGACCCTCATCTCCTCATTTTGAAAGGTTGAATGAGAATTTGCATTGAATTGTTGCTAGAATTCATACTCACATTTGCTCATATTCACATACGCAAAGATTAAGTTTGACCAAAAGTTGACCAGATTTAACCACGGTTGACTTGAGTTGACTAGTTTCGAAAAGAATTTTGAAATAATTAAATGAAATTATTTAATTAAATGGGGTACTTCGAATTAATTAAACAAAGTTATTTAATTAAATGAGAAGCCATTCCTAACGAATTAAATGAAGTTATTTAATTAAATAAGAAAAGTGTCTCTAATTAATTAAAGATTATTTAATTAAATAGAAAAAGTAATTATGAGAGCATATCTCATTTTATTAAATTAAATATCTCAACAAAATCTATCTTCAGTTCAAAAAGGGAAATTTCCAGTTCACTATTGATAAAAAATGAGTTAAATCAGTTAACTCCTTTTTCTACTCAAATTGAATCAGTTAACTCCTTATTTTACTCAAATTAAATCTGTTAACTACCTTTAATTTGGAAATCTCCCTTTATGACTGAACTTCACCTTTAATCCTGACCGCTGATTGAAATCAATCTCAACCGTTGATGAATTCCAGGAAAGTCTATTTAAGAGAGCCTGATCTTTTCATTTTGAAAAGTTGAATGAGAATTTGCATCGAATTGTTGCTGGAATTCATACTCACATTTGCTCATATTCACATACGCAAAG
The DNA here is from genome assembly GCA_028749045.1 of Cupressus sempervirens. Lineage (NCBI taxonomy): Eukaryota > Viridiplantae > Streptophyta > Pinopsida > Cupressales > Cupressaceae > Cupressus > Cupressus sempervirens. The sequence goes on from CM053783.1 coordinate 126,265,145, forward strand.
ATCAAGTTTGACCAAAAGTTGTTCAGATTTAACCACGGTTGACTTGAGTTGACTAGTTTCGAAAAAAAATTTGAAATAATTAAACAAAATTATTTAATTAAATGGAGTACTTACTTCTAATTAATTAAACAAAGTTATTTAATTAAATGAGAAGCCATTCTTAACTAATTAAATGAAGTTATTTAATTAAATAAAAAAAGTGTCTCTAATTAATTAAACATTATTTAATTAAATAGAAAAAGTAATTATGAGAGCATATCTTATTTTATTAAATTAAATATCTCAACAAAATCTCTCTTCAGTTCAAAAAAAGAAATTTTCAGTTCATTATTGATCAAAAATGAGTTAAATCAGTTAACTCCTTTTTATACTCAAATTGAATTAGTTAACTCTTTATTTCACCTAAATTAAATCTGTTAACTCCCTTTAATTTGGAAACCTCCCTTTATGACTGAACTTCATCTTTAATCCTAATCGTTGATTGAAATCAATCTCAATCGTTGATGAATTCCAGAAAAGTCTATTTAAGAGACCCTCATCTCTTCATTTTGAAAGGTTGAATGAGAATTTGCATCGAAATGTTGTTGGAATTTATACTCACATTTTCTCATATTCACATACGTAAAGATCAAGTTTGACCAAAAGTTGACCAGATTTAACCACGGTTGACTTGAGTTGACTAGTTTCAAAAAGAATTTTGAAGTAATTAAATGAAATTATTTAATAAAATGGATTACATATTTCTAATTAATTAAACAAAGTTATTTAATTAAATGAGAAGCCATTCCTAATTAATTAAATGAAGTTATTTATATATATAAGAAATGTTCCTCTAATTAATTAAAGATTATTTAATTAAATAGAAAAAGTAATTATGAGAGCATATCTCATTTTATTAAATTAAATATCTCAACAAAATCTCTCTTCAGTTCAAAAAGGGAAATTTCTAGTTAACTATTGATCAAAAATGAGTTAAATCAGTTAACTCCTTTTTCTACTCAAATTGAATCAGTTAACTCCTTATTTTACTCAAATTAAATCTGTTAACTACCTTTAATTTGAAAATCTTACTTTATGACTAAACTTCTCCTTTAATCTTGACAGTTGATTGAAATCGATCTCAACCATTGATGAACTCCAAGAAAGTTTATTTAAGAGACCCTCATCTCTTCATTTTGAAAAGTTGAATTAGAATTTGCATCGAATTGTTGCTGGAATTCATACTCACATTTGCTCATATTCACATACGTAAAGATCAAGTTTGACCAAAAGTTGACCAGATTTAACCACAGTTGATTTGAGTTGACTAGTTTCGAAAAGAATTTTCAAATAATTAAATAAAATTATTTAATTAAATTGAGTACTTACTTCTAATTAATTAAACAAAGTTATTTAATTAAATGAGAAGCCATTCCTAATTAATTAAATGAAGTTATTTAATTAAATAAGAAAAGTGTCTCTAATTAATTAAAGATTATTTAATTAAATAGAAAAAGTAATTATGACAGCATATCTCATTTTATTAAATTAAATATCTCAACAAAGTCTGTCTTCAGTTCAAATTAAATCTGTTAACTCACTTTAATTTAGAAATCTCCCTTTATGACTGAACTTCACCTTTAATCCTAATCGTTGATTGAAATCGATCTCAACCATTGATGAATTTCAGAAAAGTCTATTTAAGAGACTATCATCTCTTCATTTTGAAAGGTTGAATGAGAATTTGCATCGAATTATTGCTAGAATTCATACTCACATTTGCTCATATTCACATACGCAAAGATCAAATTTGTCCAAAAGTTGACTAGATTTAACCACGGTTGACTTGAGTTGACTAGTTTCGAAAAGAATTTTGAAATAATTAAATAAAATTATTTAATTAAATAGAGTACTTACTTCTAATTAATTAAACAAAGTTATTTAATTAAATGAGAAGCCATTCCTAATTAATTAAATGAAGTTATTTAATTAAATAGAAAAAGTAATTATGAGAGCATATCTCATTTTATTAAATTAAATATCTCAAAAAAATCTCTCTTCAGTTGAAAAAGGGAAATTTCTAGTTCATTATTGATAAAAAATGAGTTAAATCAGCTAACTCATTTTTCTATTCAAATTGAATCAGTTAACTCCTTATTTTACTGAAATTAAATCTGTTAACTCCCTTTAATTTAGAAATCTTGATTTATGACTGAACTTCACCTTTAATCTTGACCGTTGATTGAAATCGATCTCAACCGTTGATGAATTTTAGAAAAGTCTATTTAAGAGACCCTCATCTCTTCATTTTGAAAGGTTGAATGAGAATTTGCATCAAATTGTTGCTGGAATTCATACTCACATTTGCTCATATTCACATAATCAAATATCAACTTTGACCAAAAGTTGACCAGATTTAAGCACAGTTGACTTGAGTTGACTAGTTTTGAAAAGAATTTTAAAATAATTAAATGAAATTTTTTAATTAAATGGAGTACTTACTTCTAATTAATTTAACAAAGTTATTTAATTAAATGAGACGCCATTCCTAATTAATTAAATGAAGTTATTTAATTAAATAAGAATAGTGCCTCTAATTAATTAAAGATTGTTTAATTAAGTAGAAAAAGTAATTATCAGAGCATATCTCATTTTATTAAATTAGATATCACAACAAAATCTCTCTTCAGTTCAAAAAAGGAAATTTCCAGTTCACTATTGATAAAAAATGAGTTAAATCAGTTAACTCCTTTTCTACTCAAATTGAATCAGTTAACTCCTTATTTTACTCAAATTAAATCTGTTAACTCCCTTTAATTTTGAAATCTCCCTTTATGACTGAACCTCACCTTTAATCCTGACCGTTGATTGAAATCGATCTCAACCGTTGATGAATTTCAGGAAAGTCTATTTAAGAGACCCTCATCTCTTCATTTTGAAAGGTTGAATGAGAATTTGCATCGAATTGTTACTGGAATTCATACTGACATTTGCTCATGTTCACATATCCAAAGATCAAGTTTGATCAAAAGTTGACCAGATTTAACCACCGTTGACTTGAGTTGACTAGGTTCGAAAAGAATTTTGAAATATTTAAACAAAATTATTTAATTAAATAGAGTACTTACTTCTAATTAATTAAATAATGTTATTTAATTCAATGAGAAGCCATTCCTAATTAATTAAATGAAGTTATTTAATTAAATAAGAAAAGTGTCTCTAATTAATTAAAGATTATTTAATTAAATAGAAAAAGTAATTATGAGAGCATATCTCATTTTATTAAATTAAATATCTCAACAAAGTCTCTCTTCAGTTCAAAAGGGGAAATTTCCAAGTCACTATTGATAAAAAATGAGTAAAATCAGTTAACTCCTTTTTCTACTCAAATTGAATCAATTAATTCTTTATTTTACTCAAATTAAATCTGTTAACTCACTTTAATTTGAAAATCTCCCTTTATGACTGAATTTCACCTTTAATCCTAACCGTTGATTGAAATCGATCTCAATCGTTGATGAATTCCAGCAAAGTCTATTTAAGAGACCCTCATCTCTTCATTTTGAAAGGTTGAATGAGAATTTGCATCAAATTGTTGCTGGAATTCATACTCACATTTGCTAATATTCACATATGCAAAGATCAAGTTTGATGAAAAGTTGACCAGATTTAACCACGGTTGACTTGAATTGACTAGTTTTGAAAAGAATTTTGAAATAATTAAACGAAATTATTTAATTAAATGGAGTACTTACTTCTAATTAATTAAAAAAATTTATTTAATTAAATGAGAAGCCATTCCTAATTAATTAAATGAAGTTATTTAATTAAATAAGAAAAGTGTCTCTAATTAATTAAAGATTATTTAATTAAATAGAAAAAGTAATTCTGAGAGCATATTCCATTCTTCTAGAGCTCTAGAAGCAAGGGATTCAGCCTTGCCAAGATCCTTTGAGAAACCACGATCTCTAATCTCCATTGTGATGACATCAAGATCTTATTGAGCAAGCCTCTTCATAAAGTGAAGGTTTCCAAAGCATTCCCTATTCCATATCTTGAGCTGCCTTTTAACATATTGAAGCCTTTTAGAAAATGAGAACATTGTAGTACCATATGCAAGAGCACCATCTTTCCACCAACAGAAAACACAATCATGAAGAGAGGAGTCCTGAAGCCACATCAACTAGAACTTAGAAGGAGGATGCTTCGGAACATAAGCCCCTATAGCAGAAAATTTGATTGGCCAATGATCTGAACCCCTCCAATCAAAGATTTTTGAAGAGATAGTAAGGGTGCCACTAACCCAGAAGCAAAAAACAAGATATCTATCCAGACGTTCTGAGATAGCAACAACATCAGTCCTGCGATTATTCCAGGTATAGAGACCATTAGAAGGCTTAACATCAGAGAGATGCAAAAGAGATATATGTTGCCGAAGAAGAGCAGAAAAAGGCCCCAATCTAGCCAAACCACCATGCTTCTCCTCCAGACTTAAAACTGAATTGAAGTCCCCTGCTAACACCCAAGGATGATAAGGATGATAATTTCTAACATATTGAATATGTTTCCAAAGTTCCTCCTTTTCCACAAGATCAATAGGTGCATACACATTAGTAACCATGATCACCTCTCTTGAGTCTAGAGCAGAAGCTACCATAGAGAGAGTTGAGTGAGAAGACATCCAACCAAGAGGAGAAATTTTTTGAGGATCCCAAAATATAGCTAAACCACCTGCACTACCTATTGCCCCAACACACTGGCATTGGCCACAAGACCAAATACTAGAGGCATGTTGGACCATAGACTCCACAGAGGGCTTAGTCTCTTGGATACAAAAAACATCAGGGCTATGATCAACCACCAAGTTATGAATAGCCTTTTGTCTAGGGATTTTATTCAACCCCCTTACATTCCATGAGAGAATAATCATCATTGGGTAAATTGGAAAAATGAGAATCCAAAGGTATCACTGAACCAGACTCAATCAATATATCTCCTATGAGTTTAATCTTTTCTTGGTCTGTTTTGCGCCCACTCCTTAGAGGAGGAGTAGAATAAGCCCACTTAAAGGGTCGAGACATCAACCCCAAGGGGAGAGGAGAACCCTTGCCCTTACCTGATGGTAGCACATCCTTAACCAAGTGAGCTAAAACAACATCATTATCCTCCAACACTGTAGGAGTCACGAGAGCCTCTGTCACAGGAGCTACAGGGACCTCACAGTTCTGATATACTACAACTTGGGATGCCCCACAAGCATCATTAGGAACAGATCTTTCATCCGGGCAAACTGGATCAGAAGAGATAGGAGGAGGAATACCCTCCTCTAGAACCATACTATCCAGCACCTCAAAGCGGTTAAAACCTGAATTAGATAATCTTTCTTTCAAAGGCCTCTTTTGACCATGACCCTTAGCACGAGGACGAACAGGGGTAAATCCATCCTTATCGTGCATTTGAGCCTTACCCTTACCTGTAGCATCTTGCGGATTCATCCCCTTGGTAGTATTAGCCATTTGAGATTGTCCTTTCCCTATAGTATCTATCAAACCACTAGTATTGCCAGCTATAGAACCATCCACTCTTTTGAAACTTGAGTTACGGGGGTACTAATGCAGTAAATGACCATACTCATGACAAATTTGGAAACAAAAAGGGAGAGATTCATAATCTAACTACTGCACCCAAGAAAAATCCCCCATACAAATTTCCAAAGAATTTGGTAATGGGTTATTCAAATTAATTTTAACACAAATTCTAGCATAAGAAATAACCTTTTTATCGAGGGATTGATGTGCGATCACAGCCGGCTTCCCCAACAAAGCAACAATTTGTCGAAGGATGTCTTCACGCCAAAATTCTAAGGGAAGACGAGGCAAGCGAACCCAAACTAGCACTGTTGAAGGGAGATCCTTAGCAGAATTAAAACCTAAATGCCAAGGTTTGACAAATAACCCCACATGATTGTAGAAATAAGGGCCTCCTTCAAAAACATGATCTCGATCAGACATGCAAGAGAATATAACAAAAAAATAACTATTCCCTGCCAACATAATCTCCATATCGCCTTCCACCTACCATAAGCGGCAGATCCATGCCTCAAGAGCGGATAGGGAAATTTAGATTCCAAGAAATTTGCATATCAAAGCATGCTTGGTCCAATAATCAATGTCCTCCATTACAGCCGTTGGAGGAATAACCAGAACAGGTTGATCATGGCTACACGAAAAACAACCATTAACTTTTTTCAGCTTGGAGCTCTCCCCTGAATAAAATGATTCAGATCGCATTGCATGCATAGTTGGAGAAGAACCATTTGTTCTCACCAATGGAGAAGAAATCCCAGGCCCTACCATGCAAACAATAAAACCCCAATCCAAAATTGACTGCAGAAGATTTCCAAAAACACTGACACAAATTATGTCCAGTAGCTAGCAATCCAAACAGAACCGAAAAATAGTAAAGATGAAACACGAAGAACAGGCTAGGGGAAATACCCTAGCCCAGCCGACATCCAACGCTTTGCCACATTCTCCAAAACCCTTTTCACAAAGTTATGACGATCACATTTAGAAGCCATTCCTAATTAATTAAATGAAGTTATTTAATTAAATAAGAAAAGTGTATCTAATTAATTAAAGATTATTTAATTAAATAGAAAAAATAATTATAAGAGCATATCTCATTTTATTAAATTAAATATCTCAACAAAATCTCTCTTTAGTTCAAAAAGGGAAATTTCCAATTCACTATTGATAAAAAATGAGTTAAATAAATTAACTCCTTTTTCTACTCAAATTCAATCAGTTAACTCTTTATTTCACTCAAATTAAATCTGTTAACTCCCTTTAATTTGGAAATCTTCCTTTATGACTGAACTTCACCTTTAATCTTGACCGTTGATTGAAATTGATCTCAACCATTGATGAATTCCAAGAAAATCTATTTAAGAGACCCTCATCTCTTCATTTTAAAAAGTTGAATGAGAATTTGCATCGAATTGTTGCTGAAATTCATACTCACATTTGCTCATATTCACATACCTAAAGGTCAAGTTTGACCAAAACTTGACCAAATTTGACCACAGTTGACTTGAGTTGACTAGTTTCGAAATTTTTTTTGAAATAATTAAACAAAATTATTTAATTAAATGGAGTACTTACTTCTAATTAATTAAACAAAGTTATTTAATTAAATAAGAAGCCATTCCTAATTAATTAGATGAAGTTATTTAATTAAATAAGAAAAGTGTCTCTAATTAATTAAAGATTACTTAATTAAATAGAAAAAGTAATTATCGGAGCATATCTTCTTTTATTAAATTAAATATCTCAACAAAATCTCTCTTCAATTCAAAAAAGGAAATTTTCAGTTCACTATTGATAAAAAATGAGTTAAATTAGTTAACTCCTTTTTCTACTCAAATTGAATCAGTTAACTCCTTATTTTACTCAAATTAAATCTGTTAACTTCCTTTAATTTGAAAATCTCCCTTTATGACTGAACTTCACCTTTAATCCTGACTGTTGATTCAAATCGATCTCAACCATTGATGAATTCCAAAAAAGTCTATTTAAGAGACCCTCATCTCTTCATTTTGAAAGGTTGAATGAAAATTTTCATCAAATTGTTGCTGGAATTCATACTCACATTTGCTCATATGCACATACGCAAAGATCAAGTTTGACCAAAAGTTGACCAAATTGGACCAGGATTGACTTGACTTGACTAGTTTCAAAAAAATTTAAAATAATTAAACGAAATTATTTAATTAAATGGAGTACTTACTTTTAATTAATTAAAAAAAGTTATTTAATTAAATGAGAAGGCATTCCTAATTAATTAAATGAAGTTATTTAATTAAATAAGAAAATCTGATTAATTAAAGATTAGTTAATTAAATAGAAAACGTAATTGTGAGAGCATATCACATTTTATTAAGTTAAATATCTCAACAAAATCTCTCTTCAATTCAAAAAGGAAAATTTTCAATTCACTATTGATAAAAAATGAGTTAAATCAGTTAACTCCTTTGTCTACTCAAATTGAATATGTTAACTCTTTATTTTACTCAAATTAAATATGTTAACTCCCTTTAATTTGGAAATCTCCCTTTATGACTAAACTTCACCTTTAATCCTGACTGTTGATTGAAATCGATCTCAACCATTGATGAATTTCAGGAAAGTCTATTTAAAAGACTCTCATCTCTTCATTTTGAAAGGTTGAATAAGAATTTGCATCGAATTGTTACTAGAATTCATACTCACATTTGCTCATATTCACATACGCAAAAATCAAGTTTGACAAAAAGTTGACCAGATTTGACCACGATTGACTTGAGTTGACTAGTTTTGAAAAGAATTTTGAAATAATTAAACGAAATTATTTAATTAAATAGAGTACTTAGTTCTAATTAATTAAACAATGTTATTTAATTAAACGAGAAGCCATTCCTAATTAATTAAATGAAGTTATTTAATTAAATAAGAAGAGTGTCCCTAATTAATTAAAGATTATTTAATTAAATAGAAAAAGTAATTATGAGAGCATATCTCATTTCATTAAATTAAATATCTCAACAAAATCTCTCTTCAGTTCGAAAAGGGAAATTTCCAGTTCACTATTGATCAAAAATGAGTTAAATAAGTTAACTCCTTTTTCTACTCAAATTGATTCAATTAAATCTTTATTTTACTCAAATTAAATCTGTTAACTCCCTTTAATTTGAAAATCTTCCTTTATGACTAAACTTCACCTTTAATCTTTTCTGTTGATTGAAATCGATCTCAACCATTGATGAATTCCAGGAAAGTCTATTTAAGAGACCCTCATCTCTTCATTTTGAAAGGTTGAATGAGAATTTGTATCGGATTGTTACTGGAATTCATACTCACATTTGCTCATATTCACATACACAAAGATCAAGTTTGATCAAAAGTTGACCAGATTTAACCACGATTGACTTGAGTTGACTAGTTTCGAAAAGAATTTTAAAATAATTATATGAAATTATTTAATTAAATGGGGTAGTTACTTCTAATTAATTAAATAAAGTTATTTAATTAAATAAGAAAAGTGTCTCTAATTAATTAAAGATTATTTAGTTAAATAGAAAAAGTAATTATGAGAGCATATCTTATTTTATTAAATTAAATGTAGTGTCTGCCCCTGATTCACATTTTGTTATCATTGCTGAACTCTTTTAGAGCTAGTTTCATGTTGATGTTTAATAACATAAGCATGAGATTATCAGATATTGTGCTATGGATTCAGTTGATATGTGATGAGATTACTTATACTCTACATTTCATGTATGTATGATGATCATTTTCAGTGTTTACAGTTATTAATGATAATTAGTAAGATGATTTATTATCATATGTATTTTATTATGGATACTTACTCCATACTTGCATGTGTATGGTGTGTGTGTTTGCTTTGCGTATTTGCTTTTGTATGGCGTGTCTGATGTGGTTAAGGAAGGGAGTCGTAGTAACCCGCTGGTCGAGATTTACACGATGCACCACTTTTTGCCATTTCTTGTTTAGTTTAGTATATATTGTGTTTGTACATGTATGGTTTTTATGCAGATTGCAGGTACCAGGTATCGACTTCCCTAAATTGCCAGGATGAGCGTACCCTATCACATTATCTCAATGATAAGAGAAGGGAGATAAATTCTCAAGTCCAAATTCTAACCATTTAAGTCATTTGTTCTAATTAAAAAATTAGGACAAGTATCTAAGTTGAGTACCCTCCGAATGCGTCAGATGATGTAATTCGTGATATAAACCCCTTGGTTTGATTTGTATGTATTTTGGCTATGATGAATTTTTCATATTTTTACCTTTGTGAGTCTTTGGAGTATTTTCTATTAATTAAGCCTAATTAAAAAAATTTAATTAATGGTTTAATTTAATGGAAAATTAATATGATATTTTAATATTTATTTTATTTAATTAATTGAGAAATTAATTAAATAAAATAATTAAAATTGAAAATAAAAGTTAAAAGTTTAAGTTTGGAATGTGACAATATTTATTTTAATAATAATATATTTGGAGCTCATTTTTAAATAAATGACTAAATAATAATATTATTAAAGCTAATAAATATTTTAGCAATAAAGTTTTGAAAAATAAAATTTAAAAGTGAAAAATATATTTTAAATTATTAAAAGATTCTAAATCTCATGTGATTAAAATATAAATATATTAAGATTGAAAGTGAAGATATTAAAGTTAGTGCATAAGACTTAATAAATAAATAAATAAAATTGAAAAGAGTAAAATAAATTGGAGTTATATGCTTGCATGGGAATTAACATGTGTCAACAACACGAGGGTTAGTGCATCAATTAAGCACAAGGTGTCTACAATTCTATGACTCATCAAAAAGAATTGGAAAAGACCCATGCTTAGCTAGTGACACCTTTCAGCAGTTTCAAGAAGCATTCCAAAAGTTTCTTGAGAGCTCTTGATATTCAGGAATTCATAGAAGCTTAAAAGAAAAGCTTAATAGAAGCTACAAGTTTAATGGAAGCTACAAGCTTAATGGAAGCCATGAGCTACAAGCTAAAAGAGAAGCTTCAAGCTTACATGCATGGGAGAAGATTCATATGCTCGTATATTTTTTACTTGCTTTTATACTTTTTTTGGCACTTCTAATCACTTGGAAGATTCGATCGGCTTGGATTCTTGGAAGAATTGTGAATGATGGAGAAGGAAGAAATTTCTATGGACATCTAAGGCATAGCAAATTAGCATCAGTGTCTAGGTGCACTCGTGATATTCTCGTATTCTCTTTGCACTCTTTCTCTTCCCGTCTTCATCATATCTATTTTATATGTCTAAATACTCTCTGTATTTGAAATTGGAACCTAGATATTTTATTTGGTTGAGAAGAAAATAATAGAAAAATTCTAAATCCAATTAAGGAGAAATAATTAGATTTTAATCGGGTTTGGGTTCGAATTTATATTAAATTAGAAAGACAAAATTTGGAATTAAAATAGAAATTCTAAGTTAAAAATTCGAATGATTAGATGTAATCTTTCTATCAGATTATATTTTCAGATGCGTACAGACAAACCTATTAGATGGATGAATGGGTAAATTTAGAGAACAATTATTTTAAGAGAAAATTCTTAATTCATCACAAATTGTCTTGTCGCTGCCCCTTGGATAGATCCGAATTCAGTCATTCATAACTTTTAATTGTGATCGAATTTATTCGATTGCTCTAGTCAGAATCGGCGCAACTTGGCCCTCTCCAACATATTTAAATTTCAGCCCAATTCAATGGTTCATTAGGGAGATATGGCCATCGTACTGGAACTGTTTTATTCAAGAATGGATATCTTTTCATTTTCCATAACCAAGAGTTCTTTATGCTTAAACTTCACAAAAATAATATATCAATGTAATATAATTAGAATTTAATAATTATTTAATTAGTCTAAAGACTAATAAGAATATTCTAAATGAATTAATGAAGATTTTTAATGGAAAGTTTGTGGATGGAGCTGATGGATAGAGATATTGAATTCAATAGAGAATGGATGACTTTAAATATTAATTATTTAATGTATATTAAATACTATTTAATATATAGTTAAGAGGTGGTAATTTATAAAAGTGTTTAATGATGATTATTAAGAGACTCAAATTTTAATGATATTGGATTTAGATTTAAATAAGAATTATTATATTGACAAGGAGTTATAGTTACATTATAACATTGTTATAACATAGCTACGATTTGAATTATTGATATGCCTTAAAAGTTAGTTAAATAATAACTAATGGAGCTTATAGAAATATAGTTTGATGAGTTTATTATTTATTAATGTTTGTTGAGTCTAAAAAACTATTAATAAATAATGGTTTAAATAGTTATCAACAAATTTGATTAGAGATAATCTAGTGGAGATTATTTAATGAATTAAAGATATTATTGCAATCTTCCCTTATTAGAATCTTATTAATATGCATTAGTTTTATATGGTCTATTATCTAATCTAATTAAATCAAATTTAATTAAGATTAGTTAATAGTAGAAGAAGTGTAATTAATTATTAGTCAATCTAAGAAAATGAATTTTTAAATGAGAGAAAATTAAAAGAAAAAAGATTTTAATATAGTTTATATAGTGGACTTTTTATAATGTATATTGAATACAATTAAACAATTTTAGAGTTGTTTAATGAAGATGATAATGCTAAGAATTTGAAAATTATTCATGTTAAAATCTACAATGAGTCTTATTGGTTTGTGATAGGGATATTTTTCAAACAATTTTTATATAGACAAAATATTATTAAAACAATTAGAAAAATGGAGTCTAATGGTTGATTTTAATATTGATTAAATAATTGTAAGATAATAATTTATATTATATTGATTTAAATTTACAAACTCTGAATGATATTGGATTAAGACTAAATTATTATGTTATTGGTTAATACGTTTGAATACCTTAATGGAGTTAAGAGTTAGTCAAATATTAATTAATGAGTTTATGGAAAGATTCTATAGATCAAGTATTTATAGTTTGAGGAGTTATTTTTTCTTAATGTTTGTAAGGACTAGAAAACTATTAATAAATAATTATTTAAATAGATATCAACAAATTTGATTAGAGGTAATCTAGTAGAGATTATTTATTGATTGAAGTTTACTAAAAGATAATAATTTTTGAAGTTGGATTATAATTGATTTTAATCAATTGATATTCATTGAGTTGTCAATATAATTATGCGATTAAAATTTATCTTGAAATGACTATCATTAGTACGAATTAATTAAGAAAATAATAGTATTCATCAAAAATGATAAATGTGATCTATTCATAAGATTCTCAATATAGCTTGTCATTAAATATTAGCAAGTTATTATTATTGAACTATGAACCTGAATATTTGTGTATGGCTAACTTTTAATTATTAGTCAACTAATATTCATTGGATTGATGGTTTGGTTGTGAAATTATTAATTAAATCAATTAACTAGAGTTAATAGGATTTAATTAATAATTAAGTTATGTAATAGAGATTTATTTGATATAATTCTTTTAACGAGATTGTAGATTATCTATATTGAATTTGATAGGTCTTATTCTTATGACTTGAATTATGACTTTAGATATTGTATGGTTGTCAACGATGGTGACGATTAAATTCAAAGATTCAAACTTTAGTAATACTTAATTAAGTTTCTAAATGAAAACTAATAAGATATTAATAAGTCATGGATGGTGTACCTATGTTAATGGATTGAGATAAATAAAGTTATAATCTCTTATTCGAAGAATGATAATTGGTCCTCTTATAATATAATGGATAATGATCTTAGAAAAGTTGAAAGGTTAATCAATTAGAATATGGATCATAGATAAATTAAGAAAATTTAATGATGATTAGTTTAATGAGTAAATAGTTATCCTTAAGTTATTCTTAAAATGTAATTCTTAATAATGAAAGGATAATGCTATCGGGGAACAAATGGGTTGACTTGTAGATCAAAAAATGAAAAGTATACTTGAAAATGGAAACTGAAACCCCTACACTTGAAAATGGAAAGTGAAACCCCTACACATTATTCAACTATGTGAATTTAGTAAACCAAAACATGTGTCTGCATCGTGTATTCTATATGCTTTTTGTTTTGGGTTTTGGGTTAACTAGTGTTAACCAGTCCTAGTTTGTTACCAGAGGGTCGAGGGTTATGAGATGTGATGGCATGTTGATTTTATTTGGTCTCAATCTTTATAAGCTCAACCATGGTAATGTGATCATATGCTCTATGAAATGTTTGTATTTACTGATTGTTATTGTTCATCAGTCTTCATGTGTGAAGCTAAGATGTATGCGTATGAGACACTTGAGCTAATCATTTTTTATTCATCAATCAGTTATCCTTGGATTATTTTTTAGTTGCCATGATGGAACTAAAATGTGGATTTATTTCTTGATGATGTCATGTTGTGACATGTTTGACTCAACTATTTTGGAGTCTTCGATCAGTATGATTTTGAGATATTCTTGGTTGCTTATTGAGAACCAATGGATATTGTGATATATTTTGATTATTGAGAACCAATAGATACTTATGATTATCAGTGATGCCTTCAATTGCCAATAGAGAACTGCTGTGGTTATGATTTTCTATGGATGCTTTTTGGATGCTCATGGAGATTTGATGATTCTTATCTTGGAGGTTTGATGATTTTATTATGGATTATCTTTTGTGATTTTGAAATTTATGATTCCATGAGCTTAGGGTAGGTAATCTACTTGTAGTGTCAGGAAGTGGCTTGCAATGAGGGCCGGAGCCCTAAGTGGCTGCCAAGGTAACTCATTGTAAGTTTGGTTAATAAGTGATAACATTTACACACTAAATGAGGATTAAATGAACCTAAAAAGATAATTATTTTGATGTTCTTGCCCATGCCTTGAGTGCTTGTATAGGCTAGGATGGAAGTAGTGAGAACGCATGGTTGCGATCATGCATTTTGTAGTATGCCTCGTTAGTATGAGAGGATACTAGTGGCCGCATGAGATCAGTATGGACTCGTGGAGTTTAGCTAACTACTAGGGTAACTTATACGTGATAAATGTGATGACACTTTTTCGCTTGCAAAGTAGGTTTCCTACATGTCTTTGTGTGCCTCTGGGAATTAGATGTCAATTTTGTGTATGATTGGAACCTTTGAGTTAGTATACTTTTAGGATTCTTGGACTATAGAGATTTGTGCTATGTGTTATGGATAGCCTGTTTGGGACTTGAAATTATCTCCTCAGCACGGTGGGAGTGGACCACTTAGGTTCCACGTGGTCGGGTGGTAGTTTTTTTCCACTTTTATCATTTGAAATCCGTCTGAGACACCGTGGCTGGAGAATTCTTGGTTGGTATTATCTTCTTCACTACACTCTTGCAGCATTATGATTGATGATATACCTTATGATGGATGTATTTACTGATATGTTTCTTATATTGATGATTTGCATATGTTAGATGATGGTATCCTATGCTTTACTTTGTATGTTAGTAGGATGTGTTAGGAGTGACATTCCTACTATGTTAATACCAATGATCTCTTCGATGATTTGAGATGTTATGCATGGAGGGATGGCTAGGGCCCATGATGGTCTAATGATGCTATTAACGGTTGGGAGGAACCGTGCACTTAGTTATATTTTGTGATGTATGGTTATCTCTTATAATGGATGTTTATATCTTATATGATGATGTATCATGTATTGTTTATGGTTTCATTTACTTTTATTGCATCATAGACTAATATTGGATGATTATGTTTTTTATTTAAATGGATGTATATTCTTTTATGCCTTTCATACCTTGTAACATGTACAATGGATGATTGAGCAATTCTAAAATATAATTACAAAAGGACACTTGTATATTATTTAAGTAAATTGGATGTATCATTGTTATTTCATAAGGATGGGATGTTAGATTAATAGTTAATTTAGATGTGATACAACGTTAAGGAATATTTAAAGAATGTAGCCTGTTATGTATATATGTTATGTTTATTTTTATTTGAATTGTTGCTATTGCTTCCGCAAATGTTATGAATGGTTTTATCTTTCATGTTTTAAAAATAAAATTGTTTGGAAAACTTAACAAAATTCTTTAGATCCCTTGGCGGGGCATTACATTTGGTATCAGAGCCCAAGTTTCAACATTGGGAGCTCTGGGTATATTGGAATGATACTAGTTGTTAACTAGTTAAACAAAATGAAAACTTTGAACTATCATGTGTATCTCTTTCAAAACTGAAAACTTGAAAACTAGGTGAACTGAAACAAAATTTAAAATTGTAACTTGCATATTTTTCATACTTCAACACTTAGCTTTCAAAATTGAAAATTTTATTGAAAACCTAAACGAAGGCAAAACTAAAAATTGAAACTTATTCTAGTTGCAAAACATGTATCTTTTGTCTAAATTTCAAGGCAGTATACCTTTGTTTATCTTTGCAAGCATTAAATTGCTCTTGTTTAGAATGTATTAAGAGATATATTTCAGTAGTTGTTAAAGGAATGATGTTGGATTGATATGGTTTTTGGTTTACTATTAAACTAGAATCATATTGCTCTAAGTGTGTTGTAAAATTCTCAGTGGAATCATATTCTCCTGTAGGGAGGAAAAGGGTTCAATGAGACCCGCATAGTGAGTATCTTAGCTTTTCGTTCTTGTAGGCTTCCAAGAGTAAGCCTAATCCCAGGGGGGGTGGATGTAGTGCCTGCCCCTAGTTCGCATTTTGTTATCATTGCTGAACTGTTTTAGAGCTAGTTTCATGTTGATGGTTAGTAACATTATTATGAGATTATCAGATATTGTGCTATGGATTCAGTTGATATGTGATGAGATTACTTAGACTCTACATTTCATGTATTTATGATGATTATTTTCAGTGTTTACAGTTATTAATGATGATTAGTAAGATGATTTATTATCATATGTATTTTTTTATGGATACTTACTCCATACTTGCATGTGTATGGTGTGTGTGTTTGCTTTGCGTGTTTGTTTTTGTATGGTGTGTCTGATGTGGTTAAGAAAGGGAGTCATAGTCACCTACTAGTCGGGATCTACACGATGCACCACTTCCTGCCATTGCTTGTTTAGTTTAGTATATATTATGTTTGTACATGTATAATTTTTATGCAGGTTGCAAGTACCGGGTATCGACTTTCTTGAATTGCCAGGATGAGCGTACCTTATCACATTATCTCAATGATAAGAGAGGGGAGATAAATTCTCAAGTCCAAATCTCAACCCTTTAAGCCATTTGTTATAATTGAAAAATTAGGACAAGTATCTAAATTGAGTACCCTCCGAATGTGTCAGATGATGTAATTCATGATATAAACCCCTTGGTTTGATTTGTATGTATTTTGGCTATGATGAATTTTTCGTATTTTTACCTTTGTGAGTCTTCGAAGTATTTTCTATTAATTAAGCCTAATTAAAAAGATTTAATTAATAATTTAATTTAATAAAAAATTAATATGATATTTTAATATTTATTTTATTTAATTAATTGGAAAATTAATTAAATAAAATAATTAAATTTGAAAATAAAAGTTTAAGTTTAGAATGTGACAATATTTATTTTAATAATAATATATTTGGAGCTCATTTTTAAATAAATGACTAAATAATATTATTATTAAAGCTAATAAATATTTTATCAATAAAGTTTTTGAAAATAAAATTTAAAAATGGATAATATATTTTAAATTATTAAAAGATTTTAAATCTCATATGATTAAAATATAAATATATTAAGATTGAAATTGGAGATATTAAAGTTAGTGCATGAGACTTAATAAATAAATAAATAAAATTGAAAAGAGTAAAGTAAATTGGAGTTATATGCTTGCATGGGAATTAACATGTGTCAACAACACGAGGGCTAGTGCATCAATTAAGCACAAGGTGTCTACAATTCTATGACTCATCAAAAAGAATTGGAAAATACCCATGCTTAGTTGGTGACACCTTTCAGCGGTTTCAAAAAGCATTCCAAAAGTTTCTTGAGAGCTCTTGATATTCAGGCATTCATAGAAGCTTAAAAGAAAAGCTTAATGGAAGCTACAAGTTTAATGGAATCTACAAGCTTAATGGAAGCCACGAGCTACAAGCTAAAAGAGAAGCTTCAAGCTTACATGCATGGGAGAAGATTCATATGCTCATATATTTTCTACTTGCTTTTATGCTCCTTCTAGCACTTCTAATCACTTGGAGGATTCGATCGGCTTGGATTCTTGGAAGAATTGCGAATGATGGAGAAGAAAGGGATTTTCTATGGACTTCTGAGGCATAGAAAATTAGCATCAGTGTCCAAGTGCACTTGTGATATTCTCATATTTTTTTTTCACTCTTTCTCTTCCTGTCTTCATCATATCTGTTTAATATGTTTGAATACTCTTTGTATTTGAAATTGGAATCTAGATATTTTATTTGGTTGAGAAGAAAACAATAGAAAAATCTTAAATCCAATTAAGAAGAAATAATTAGATTTTAATCGGGTTTGAATTAGAATTTATATTAAATTAGAAAGACAAGATTTGGAATTAAAATAGAAATTCTAAGTTGAAAATTTGAATAATTAGATGTAATCTTTCTATCAGATTATATTTTTAGATGCATACAGACAAACCTATTAGATGGATGAATTGGTAAATTTAGAGAACAATTATTTTAAGAGAAAATTCTTAATTCATCACATATTGTCATGTCGCTGCCCCTTGGATAGACCCAAATTAAGTCATTCATAACTTTTTATCATGATCGAATTTATTCGATCACTCTAATATGAATCGGCGCAACTTGGCCCTCTCCAACATATTTAAATTTCAGCCCGATCTAATGGTTCATTAGGGAGATATGGTCGTCGTACTGTGACTGTTTTATTCAAGAACGGATATCTCTTCATTTTCCATAACCAAGAGTTCTTTATGCTTAAACTTCACAAAAATAATATATCAAAGTAATATAATTAGAATTTAATAATTATTTAATTAGTCTAAAGACTAATAAGAATGTTCTAAATGAATTAATGAAGATTTTTAATGGAAAATTTGTGGATGGAGCTGATGGATAGAGATATTGAATTCAATAGAGAATAGATGACTTTTAATATTAATTATTTAATGTATATTAAATACAATTTAATATATAGTTAAGAGGTGGTAATTTATAAAAGTGTTTAATGATGATTATTAAGAGACTCAAATTTTAATGATATTGGATTTAGATTTAAATAAGAATTATTATATTGATAAGGAGTCATAGTTACATTATAACATTGTTATAACATAGCTACGATTTGAATTATTGATATGCCTTAAATGTTAGTTAAATAATAACTAATGGGGCTTATAGAAATATAGTTTGATGAGTTTATTATTTATTAATGTTTGTTGTGTCTAACAAACTATTAATAAATAATGATTTAAATAGTTATCAACAAATTTGATTAGAGATAATCTAGTGGAGATTATTTAATGAATTAAAGATATTATTGCAATCTTCCCTTATTAGAATCTTATTAATATGCATTAGTTTTATATGGTCTATTATCTAATCTAATTAAATCAAATTTAATTAAGATTAGTTAATAGTAGAAGAAGTGTAATTAATTATTAGTCAATCTAAGTAAATGGATTTTTAAATGAGAGAAAATTAAAAGAAAAAAGATTTTAATATAATTTATATAGTGAACTTTTTATAATGTATATTGAATACAATTAAACAATTTTAGAATTGTTTAATGAAGATGATAATACTAAGAATTTGAAAATTATTCATGTTAAAATCTACAATGAGTCTTATTGGTTTGTGATTGGGATTTTTTTCAAACAATTTTTATATAGACAAAATATTATTAGAAAAATTAGAAAAATGGAGTCTAATGGTTGATTTTAATATTGATTAAATAATTGTAAGATGATAATTTATATTATGTTGATTTAAATTTACAAACTCTGAATGATATTGAATTAAGACTGAATTATTATGTTATTGGTTAATACGTTTGAATACCTTAATGGAGTTAAGAGTTAGTCAAATATTAACTAATGAGTTTATGGAAGGATTCTATAAATCGAGTATTTATAGTTTGAAGAGTTATTATTTATTAATGTTTGTAAAGACTAGCAAACTATTAATAAATAATGGTTTAAATAGATATCAACAAATTTGATTAGAGTTAATCTAGTATAGATTATTTATTGATTGAAGTTTACTAAAAGATAATAATTTTTGAAGTTGGATTATAATTGATTTTAATCAATTGATATTCATTGAGTTGTCAATATAATTATGTGATTAAGATTTATCTTGAAATGACTATCATTAGTACGAATTAATTAAGAAAATAATAGTATTCATAAAGAATGATGAATGTGATCTATTAATAAGATTTCCAATATAGCTTGTCATTAAATATTAGCAAGTTATTATTATTTAACTATGAATCTGAATATTTGTGTATGACTGACTTTTAGTTATTAGTCAACTAATATTCATTGGGTTGATTGTTTGGTTGTGAAATTATTAATTAAATCAATTAGCTAGAGTTAATAAGATTTTATTAATAATTAAGTTATGTAATAGAGATTTATTTGATATAATTCTTTTAACGAGATTGTAGATTATCTATATTGAAGTTGATAGATCTTATTCTTATGACTTGAATTATGATTTTAGAATTGTATGGTTGTCAACGATGGTGACGATTAAATTCAAAGACTCTAACTTTAGTAATACTTAATTAAGTTTCTAATTGAAAACTAATAAGATGTTAATAGGTCATGGATGGTGTACCTATGTTAATGGATTGAGATAAATAAAGTTATAATCTCTTATTCGAAGAATGATAATTGGTCGTCTTATAATATAACGGATAATGATCTTTAAAAAGTTGAAAGGTTAATCAATTAGAATATGGATCATAGATAAATTAAGAAAATTTAATGATGATTAGTTTAATGAGTAAATAGTTATCCTTAAGTTATTCTTAGAATGTAATTCTTAATAATGGAAGGATAATGCTATCGGGGAAGAAATGGGTTGACTTGTAGGTTAAAAGATGAAAAGTATACTTGAAAATGGAAACTGAAACCCTTACACTTGAAAATAAAAAGTGAAACCCCTACACGTTATTCAACTATGTGAATTTAGTAAACCAAAACATGTGTTTGCATTGTGTATTCTATATGCTTCTTATTTTGGATTTTGGGTTAACTAGTGTTGACTAGTCCTAAGTTGTTACCAGAGGCTCAGGGGTTATGAAATGTGATGGCATGTTGATTTTATTTGGTCTCAATTTTTATAAGCTCAACCGTGGTAATGTGATCATATGCTCTATGAAATGTTTGTATTTACTGATTGTTATTGTTTATCAGTCTTCATGTGTGAAGCTGAGATGTATGTGTATGAGACACTTGAGCTAATCATTTTTGAGTCATCAATCAGTTATCCTTGGATTATTTTCTAGTCACCATGATGGGACTAAAATGTAGATTTTTTTTTAATGATGTCATGTTGTGACATGTTTGACTCAACCATTTTAGAGTCTTCGATCAGTATGATTTTGATATATTCTTGGTTGCTTATTGAGAACCAATGGATATTGTGCTATATTTTGTTTGTTGAGAACCAATAGATACTTATGATTATCAGTGATGCCTTCAGTTGCCAATAGAAAACTGTTGTGGTCATTATTTTCTATGGATGCTTTTCGGATGCTCATGGAGATTTGATGATTCTTATCTTGGAGGTTTGATAATTTTATTATGGATTATCTTTTGTGATTTTGAAATTTATGATTCCATGAGCTTATGGTAGGTAGTCTACTTGTAGTGTCGGGAAGTGGCTTGCAATGGGGGTCGGGGCCCTAAGTGGCTGCCAGGGTAACTCATTGTAAGTTTGGTTAATAAGTGATAACATTTACACACTAAATGGAGATTAAATAAACTTAAAAATATAATTTTTTTGATGTTCTCGCCCATGCCTTGAGTGCTTGTACAGGCTAGGATGGGAGTAGTGAAAATGCATGGTTGCGACCGTGCATTCCGTAGTATGCCTTGTTAGTATGAGAGGTTAGTAGTGGCCGCATGAGATCAGTATGGAGCCATGGAGTTTAGCTAACTGCTAGGGTAACTTGTACGTGATAAATGTGATGACACTTTTCCACTTGCAGAGTAGGTTTCCTACATGTCTTTGTGTGCCTCTGGAAATTAGATGTCAATTTTGTGTGTGATTGGAACCTTTGAGTTAGTATACTTTTAAGATTCCTAGACTATAGAGATTTGTGCTATGTGTTATGGATAGCCTATTTGGGACTTGAGATTATCTCCTCAGCACGGTGGGAGTGGACCACTTAGGTTCCACACGGTCGGGTGGTAGTGTTTTTCCACTCTTATCATTTGAGATCCATCTGAGACATCGTGTCTGGAGCATTATTGGTTGGTATTATCTTCATTATGCTCTTGTAGCATTATGATTGATCATATACTTTATTATGGATGTATTTACTAGTATGTTTCTTATATTGATGATTTGCATATGTTAGATGATGGTATCCTATGCTTTACTTTGTATGTTAGTAGGATGTGTTAGGAGTGACATTCCTACTATGTTAATACCGATGATCTCTTCGGTGATTTAGAATTTTACGCATGGAGGGATGGCTAGGGCCCACGATGGTCTAATGATGCAACGGTTGGGAGGAACCGTGTACATAGTTAGTTATATTTTGTGATGTATGGTTATCTCTTATGATGGATGTTTATATCTTCTATGATGATGTATCATGTATTGTTTATGGTTTCATTTACTTTTATTGCATCATGGACTAATATTGTATGATGATATTCTTTATTTATATGGATGTATATTCTTTTATGTCTTTCATACCTTGTAACATGTACAGTGGATGATTGGGCAATTCTAAAATATAATTACAAAAGGACACTTGTTTATTGTTTAAGTACATTAGATGTATCATTGTTATTTCATAAGGATGGGATGTTAGATGAATAGTTAATTTAGATGAGATACAACATTAAGGGATCTTTAAAGAATGTAGCCTACTATGTATATATGTTATGTTTATTTTCATTTGAATTGTTGCTATTGCTTCTGCAAATGTTATGAATGGTTTTATCTTTCATGTTTAAAAAAAAAAATTGTTTGGCACACTTAGCAAAATTCTTTGGATCCCTTAGTGGGGCATTACATTAAATATCTCAAGAAAATCTCTCTTCAGTTGAAAAAGGGAAATTTCTAATTCAATATTGATAAAAAATGAGTTAAATCAGTTAACTCCTTTTTCTACTCAAATTGAATCAGTTAACTCCTTATTTTACTCAAATTAAATCTGTTAAATCTCTTTAATTTGGAAATCTACCTTTCTGACTGAACTTCACCTTTAATCCTGACCGTTGATTAAAATTGATCTCAACCGTTGATGAATTCTAAAAAAGTCTATTTAAGAGACCCTCATTTCTTCATTTTGAAAGGTTGAATGAGAATTTGTATCGAATTATTGGTGGAATTCACACTCAAATTTGCTCATATTCACATACGCAAAGATCAAGTTTGACCAAAAGTTGACCAGATTTAACTACGATTGACTTGAGTTGACTAGTTTCAAAAATAATTTTGAAATAAATAAACAAAATTATTTAATTAAATAGAGTACTTACTTCGAATAAATTAAATAATGTTATTTAATTAAATGAGAAACCATTCCTAATTAATTAAATGAAGTTATTTAATTAAATAAGAAAAGTGTCTCTAATTAAATAGAAAAAGTAATTATGAGAGTATATCTCATTTTATTAAATTAAATATCTCAAAAAAATCTCTCTTCAGTTCAAAAAGGAAAATTTTCAGTTCACCACTGATCAAGAATGAGTTAAATCAGTTAAATCTTTTTTATATTCAAATTGAATCAGTTAACTCCTTATTTTACTCAAATTAAATCTTTTAACTTCCTTTAATTTGAAAATCTTCTTTTATGACTGAACTTCACCTTTAATCCTGACCGTAGATTGAAATCGATCTCAACCGTTAACGAATTCCAAGAAAAAATATTTAAGAGACCCTCATCTCTTCAGTTTGAAATGTTGAATGAGAATTTGCATGGAACTGTTGCTGGAATTCATACTCACATTTGCTCATATTCACATACGCAAAGATCAAGTTTGACCAAAAGTTGACCAGATTTATACAAGGTTGACTTTAGTTGACTAGTTTCGAAAAGAATTTTAAAATAATTAAATAAAATTATTTAATTAAATGAAGTACTTACTTCTAATTAATTAAACAAAGTTATTTAATCAAATGAGAAGCCATTCATAATTAATTAAATGAAGTTATTTAATTAAATAAGAAAAGAGTCTCTAATTAATTAAAAATTAATTAATTAAATAGAAAAAGTAATTATGAGAGCATATCTTATTTTATTAAATTAAGTATCTCAACAAAATCTCTCTTCAGTACAAAAAGGGAAATTTTTAGTTCACTATTGATAAAAAATGAGTTAAATGAGTTAAGTCCTTTTTCTACTCAAATTGAATCAGTTAACTGCTTATTTTACTCAAACTAAATCTATTAACTCTATTTAATTTGAAAATCTCCCTTTATGACTGAACTTCACCTTTAATCCTGATCGTTGGTTGAAATGGATCTCAACCGTTGATGAATTCCAGGAAAGTCTATTTAAGAGACCGACATCTCTTCATTTTGAAAGGTTGAATGAGAATTTGCATCGAATTGTTGCTAGAATTCATACTCACATTTGCTCATATTCACATGCGCAAAGATCTAGTTTGACAAAAAGTTGACCAAATTTGACCACGGTTGACTTGAGTTGACTAGTTTCCAATTTTTTTTGAAATTATTTAATTAAATGGAGTACTTACTTCTAATTAATTAAAATAAGATATTTAATTAAATTAGTTAACTCTTTATTTTACACAAATAGAGTTATTTTTCTATTCAAATTGAATCAGTTAACTCTTTATTTTACTCAAATTAAATTTGTTAACTCCCTTTAATTTGGAAATCTCCCTTTATGACTGAACTTCAGCTTTAATCCTGAGCATTTATTGAAATCGATCTCAACCGTTGATGAATTCCAGGAAAGTCTATTTAAGAGACCCTCATCTCTTCATTTTGAAAAGTCGAATGAGAATTTGCATCAAATTGTTGCTGAAATTCATAATCATATTTGCTCATATTCACATAGGCAAAGATCAAGTTTGACCAAAAGTTGAACAGATTTAACCGCGGTTGACTTGAGTTGACTTGTTTCGAAATTTTTTTTGAAATAATTTAACAAAATTATTTAATTAAATAGAGTTCATACTTTTAATGAATTAAACAAAGTTATTTAATTAAATGAGAAGCCATTCCTAATTAATTAAATGAAGTTATTTAATTAAATTAGAAAAGTGTCTCTAATTAATTAAAGATTATTTAATTAAATAGAAAAATTAATTATGAGAGCATATCTCATTTTATTAAATTAAATATCTCAACAAAATCTCTCTTCAGTTCAAAAAGGGAAATTTTCAGTTCACAATTGATAAAAAATGAGCTAAATCAGTTAACTCTTTCTTCTACTCAAATTGAATCAGTTAACTCTTTATTTTACTTAAATTAAATATGTTAACTCTCTTTAATTTGGAAATCTCCTTTTATGACTGAACTTCACCTTTAATCCTGACCGTTGATTGAAATCGATCTCAACCGTTGATGAATTTTAGGAAAGTCTATTTAAGAGACCCTCATCTCTTCATTTTGAAAGGTTGAATGAGAATTTGCATCGAATTGTTGTTGGAATTCAAACTCACATTTGCTCATATTCACATACGCAAAGATCAAGTTTGACCAAAAGTTGATCAGATTTAACTACAGTTGACTTGAGTTGACTAGTTTCGAAAAGAATTTTGAAATAATTAATCAAAATTATTTAATTAAATGGAGTACTTACTTCTAATTAATTAAACAAAGTTATTTAATTAAATGAGAAGCCATTCCTAATTAATTAAATGGAGTTATTTAATTAAATAAGACAAGTGTCTCTAATTAATTAAAGATTATTTAATTAAATAGAAAAAGTAATTATGAGAGCATATCTCATTTTATTAAATTAAATATCTCAAAAAAATCTCTCTTTAGTTCAAAAAGGTAAATTTCCAGTTCACTATTGATAAAAAATGAGTTAAATCAGTTAACTCCTTTTTCTACTCAAATTGAATTAGTTAGCTACTTATTTTACTCAAATTAAATCTGTTAACTCCCTTTAATTTGGAAATCTACCTTTATGACTGAACTTCACTATAATCTTGACCATTGATTGAAATCGATCTCAATCGTTGATGGATTCCAAGAAAGTCTATTTAAGAGACCGTCATCTCTTCATTTTGAAAGGTTGAATGAGAATTTGCATCGAATTGTTGCTAAAATTCATACTCACATTTGCTCATATTCACATTCGCAGATATAAAATTTGATCAAAAGTTGACCAGATTTAACCACGGTTGACTTGAGTTGACCAATTTCGAAAATAATTTTGAACGAATTAAACAAAATTATTTAATTAAATAGAGTTCATACTTTTAATGAATTAAACAAAGTTATTTAATTAAATGAGAAGCCACTCCTAATTAATTAATTGAAGTTATTTAATTAAATAAGAAAAGTGTCTCTAATTAATTACAGATTATTGAATTAAATAGAAAAAGTAATTATGAGAGAATATCTCATTTTATTAAATTAAATATCTCAACAAAATCTCTCTTCAGTTCAAAAAGGCAAATTTCCAGTTCACTATTGATAAAAAATAAGTTAAATTAGTTAACTCTTTTTTCTACTCAAATTGAATCAGTTAACTCCTTATTTTACTCAAATTAAATCTGTTAACTCCATTTAATTTGAAAATCTCCTTTTATGACTAAACTTCACCTTTAATCCTAACCATTGATTGAAATCAATCTCAACCGTTGATAAATTTCGAGAAAGTCTATTTAAGAGACCCTCATCTCTTCATTTTGAAAGGTTGAATGAGAATTTGCATCGAATTGTTGCCTGAATTCATACTCACATTTGCTCATATTCACATACGCAAAGATCAAGTTTGAACAAAAGTTGACCAGATTTAACTACAGTTAACTTGAGTTGACTAGTTTCAAAATTTTTTTTGAAATAATTAATCAAAATTATTTAATTAAATGGAGTACTTACTTTTAATTAATTAAACAAAGTTATTTAATTAAATGAGAAGCCATTCCTAATTAATTAAATGAAGTTATTTAATTAAATAAGAAAAGTGTCTCTAATTAATTAAAGATTATTTAATTAAATAGAAAAAGTAATTATGAGAGCATATCTCATTTTATTAAATTAAATATGTCAAAAAAATCTCTCTTCAGTTTAAAAAGGGAAATATCCAGTTTACTATTGATCAAAAACGAGTTAAATCAGTTAACTTTTTTTTCTACTAAAATTGAATCAATTAACTACTTATTTTACTCAAATTAAATCTATTAACTCCTTTTAATTTGGAAATCTCCCTTTTTTACTGAACTTCACCTTTAATCCTGAATGTTGATTGAAATCGATCTCAACTGTTGATGAATTTCATGAAAGTCTATTTAAGAGACCCTCCATCTCTTCATTTTGAAAGGATGAATGAGAATTTGCATCGAATTGTTGCTAGAATTCATACTCACATTTGCTCATATTCAAATACGCAAAGATCAAATTTGACCAAAAGTTGACCAGATTTAAACACGGTTGACTTGAGTTTACTAGTTTAGAAAAGAATTTTGAAATAATTAAACAAAATTATTTAATTAAATGGAGTACTTACTTATAATTAATTAAACAAAGTTATTTAATTAAATGAGAAGCCATTCCTAATTAATTAAATGAAGTTATTTAATTAAATAAAAAAAGTGTCTCTAATTAATTAAAGATTATTTAATTAAATAGAAAAAATAATTATGAGAGCATATCTCATTTTATTAAATTAAATATCTCAACAAAATCTCTCTTTAGTTCAAAAAGGGAAATTTCCAGTTCACTATTGATCAAAAATGAGTTAAATTAGTTACCTTCATTTTCTAATCAAATTGAATTAGTTAACTCTTTATTTTACTCTAATTAAATCTGTTAACTCTCTTTAATTTGGAAATCTGCCTTTTTGACTGAACTTCACCTTTAATCCTGACCGTTGATTGAAATCGATCTCAACCGTTGATGAATTCCATGAAAGTCTATTTAATAGACTCTCATTTCTTCATTTTGAAATGATGAATGAGAATTTTCATCGAATTATTGCTAGAATTCATACTCACATTTGCTCATATTCACATATGCAAAGAACAGGTTTGACCAAAAGTTGACCAGATTTAACCACAGTTGAATTGAGTTGACTAATTTAGAAAAAAAAATTTAAATAATTAAACGAAATTATTTAATTAAATGGAGTACTTCTAATTAATTAAAAAAAGTTATCTAATTAAATGAGAACCCATTCCTAATTAATTAAATGAAGTTATTTAATTAAATAAGAAAAGTGTCTCTAATTAATTAAATATTATTTAATTAAATAAAAAAAGCAATTATGAGAGCATATCTCATTTTATTAAATTAAATATCTCAAAAAAATCTCTCTTTAGTTCAAAAAGAGAAATTTCCAGTTCACTATTGATAAAAAATGAGTTAAATCAGTTAACTCCTTTTTCTACTCAAATTGAATCAGTTAACTCTTTATTTTACTCAAATTAAATCTGTTAACTCTCTTTAATTTGAAAATCTCCCTTTATGACTGAACTTGACCTTTAATCCTGACCGTTGATTGAAATCGATCTCAACCGTTGATGAATTCCAGGAAAATCTATTTAAGACACCTTCATCTCTTCATTTTGAAAGGTTGAATGAGAATTTGCATTGAATTGTTGCTGGAATTCATACTCACATTTGCTTATATTCACATACGCAAAGATCAATTTTGACCAAAAGTTGACCAGATTTAACTTCGGTTGACTTGAGTTGACCAATTATAATTTTTTTTTTGAAATAATTAAATGAAATTATTTAATTAAATAGAGTATTTTCAACTAATTAATTAAACAAAGATATATAATTAAATGGGAAGACATTCCTAATTAATTAAATGAAGTTATTTAATTAAATAAGAAAAGTGTCTATAATTAATTAAAGATTATTTAATTAAATAGAAAAAGTAATTATGAGAGCATATCTCATTTTATTAAATTAAATATCTCAACAAAATCTATCTTCAGTTCAAAATAGGAAATTTCCAGTTCACTATTGATAAAAAATGAGTTAAATCTGTTAACTCATTTTTCTAATCAAACTGAACAAGTTAACTTCTTATTTTACTCAAATTAAATCAGCTAACTCTCTTTAATTTGGAAATCTCCCTTTATGACTAAACTTCACTTTTAATCCTGACCGTTGATTGAAATCGATCTCAAACATTGATGAATTCTAGGAAAGTCTATTTAAGAGACCCTCATCTCTTCATTTTGAAAGGTTGAATGAGAATTTGCATCGAATTTTTGCTAAAATTCATACTCACATTTTCTCATATTCACATACGCAAAGATTAAGTTTGACCAAAAGTTGACCAAATTCAACCACGATTTACTTGAGTTGACTAGTTTCCAAAAGAATTTTGAAATAATTAAATGAAATTATTTAATTAAATGGAGTACTTACTTCTAATTAATTAAACAAATTTATTTAATTAAATGAGAAGTCATTCCTAATTAATTAAATGAAATTTTTTAATTAAATAAGAAAACTGTCTCTAATTAATTAAAGATTATTTAATTAAATAGAAAAAGTAATTATGAGAGCATATCTCATTCTATTAAATTAAATATCTCAACAAAATTTTTCTTCAATTAAAAAAAGGAAATTTTCAGTTCACTATTGATAAAAAATGAGTTAAATCAGTTAACTCATTTTTCTACTCAAATTGAATCACTTAACTCCTTATTTTACTCAAATTAAATCTATTAACTCTTTTTAATTTGGAAATTTCCGTTTATGACTAAACTTCACTTTTAATCCTGTCTGTTGATTGAAATCGATCTCAACTGTTGATGAATTTCACAAAAGTCTATTTAAGAGACCCTCATCTCTTCATTTAGAAAGGTTCAATGAGAATTTGCATCGAATTGTTGATGGAATTCATACTCACATTTGCTCATATTCACATACGCAAAGATCAAGTTTGACCAAAAGTTGACCAAATTTAACCACGGTTGACTTTAGTTAACCAATTTCGAAAAAAAATTTGAAATAATTAAACAAAATTATTTAGTTAAATGGAGTACTTACTTCAAATTAATTAAATTTATCTAATTAAATGAGAAGCCATTCCTAATTAATTAAATAAAGTTATTTAATTAAATAAGAAAAGTGTCTCTAATTAATTAAAGATTATTTAATTAAATAGAACAAGTAATTATGAGAGCATATCTCATTTTATTAAATTAAATATCTCAACAAAATCTCTCTTCAGTTCAAAAAGAGAAATGTCCATTTCACTATTGATCAAATATGAGTTAAATTAGTTAACTCCTTTTTCTAATTAAATTGAATCAGTTAACTCCTTATTTTACTTAAATTAAATCTATTAACTCCCTTTAATTTAGAAATCTCCCTTGATGACTGAACTTCACCTTTAATCCTGACCGTTGATTGAAATCGATCTCAACTGTTGATGAATTCCAAGAAAGTCTATTTACGAGACACTCAACTCTTTCATTTTCAAAGGTTGAATGAGAATTTGCATTGAGTTGTTGCTGGAATTCATACTCACATTTGCTCATATTCACATATGCAAAGATCAAGTTTGACCAAAAGTTGACTAGATTTAACCATGGTTGACTTGATTTGACTAGTTTCAAAAAAATTTAAAATAATTAAACAAAATTATTTAATTCAATAGAGTACTTACTTGTAGTTAATTAAACAAAGTTATTTAATTAAATGAGAAGCCATTCCTAATTTTTTAAATAAAGTTATTTAATTAAATAAGAAAAGTGTCTCTAATTAAATAAAGATTATTTAATTAAATAGAAAAAGTAATTATGAGAGCATATCTCATTTTATTAAATTAAATATCTCAACAAAATCTCTCTTCAGTTCAAAAAGCAAAATTTCCAGTTCACTATTGATAAAAAATGAGTTAAATCAGTTAACTCCATTTTTTACTCAAAATAAATTAGTTAACTCCTTATTTTACTGAAATTAAATCTATTAACTCCCTTTAATTTAGAAATATCCCTTTATGACTAAACTTCACCTTTAATCCTGACCGTTGATTGAAATCGATCTCAACTGTTGATGAATTTTAGGAAAGTCTATTTAAGAGACCCTCATCTCTTCATTTTGAAAGGTTAAATGAGAATTTGCATCGAATTGTTGCTAGAATTCATACTCATATTTGCTCATATTCAAATACACAAAGATCAAGTTTGATCAAAAGTTGACAAGATTTAACCACAGTTGACTTGAGTTGACTAGTTTCGAAAAAAAATTTGAAATAATTAAACGAAATTATTTAATTAAATGGAGTACTTATAATTAATTAAACAAAGTTATTTAATTAAATGAGAAGCCATTCCTTATTAATTAAATGAAGTCATTTAATTAAATATGAAAAGTGTCTCTAATTAATTAAAGATTATTTAATTAAATAGAAAAGTAATTATGAGAGCATATCTCATTTTTTTAAATTAAATATCTCAACAAAATCTCTCTTTAGTTCAAAAAGGAAAATTTCCAGTTCACTATTGATAAAAAATGAGTTAAATCAGTTAATACCTTTTTCTACTCAAATTAAATCAGTTAACTCCTTGTTTTACTCAAATTAAATCTGTTAACTCCCTTTAATTTAGAAATCTCCCTTTATGACTAAACTTCACCTTTAATCGTGACTGTTGATTGAAATCGATCTCAACCGTTGATGAAATCAAGGAAAGTCTATTTAAGAGACCCCCATCGCTTCATTTTGAAAAGTTGAATGAGAATTTGCATCGAGTTGTTGCTGAAATTCATACTCACATTTGCTCATATTCACATATGCAAAGATCAATTTTGACCAAAAGTTGAGCATATTTAACCACAGTTGACTTGAGTTGACTAGTTTCGAAAAGAATTTTGATATAATTAAATGAAATTATTTAATTAAATTGAGTACTTACTTCTAATTAATTAAAAAAAGTTTTTTAATTAAATGAGAAGCCATTCCTAATTAATTAAATGAAATTATTTAATTAAATAATAAAAGTGTCTCTAATTAATTAAAGATTATTTCATTAACTAGAAACAGTAATTATGAGAGCATATCTCATTTTATTAAATTAAATATCACAACAAAATCTCTCTTCAAATCAAAAAGGGAAATTTTCAGTTCACTACTGATCAAAAATGAGTTAAATCAATTAACTCTTTTTTCTACTTAAATTGAATTAGTTAACTCCTTATTTTACTCAAATTAAATTTGTTCACTCCTTTTAGTTTAGAAATCTCCCTTTATGACTGAACTTCACCTTTAATCCTCACCGTTGATTGAAATCGATCTCAACCGTTGATGAATTCAAGGAAAGTCTATTTAAGAGACCCTCATCTCTTCATTTTGAAAGCTTGAATGAGAATTTGCATCGAGTTGTTGCTGAAATTCATACTCACATTTGCTGATATTCACATACGCAAAAATCAAGTTTGAAGAAAAGTTGACCAGATTTAACCATGGTTGACTTGAGTTGACTAGTTTTGAAAAGAACTTTGATATAATTAAACGAAATTATTTAATGAAATGGAGTACTTACTTCTAATTAATTAAAACAAGTTATTTAACTAAATGAGAAGCCATTCGTAATTAATTAAATGAAGTTATTTAATTAAATAAGAAAACTGTCTCTAATTAATTAAAGATTATTTAATTAAATCGAAAAAGTAATTATGAGAGCATATCTCATTTTATTAAATTAAATATCACAACAAATACTCTCTTCAGTTCAAAAAGAAAAATTTTCATTTCACTATTGATAAAAATGAGTTAAATCAGTTAACTCCTTTTTCTAAAATTGAACCAGTTAACTCCTTATTTTACTCAAATTAAATCTATTAACTCCTTTTAATTTGAAAATCTCCCTTTAGGACTGAACTTCACCTTTAATCCTCACCGTTGGTTGAAATCGATCTCAACCGTTAAGGAATTTCAAAAAAGTCTTTTTAAGAGACCCTCATCTCTTCATTTTGAAAGGTTGAATGAGAATTTGCATCAAGTTGTTTGCTGAAATTAATACTCACATTTACTCATATTCACATACACAAAGATCAAGTTTGACAAAAAGTTGACCAGATTTAACCACGGTTGACTTGAGTTGAGTAGTTTTGAAATGAATTTTGAAATAATTAAATAAAATTATTTAATTAAACGGAGTACTTACTTCTAATTAATTAAACAAAGTTATTTAATTAAATGACAAGTCATTCCTAATTAATTAAATGAAGTTATTTAATTAAATAAAAAAAGTGTCTCTAATTAATTAAAGATTATTTAATTAAATAGAAAAAGTAATTATGAGAGCATATCTCATTTTATTAAATTAAATATCTCAACAAAATCTCTCTTCAATTCAAAAAGAGAAATTTCCAGTTCACTATTGATAAAAAATGAGTTAAATCAGTTAACTCCTCTTTCTACTCAAATTGAATCAATTAACTCCTTATTTTACTCAAATTAAATCTCTTAACTCTCTTTAATTTGGAAATCTCCCTTTATGACTGAACTTCACCTTTAATCCTGACCGTTGATTGAAATTGATTTCAACCGTTGATGAATTCCAAGAAAGTCTATTTAAGAGACCCTCATCTCTTCATTTTGAAAGGTTGAATGAGAATTTGCATCAAGTTGTTGCTGAAATTCATACTCACATTTGCTCATATTCACATACACAAAGATCAAGTTTGACCAAAAGTTGACCAAATTTAACCACGATTGACTTGAGTTGATTAGTTTCGAAGAGAATTTTGAAATAATTAAACGAAATTATTAAATTAAATGGAGTACTTACTTTTAATTAATTAAACAAAGTTATTTAATGAAATGAGAAGCCATTCC
The DNA here is from genome assembly GCA_028749045.1 of Cupressus sempervirens. Lineage (NCBI taxonomy): Eukaryota > Viridiplantae > Streptophyta > Pinopsida > Cupressales > Cupressaceae > Cupressus > Cupressus sempervirens. The sequence goes on from CM053783.1 coordinate 126,298,847, forward strand.
TAATTAATTAAATGAAGTTATTTAATTAAATAAGAAAAGTGTCTCTAATTAATTAAAGATTATTTAATTAAATAGAAAAAGTAATTATGAGAGCATATCTCATTTTATTAAATTAAATATCTCAATAAAATCTCTCTTCAGTTCAAAAAGGGAAATTTTCAGTTCACTATTGATAAAAAATGAGTTAAATCAGTTAAGTCCTTTTTGGACTCAAATTGAATCAGTTAACTCCTTATTTTACTAAAATTAAATCTGTTAACTCCCTTTAATTTGGAAATCTCTCTTTATGACTGAACTTCACCTTTAATCCTGATCATTGATTGAAATCGATCTCAACCGTTGATGAATTTCAGAAAAGTCTATTTAAGAGACCCTCATCTCTTCATTTTGAAAGGTTGAATGAGAATTTGCATCGAATTGTTGCTGAAATATAAACTCACATTTGCTCATATTCACATACGCAAAGATCAAGTTTGACCAAAAGTTGACCAGATTTAACCACGGTTGACTTGAGTTGACTAGTTTCAAAAAGAATTTTGAAATAATTAAACAAAATTATTTAATTAAATGGAGTACTTACTTCTAATTAATTAAACTGTAATGGGCACCCCTGGATGTCCCAAAAGAACTAAACCAAATTGCTGGAAGGAATTATGTCAAACAATTTGCATTCAACTTCTTATTTCTCCGTTTAATGTTTTAAACCCCTTATAACTCTGAAAATCAAACGTTTATTTGTTTGTTATGTTTCGTGCATGGAATTGGTATCATACAACATAAACAAGAAAGAAACTACAATAGTATGCAAAGTGGAAATGAAGTGCTGCTAATAAAATATTATTTTCAGAATTCATAAAACCAAATACATGTCAGATTTATCAACTCACTAATTACTTCAGCAGTATTGACATAATACTCCAGCCCATGCTTTTGACCTTGTTGCTACAATACTTTTTCCTTCAATCAGTCCACTACCTTCATAATACCATTCCCTCAAAGCGGCATAAGCATCAGACAAGTAGTGAAGAAGATATGAGCAAAATACCAAATCTGCCTATAGCCAGAAATGCAATTAAACTGCCTAAAAATGAAGCCAATAAAAAAGAATTCCAAAGGCCAAACCCCAAGGGAATGACATCTAGAATGTTACAAGAGATGATAGACGTCCTCAAATGCCAAGAATGGAGCTGCAACTCACACACCAATTTCTTCTCATATTCAACCTGCCTAATCAAGCCACAAATGCTTCCTTTTATTCTATTTCCAAGGGTCCGCTCAACTCATATGAGCAATGTGGGATAAAAGATGTGTAATATATAAAACATATATTAAAATACCCCTTATGTCTCCCTTGGGTACATATCACCATAAAATAAATATTAAAGTAACACTTTTAATATTTTACAATTAAATTAGATGTTACTTTAATAAAACTTCAAGCATTAAAATGTATTAGCAATCGGACTCCGAATAATGCGAGTGATAGCTCATCGAAAAGCTCTCATCGAAGAGTATCGAATTCAATCACCAAAATTGACCTGCACTGTGTTCTGCCAACTTACTAAAAATAGTAAGTATGCTTGAAACTGAGTAAATCAACTTCGTTTTGGCCCAAACTGGAAATGACTTGGCCAAAACACTCCAGGATCCCATTAAACCCTTTGTTAGCCCTCGGGACCATGTAGAACAAGGCTAACGCACACACACTTGGTCAACTGCTAAAATGGGGACATTACAGTTTGCCCCCCTTGAAATTTTTTGTCCTCAAGCAATCTCAGTCCAGCCTGCTGAATAACCTGCTCACTCTCCCATGTAGAATCTTCCTCCGGCAGGTCTTTCCATATGACCAAATACTCTTTCACTATCCTGTTTCTAAGCTTCCTCTCTCTGGTGTCCAGAATAGCCTCGGGTACTAACACAAGCTTTCCCTCCTCATCCAAAGGGGGTAAACCTGCAGAAGGCACTACACTCTGACCAATGGCTTTCTTAAGCCTAGACACATGAAACACATTGTGCACTCGATTGCCCTTTGGAAGCTCAGACTTTGCCCACTTTGCGAATCACCCTATAGGGACCATAAAATCTAGGTTTCAGCTGAGCGATGACTATTTATATGGTTGTTGCCTCAAGTAAACCATATCCCCTATCTCAAAGCTACACTCTATTCGGTGCTGATCAACATACAATTTCTGTTGATTTTGAGCCTGTTGTATATTCTCTTTGAGCACTTTCAAGATGTCTTGACTATCCTGCAATAAGTTTTTGGCTTTGGGCACTCTACTGTCCCCCAAAACTAAATCCATGAAGCTAGGTGCTTCATAACCATAGAGTGCCATGAAAGGAGTCATCTTGATGGACATATGATAAGTGGTGTTATAACAATACTCTCCCATATGCAACCATCTTATCCAAGCCTTTTGTTGTGTAGTTACATAGTTCCTCAAATATCCTTTCGCCCATTTATTCACAATCTCTGTTTGCCCATCTGTTTGCGGATGATAACTAGTGCTAGGTGTAAGATCTATACCACACAACCTAAACAACTCTTGCCAAAAAAAACTCATAAACTTACTATCCCGATCGCTGACAATGAATCTGGGCAGCCCATGTAACCTGAATATCTCTCTAAAGAAAAGATCTGCCACCTGTGCTGTTGTGTAAGTGGACGGAATAGCAAAGAAGTGATCAAACTTCATAAAGCGGTCCACCACCACATAGATGCAATCCCTTCCCTGCACTCGTGGTAAACCAGTGATGAAGTCCATCGAAATACTTTCCCATTTCCTATCAGGAATGGGCAAGGGCTGTAATAATCCTGCAAGAAATGTGTGCTCTCCCTTATTCTATTGACAAACCACACACTCCCTGACATACCTTTGAACATCATCCTTGAGCCCTTTTCATGAAAACCACTCTCGGATCTGTGTTTAGGTCTTGAAGACTCTCGGATGTCCAACTGTGGGTGCATCATGAAATGCCTTCAGTATCACCTCTCTCAAATGTGATGACGAAATCAAATAAACCCTATCCTGAACTTTGATCAATCCATCTATCACCTCATAGCGATCATCCTATATGGTACCTGAAATCAATGCAGAAGCCCAAGCATCTCCAACATACTCTGCTATAATCTGATCTCTCCAATCTCCTAAAATCTCTGCCAGAGCACATAAGTGAGGTCTCCGAGATAAGGCATCAGCCACCACATTTTTCTTACCTTTGACAAACTCTATGTCAAAGTCATAAGCCTACAATTTAATCACCAATTTTTGTTGCCAGTCATGAAGATCATGCTGGGTCATGAAGTATTTAATACTGTTGTGATCAGTCTTGATCACAAAATGACCACCTATCAAATATGATCAAAATTTGGCCAATGCATGCATTATGGCCAACATCTCCCGGTCATAGACAAAATAACTTTTCTCAACTCCCTGGAGCTTCCTACTCTCAAATGCAATGGGATGCTTCTCTTGCATCAATACTACTCCAATCCCATCACTTGATGCATCACAATGAAGCTCAAAAGGCTTCATGAAATTCGGTAGAGCTAGAACTGGACATGAAGACATTACCTGCTTGAAATGCTCAAAACACCTCTGTGCTTCCCCTGTCCACATGAAGGCTCCTTTCTTGGTAAGATCTGTCAAGGGTGTAGCAATCTGTGAGAATCCCTTAACAAACCTCCTATAAAAACCACATAAACCAAAAAATCCCTTAAGCTGTGTAAGGTTTGTGGGAGTAGGCCACTCTACAATAGCTCTAATCTTTTCGGGATCAACCCGAACGCCATCTGCACTAATGATATGCCCAAGGTAAAGGAGCTCAGTCATGCCAAACTCACATTTAGATTCTTTGGCATACAATGACTCTCTCTCCAGAATAGATAACACCTCCTCCAGATGATGTAAGTGCTCCTCCCAGGTCTTACTGAAGACCAAGATGTCATCAAAGAAGATAAAGATAGATCTCCTCAGCTGCTTCCTGAATACCTAGTTCATACAACTTTGAAATGTAGCAGACGCATTGGTTAGACCAAATGGCATAACCATGAACTCAAAGTGTCCATAGTGACATCAAAAGGCTGTTTTCTCAAAGTCCTTTGCTCTCATCCTGATTTGATGGTATCCGGATCACAAATCAATTTTGGTGAAGAAGCATGCCCCGTGCAACTCATCAATCAGCTCATCAATCCTAGGAATGGGATACCTATTTTTAATTATTTTCTTATTCAGTGCCCTGTAATCGATGCACATGTGCAACGTCCCATCCTTCTTCTTTACCAACACTACTGCTAAAGCAAAGGGGCTCTTACTGGGCCTTATATGCCCCATCTCCAACAAATCTTTAATCGCCTTCTCTATCTCATCCTTGTGTTTCTTAGGATGACGATAGGGAGTAATCATAACTAGTTTGGCTCCCTCCTCGAGCTCAATAACATGTTCCATCCCTTTGTTAGGAGGAACCCCATGAGGAATATTGCTAAATAGTTTAGCATGTCAATCAAGTATCTTTTGGATATCTGGTGGATGAATCTTTTCTTGTGGCTCTGGTGAAGTTGGCATAGTGTAGCACTCTACCGCCCACTCTATGTCATCATGACAAAAAAGTCTCTGCATTCTCCTCAAGGACACTACTCTACAACCTCCATCTGAAAGTCCTCTAAGTACCACAGTTCTGCCCTCATGTTGGAATCTCATCTCCAATTTTGCTAGATTGAGTGTGAACTCAACTAGTGAAGCCATCCATGTCATGCCGAGGATGACATCATAATCTCCCATGTCCACAACATAGAACTCATCCTCTAACTTGTAGCCATCTCCAAACCTGATGCGAAGATTATATATCTTCCGAGTGCATAATAACTTATCACCGTTAGCCACCATGACTTTAAACCCATCATGCTCCTCTGTCTGTAACCCTCTCCTAGCTACCAACTGTGCATATATGAAGTTATGTGTAGCCCCAGTGTCAATAAGAGATATCACTTTCTGCCCCTGGATAGTACCCCTGACCTTAAATGTGGTTTCCTTTTGGGCCCCTGTCAAGCATGCCAACGATCTATTGTCCTTAGGAATGTTTCTCTCCTCTATAGTGTTACCCTCATCTGAATCGGAGTGCTGATCCTCCCCTTCTGACTCTGACTCTTCTGCTGAAAAATACTCCATTTGATTTGCCTTAGCCTTGAGAGAACATTTATGAGATAAGTCCCAAGGCTCTCTACAATGGAAGCACAGCTTCTTCTTTCGAAGTTCATTCAAGGTTTCATTGTCTAGTCCTTTTGATCCTTCTTTGGGTTTGCTATAATCTTTCTGAAACGGTTTTTTGTCTTTGTCCTTGCTGTAGGAAGAATCTGTTGAATGGTTTTTTCCTTTGTATACCGAAGGGGCTAAATCTCGTGCCTTTTTAGTTGCTTCAGCTAAGGTGAGTGGATCATGTCCCTTCACCCAACCTCGTAATGGATCAGCAAGACCATCACAAAACAACACCACCAATATCTTAGGAGAGATATCAGTAACAAGTATAGACAAGCACTGAAAATCGGCAATGTAAGCATCCATAGAACCTGACTATTTTAATTTTTCTAGCTCCTTGAAATGTAACTCGAGATCCTTAGTGTCAAATCTCTCAATCAATGTTTCGGTGAATTCCTCATAGGATGTAATCTGATTATGCCCCAAAGTCACCATGCCATGATGCCACCATTCATGTGCAACGCCATCCAAGTGCATAGTCACATACTTGATAGCCTCCTCCTCAGGCATAGGATTTAGCTGCAAGTATGTATCTACCTTCTGCACCCAAGCTCGTGCAGTCATCTTCCCTGAAGCATCATAATAAGGTAAAGAAAGTTTTCCAACTTTCTTCCTCAACTCAAAGTTTTGATTCCTCCCTCCTGCTTTAGGCATGTGTCTCATCCTCAAGTCCATATAATCTCTAAGGGAAATATCTGCCTGAAACTCCGGTCCACTAGCCTCCCAGTTCCTCCTAAACTGATCCTGTAACTCGGTAATCTGTGGTTTGTTTACTGGTTGAACCAGATCTCCAGGTGGGAAAGTGGGTAGAAGAGGTCTCGAGCTCACAGTCCATGCTGGGCGTGCAACGTGTCTAAAGTTATCAGCCTCATTCCCATTATTGCCGTGTCCATTATTACCATTAATGTTATTCTCAGGACCATTTTTGTTTCTTTGGCCTCCATGGTTATTGTTTCCCTCATTGTTATTATTTCTATTGTTAGCATCACCTGGATTAATATTGACATCCATCTGTCTAGCCATGAGCTGCAACATCATGTCCACTCGCCTATTCTGCTCCTGTTGCATACGCTGCCCTTGCTCTAATGTATCCAGTAACTGTCTGAACAGTACCTCCCCCTGATCTGGAACAACATTTCTGCCTTTGCCTAATCCTGTATTCCTGTCATCTCGATCACCCATATTATTGTCCTGATCAAAGAATATCTCCTCTATGTCTGTATGGTTGGATTCAATGTCCACCTATACGGATGTACTAGACTATTTGCTTTGCAAGTATAAAATCCTATTTTGTCTTGCTTTGGTATCGCAAAAATTATAAGACACCTGTCGCATGCTCAAACATAAATGCTTAGCTTGTGTTTTTTACTTACTTTTTCCCTCTATCTGGCTGTTCCAAATTCCCTATAAGACCTCCATAGGATGGCAGGACTTATAGCTCTGATACCAATGTAATGGGCACCCCTAGATGTCCCAAAAGAACTAAACCAAATTGCTGGAAGGAATTATGTCAAACAGTTTGCATTCAACTTCTTATTTCTCCGTTTAATGTTTTAAACCCCTTATAAATCTGAAAATCAAATCTTTATTTGTTTCTTATGTTTCGTGCATGGAATTGGTATCATACAACATAAACAAGAAAGAAACTACAATAGTATGCAAAGTGGAAATGAACTGCTGCTAATAAAATGTTATTTTCAAAATTCATAAAACCAAATACATGGTAGATTTATCAACTCACTAATTACTTCAGCAGTATTGACATAATACTCCAGCCCATGCTTTCGAACTTGCTGCTACAATACTTTGTCCTTCAATTAGTCCACTACCTTCATAATACCATTCCCTCAAAGCGGCATAAGCATCAGACAAGTAGTGAAGAAGATATGAGCAAAATACTAAATCTGCCTGTAGCCGGAAATGCAATTAAATTGCCTGAAAATGAAGCCAATAAAAAAGAATTCCAAAGGCCAAACCCCAAGGAAATGATGTCTAGAATGTTACAAGAGACGATAGACATCCTGAAATGCCAAGAACGGAGCTGTAACTCACACACCAATTTCTTCTCATATTCAACCTGCCTAATGAAGCCACAGATGCTTCTTTTTATTCTATTTCCAAGGGTCCGCTCAACTCATATGGGCAATGTGGGATAAAAGATGTGTAATATATAAAACATATATTAAACTTACCCCTTATGTCTCCCTTGGGAACACATCACCATAAAATAAATATTAAAGTAACACTTTTAATATTTTACAATTAAATTAGACGTTAATTTAATAAAACTTCAGGCATTAAAATGTATTAGCAATCGGACTCCGAATAATGCGAGTGATAGCTCATCAGAAAGCTCTCACTGAGGAGTATCAAATTCAATCACCAAAATTGACTTGCACTGTGTCCTGCTGACTTACTAAAAATAGTAAGTATGCCTGAAACTGAATAACTCAACTTCATTTTGGCCCAAACTGGAAATGACTAGGCCAAAACAATCTAGGATCCCATTAAACCCTTCGTTAGCCCTCGGGACCATGTAGAACAAGGCTAACGCACACACACTTGATCACTTGCTAAAATGGGGACATTACATAAACAAAGTTATTTAATTAAATGAGAAGCCATTCCTAATTAATTAAATGAAGTTATTTAATTAAATAAAAAAAGATTCTATAATTAATTAAAGATTATTTAATTAAATAGAAAAAGTAATTATGAGAGCACATCTCATTTTATTAAATTAAATATCTCAACAAAATCTCTCTTCAGTTCAAAAAGGGAAATTTCCAGTTCACTATTGATCAAAAATGAGTTAAATCAGTTAACTCCTTTTTCTACTCAAATTGAATCAGTTAACTCCTTATTTTACTCAAATTAAATCTGTTAATTCCCTTTAATTTGGAAATCTCCCTTTATAACTAAACTTCAACTTTAATCCTGACCGTTGATTGAAATCGATCTCAACCGTTGATGAATTCCAAAAAAGTCTATTTAAGAGACCCTAATCTCTTCATTTTGAAAGGTTGAATGAGAATTTGCATCGAGTTGTTGCTGAAATTCATACTCACATTTGCTCATATTCACATATGCAAAGATCAATTTTGACCAAACGTTGATCAGATTTAACCACGGTTGACTTGAATTGACTAGTTTCAAAAAGTATTTTGATATAATTAAATAAAATTATTTAATGAAATGGAGTACATACTTCTAATTAATTAAAAAAAGTTATTTAATTAAATGAGTAGCCATTCCTAATTAATTAAATCAAGTTATTTAATTAAATAAGAAAAGTGTTTCTAATTAATTAAAGATTATTAATTAAATAGAAAAAGTAATTATGAGAGCATATCTCATTTTATTAAATTAAATATCTCAACAAAATCTCTCTTTAATTCAAAAAGGGAAATTTCTAGTTGACTATTGATCAAAAATGAGTTAAATCAATTAACTCCTTTTTCTACTCAAATTGAATCAGTTAACTCCTTATTTTACTCAAATTAAATCTGTTAACTCCCTTTAGTTTAGAAATCTTCCTTTATGACTGAACTTCACCTTTAATCCTGACCGTTCATTGAAATCGATCTCAACCGTTGATGAATTCAAGGAAAGTCTATTTAGGAGACCCTCATCTCTTCATTTTGAAAGGTTGAATGAGAATTTGCATCGAGTTGTTGCTGAAATTCATACTCACATTTGCTCATATTCAAATACGCAAAGATCAAGTTTGACAAAAAGTTGACCAGATTTAACCACAGTTGACTCGAGTTGACTAGTTTTGAATTTTTTTTTGATATAATTAAACAAAATTATTTAATCAAATGGAGTACTTACTTCTAATTAATTAAAAAAAAGTTATTTAATTAAATGAGAAGCTATTCCTAATTAATTAAATGAAGTTATTTAATTAAATAAGAAAAGTGTCTCTAATTAATTAAAGATTATTTAATTAAATAGAAAAGGTAATTATGAGAGCATATCTCATTTTATTAAATTAAATATCACAACACATACTCTCTTCAGTTCAAAAAGAGAAATTTTCATTTCACTATTGATAAAAAATGAGTTAAATCAGTTAACTACTTTTTCGACTCAAATTGAATCAGTTAACTCCTTATTTTACTAAAATTAAATCTGTTAACTCCCTTTAATTTGGAAATCTCTCTTTCTGACTGAACTTCACCTTTAATCCTAATCGTTGATTGAAATCGATCTCAACCGTTGATGAATTCCAGAAAAGTCTATTTAAGAGACCCTCATCTCTTCATTTTGAAAGGTTGAATGAGAATTTACATCGAATTGTTGTTGGAATTCAAACTCACATTTGCTCATATTCACATACGCAAATATCAAGTTTCACAAAAAGTTGACCAGATTTAACCACGGTTGACTTGAGTTGACTAGTTTCAAAAAGAGTTTTGAAATAATTAAACGAAATTATTTAATTAAATGGAGTACTTACTTCTAATTAATTAAAAAAAGTTATTTAATTAAATGAGAAGCCATTCCTAATTAATTAAATGAAGTTATTTAATTAAATAAGAAAATTGTCTCTAATTAATTAAAGATTATTTAATTAAATAGAAAAAGTAATTATCAGAGCATATCTCATTTTATTAAATTAAATATCTCAACAAAATCTCTCTTCAGTTCAAAACGGGAAATTTCCTGTTCACTATTGATCAAAAATGAGTTAAATGAGTTAACTCTTTTTTCTACTTGAATTGAATCAGTTAACTCCTTATTTTACTCAAATTAAATCTGTTAACTCCCTTTAATTTGGAAATCTCCCTTTATGACTGAACTTCAACTTTAATCCTGACCGTTGATTGAAATCGATCTGAATCGTTGATGAATTCCAGGAAAGTCTATTTAAGAGACCCTCATCTCTTCATTTTGAAAGGTTGAATGAGAATTTGCATCAAATTGTTGCTGAAATTCATACTCACATTTGATCATATTCACATACGCAAAGATAAATTTTGACCAAAAGTTGACCAGATTTAACCACGGTTGACTCGAGTTGACTAGTTTCAAAAATAATTTTGATATAATTAAACAAAATTATTTAATGAAATGGAGTACTTCTAATTAATTAAAAAAAGTTATTTAATTAAATGAAAAGCCATTCCTAATTAATTAAATGAAGTTATTTAATTAAATAAGAAAAGTGTCTCTAATTAATTAAAGATTATTTAATTAAATAGAAAAAATAATTATGAGAGCATATCTCATTTTATTAAATTAAATATCACAACAAAATCTCTCTTCAATTCAAAAAGGGAAATTTTCAATTCACTATTGATAAAAAATGAGTTAAATCATTTAACTCCTTTTTCTACTCAAATTGAATCAGTTAACTCCTTATTTTACTCAAATTAAATCTGTTAACTCCCTTTAGTTTCGAAATCTCTTTTTATGACTGAACTTCACATTTAATCCTGACCGTTGATTGAAATCGATCTCAACCGTTGATGAATTCAAGGAAAGCCTATTTAAGAGACCGTCATCTCTTCATTTTGAAAGGTTGAATGACAATTTGCATCAAGTTGTTGCTGAAATTCATACTCACATTTGCTCATATTCACATACGCAAAGATCAAATTTGATGAAAAGTTGATCAGATTTAACCATGGTTGACTTGAGTTAACTAGTTTTAAAAAAAAATTGATATAATTAAACGAAATTATTTAATGAAATGGAGTACTTACTTCTAACTAATTAAAAAAAGTTATTTAATTAAATGAGAAGCCATTCCTAATTAATTAAATGAAGTTATTTAATTAAATAAGAAAAGTGTCTCTAATTAATTAAAGATTATTTAATTATATAGAAAAAGTAATTATGAGAGCATATCTCATTTTATTAAATTAAATATCACAACAAATACTCTCTTCAGTTCAAAAAGAGAAATTTCCATTTCACTATTGATAAAAATGAGTTAAATCAGTTAACTCCTTTTTCAACTAAAATTGAATCAGTTAACTCCTTGTTTTACCCAAATTAAATCTGTTAACTCCCTTTAATTTGGAAATCTCCCTTTATGACTGAACTTCACCTTTAATCCTAACCGTTGATTGAAATCGATCTCAACCGTTGATGGATTTCAAAAAAGTCTTTTTAAGAGACCCTGATCTCTTTATTTTGAAAGGTTGAATGAGAATTTGGATCGAGTTGTTTGCTGAAATTCGTACTCATATTTGCTCATATTCACATACGCAAAGATCAAGTTTGACCAAAAGTTGACCAGATTTAACCACAGTTGACTTGAATTGACTAGTTTTGAAATGAATTTTGAAATAATTAAATAAAATTATATAATTAAATGGAGTACTTACTTCTAATTAATTAAATAAAGTTATTTAATTAAATAAAAAAAGTGTCTCTATTTAATTAAAGCTTATTTAATTAAATAGAAAAAGTAATTATGAGAGGACATCTCATTTTATTAAATTAAATATCTCAACAAAATCTCTCCTCAGTTCAAAAAGAGAAATTTCCAGTTCACTATTGATAAAAAAGGAGTTAAATCAGTTAACTCCTTTTTCTACTCAAATTGAATCAGTTAGCTCCTTATTTTACTAAAATTAAATCTCTTAACTCCCTTTAATTTGGAAATCTCTCGTTATGACTGAACTTCACCTTTAATCCTGACCGTTTATTGAAATTGATTTCAACCGTTGATGAATTCGAAGAAAGGCTATTTAAGAGACCCTCATCTCTTCATTTTGATAGGTTGAATGAGAATTTGCATCAAGTTGTTGCTAGAATTCATACTCACATTTGCTCATATTCACATACGAAAATATCAAGTTTGACCAAAAGTTGACCAAATTTAACCACAGTTGACTTTAGTTGAATAGTTTCGAAAAGAATTTTGGAATATTTAAATGAAATTATTTAATTAAATGGAGTACTTACTTCTAATTAATTAAACAAAGTTATTTAATTAAATGAGAAGCCATTCCTAATTAATTAAATGAAGTTATTTAATTAAATAAGAAAAGTGTCTCTAATTAATTAAAGATTATTTAATTAAATAGAAAAAGTAATTATGAGAGCATATCTTATTTTATTAAATTAAATATCTCAACAAAATCTCTCTTCAGTTCAAATAGGGAAATTTTCAGTTCACTATTGATAAAAAATGAGTTAAATCAGTTAACTCCTTTTTCTACTCAAATTGAATCAGTTAACTCCTTATTTTACTCAAATTAAATCCGTTAACTCCTTTTAATTTGGAAATCTCTCTTTATGACTGAACTTCACCTTTAATCCTGACCGTTGATTGAAATCGATCTCAACCGTTGATGAATTCGAAGAAAGTCTATTTAAGAGACCCTCATCTCTTCATTTTGAAAGGTTGAATGAGAATTTGCATCTAATTGTTGCTAGAATTCATACTCACATTTGCTCATATTCACATATGCAAAGATCAAGTTTGACGAAAAGTTGACCAAATTTAACCACAGTTGACTTGAGTTGACTAGTTTCGAAAAGAATTTTAAAATAGTTAAACGAAATTATTTAATTAACTGGAGTACTTACTTCTAATTAATTAAACAAAGTTATTTAATTAAATGAGAAGCCATTCCTAATTAATTAAATGAAGTTATTTAATTAAATAAGAAAAGTGTCTCTAATTAATTAAATAGAAAAAGCAATTATGAGAGCATATCTCATTTTATTAAATTAAATATCTCAACAAAATCTCTCTTCAGTTCAAAAACAGAAATTTTCAGTTCACTATTGATCAAAAATGAGTTAAATCAGTTAACTGCCTTTTCTACTCAAATTGAATCAGTTAAATCCTTATTTTACTCAAATTAAATTTGTTAACTCCCTTTAATTTGAAAATCTCCCTTTATTACTGAAGTTCACCTTTATCCCTGACCGTTGATTAAAATCGATCTCAACCGTTGATGAATTATAGAAAAGTCTATTTAAGAGACCCTCATCTCTTCATTTTGAAAGGTGTAGTGCCTGCCCCTAAGTCACATTTCTGTCATCCTTTCCAAACTCTTTTAGGCCAATTTATGTTTGATGATTAGTATTATTATTTTAGAGATTATCAGATGTTGTTTTACACTCATTTTATTATATGATGAGATTACTTGGTACTCTATATTTCATGCATGTATGATGATTATTCAATGTTTTCAGTTATCGATGATGATTAGTTATATGGTTTATTATCACACGTGCTTTCTTATGGATACTTACCCCATACTGCATGTGTATGGTGTGCGTGTTTGTTTTCTTTATGTATGGTGTTTCTAATGTGGTTAAGGAAGGGAGTTGTAGTTACCTGCTAGTCGGGATCTACACGATGCACCACTTCCTGCCATTGTCTATTTAGCTTAGAATATTGTGTCTGTACATGCGTGAATTTTATGCAGGTTGCAGGTACCGGGTATCGACTTCCCTGAATTGCCAGGATGAGCATACCCTATCGCATTATCTCAATGGTAAGAGAGGGGAGATAAACTCTTAAGTCCAAATCCTAAACCCTTTAGCCAATTGTCCTAATTGATAATTAGGACAAGTATCTGAGTTAAGTACCCTCCGAATGCATCAAATGATGTTATTTCGTGATTATAACCCTTTTTGTTTGATTTAGTAGGTGTTCTTCTATGATGGGTTTTCATATGTTGCTTTATGAGTCCTTGATGTATTTTCTATTAATTAAGTTTAATTAAAAGGATTAATTAATGATTTAATTTAATAAAAAATTATTATGATATTTTAATATTTAATTATATTTAATTAATTGAGAAATTAATTAAATAAAAAGTATTAAATTTGGAAATAAAAGTTTTAAGTATAATTTTAAAATGTGATAATATTTATTTAATTTAATAATATTATATATTTAGAGTTCATTTTTAAATAAATGTTAAATATTATTATTAATTGAATTAATAAATATTTTATCAATTAAAGTTTCTTAAATAAATTAAAAGTGGAAAAGATATTAAATTATTAAAGGTTTCTAGATCGCATGATCTAAGCATGAGTTTAAATATAAAAGAAATTAATTAAAACGATTAATTAATGATTCAATTTAATAGAAGATTATGATGACATTTTAATATTTAATTATTATTTTTATTTAAATTGAGAAATTAATTAAATGAAAGGAATTAAATTTGGAGATAAAAGCTTTAAGTCTAAATTTAGAACGTGATAATATTTAGTTAATTTAATAATAATATATTTAGAGTTCATTTTTAAATAAATGCTAAATATTATTATTATTTGAGTTAATAAATATTTTGATCAATTTAGTTTCTAAAATAATTTAAAAAGTGAAAATATAATTATTTAATAAAAGATTCTTGTTCGCATGACTTATGCATAAGATTAAATAAAAGAAATTTATTAAAAGATAAAATAAGTGAAAATAATAATGTTACTTTAATTTCATAAAGTGCGCATGAGATTTAAAAGTAATAAAGATTAAAAATAGAAGTCAAGTGGAATATTAAATAAAGTTATTTATTAATTCAACTTAATGTGCATGAAAGTTGAATGCAAAATAATAAGAAAAGATAATAAAAGTTAATTTGGAGTTAACTGAGTTGTGCAAAGAGTCTTCTCAGGTAAACACACAATTAGTGCCCCGAATTGAGGAGAAATGGCTTATCACAACTTTGGGGGTTCATTTTTGGGATATACGAAGTTGGACGGGAAATTTTGGGGAGACATCTTTTGGAAGCGATTTTCAGAAGGCAAATACCAAAGAAAGATTTTGGGAAGAAGGTTATTGAGAGGAGTGAATTCTCTTGTAGTTCCTGGGGATTTCATAATAGCATCAGGATTAGGTAGGGTCTTGTGTTGTTGATTATCGATTAAATATGCAATTATCCTTTCCTGTCTTCTTCGTGTTTGGGATTTGTAAATCCAAATTCTCTGTGATGAAAGTTTTAAGCTTTCAATATTGTGAATTTATTAATTGTTCGTCAATAATTTCTGTATCCATGGAGACTGGATGAATTATTAGAACCTTTGTTTTCTTGATTTAGAAATTAAAATTTATTTAGGTAAGGATTTTGAATGTAAAATTGAAAGTTCTAAGTTTTAATATATATATATATATATATATATTTTCCTTGGAGGATATTGTCTTAATGAAAATTAAATCAAACTAAATTTAAAATAAATATTATTTATTATATATATATATTGTTTTAATAAAATTAAATAAATCTTATTTAAAATAAGATTAATTATTTAATACTTTTATTAAAATCGAAAATGGAGATTTGTTTTAAATTAAAAAAAATTAAAATAAAAAAATAAAAAAAAATATATATATATATATTTGGGGTGGGGCGGGGCCCCCACTTTCCACGCCCCACACTCTTTCCCACGCTGCCGCAGCAGTAACACCTGTGGCCGCAGGTGGACGGCAGGCCGGCGGGCCTTTAAAAACGCCATTGTTTTATTTTAAAAAAAATATTACGATTTAAAATTTTATAAATCGTTTTAGAAAAAAAAAGTTTTAAATAGAATTACTTTATTTAATATTGTTATTTGATAATTTAAAATTATTAAATTTTAAATTATATTGAAATTTTATTATTATTTATTAATAATTTTATAAATAAATAAATTATTAATAAATATAATATGATTCTTTATGTATCATTAATTAATCTTAGTTATAGTTTGACTTAATTAAGATTAATTAAATCGAATATTTGTGTAAGCAAGTTTAATATTATAACATCGATTTTAATAGAAGCTCAGATTATTATAATCAACAAGGATTATTAATAATTTAATTATTACCTTAGATCGTTTTAGGACTTTGACTTAAGATCAATTAAGGGTAATTAGGTGTTTCATTTGGAGTTAGGAACGAGTTACTTTGTAAAGGTGAACTATGGATTCTATCTGTTTAAAACATAAGTTCAACTGGAAATGGAGACCTCAATAGTATATTATCAATTAAATTGAACTATAAAACTTTTTATTTGAAAATAAACACTGAAAACTGAAACCTTATTGTTTAACTCAATTGTATATTTCAAATCAAAACCAATTGTGAGACTGTGATGTTTTCTATATATTGTTTATGTTTGAGTGTTATGGGGTTGGTTTAGCGTTGACCAGTTTGGGTTGTCCCCAAAGGCTCGGGGTTGTGAATGTGATGTTATGATGATTTGTTCTCGATCTTTTCAAACCAACCAAGGTAATGTGATAGTATGCTCTATGATGGATGTATTTACTGTTTGTTATTGCTTTCCAATTTCCTTGTGTGAAGCTGAGGTGTATGTATTTGAGATACTTAACCATTTTCGAGTCTCAATCAGTTATATTTGATAACCATTTTTGAGTCTCGATCAGTTATACTTGGTTTGCTTTTCGGTCGCTTGAGAGGATTGAAGTGTTTGTTATGTTCTTGATGATGTCATGTTTTGACTTGACCATTTTGGAGTCTTTGATCAGTATTGTAATTTACTATTGGGATACTTTCTGGTTGCTCATTGGAGAACCATTGGATTTTGTGATTTATCATTGATGCCTTCAGTTGCTGATAGAGAACTGTCGTGATCATATGATTATTATTGGATGCTTATCTATTGCTCATGAAGAATTGATGTAATTTTGTGGCTTATCTTTTATGATGTTTTTCAGTTGCTTGTATAGGACTGAGGTGATTTTATTATATTCTTGATTTGTGATTTCATGAGCCTAGGGTAGGTTATCTATGTGTAGAGTCGGGAAGTGGCTTGCAATGGGGATCAGGGCCCTAAGAGGCTGCCTGGAGTAACCCATTGTAAGTTGTTTTAATAAGTGAAAACATTTACACTAAATAAGGGAAAATGAACCTAATAAGATAATTGTATGTTCTCTCCCATGCCTTGAGTGCTAGTACAGACTAGGATGGGGTAGAGAGAACGCTTGGTTATGACCTTGCATTCCATAGTATGCCTCGTCAGTACGAGAGGATACTAATGGCCGCAGGGATCAGTAGGGACCCGAGATTCCTAAGGGATTGCTCGGGTAACTTCTACATGACTTTTGCGATGACACTTTCTCGCTTGCATATTAGGTTTCCTACGTGTCTTGTGGTACCTCTGGGATTTAGATGTCGATCTTTTTAGGAACCCTTGAGTTAGCATACTTATAGGATTTCCTAGACTTAGAGAGTATTTATGATTATAGGTTTTGTTATCCTATTTGGGACTTGAGACTATCTCCTCAGCGCGGTGGGAGTGGACCATTTAGGTTCCACACGGTCGGGTGGTAGTGCTTTTACTCTTACCATTGAGATCCATTCCGCGGTCACCGTGGCTGGAGATTTCGTGATGGGCATTTACCTTCACTATATTCTTGGATTATTATGATAGATGGTTAGATTTTATGATAGATGTTTTATCATTATGGATGTATGGATGTATTATGTATGGTGAATAGTTTCATATATTTTTACTGTACCTTGTATCATGGATTTGAGGATGTTGTATCTTGATCTTTACATATGTATATTCTTTTAAACCTTTCATACCCTGTGACATGTACAGTGGATGATGGAGCATTCCGAATTAATTTGCCAAGGAGCATTCGAAACAAATGTATATTATGGACATTGGAGTTTCTGATTATTCTTTCTTATGTATGTATTAGTTGTTAGACTTAGAATTTAATTAATTTTAAACGTGACTCAACGTCTTGGGATCTTTAAGAAATGTAACTTGCAATGTATGTTTGTCGATGATTTCATGTTATTGCTTCCGCTACTATGTGTTTGATGTGTATGTTATCCATTCTTACTTTAAAAAAAAAAAATGTTTAGCAAACTTAGTGAAACTTTAGGTTAATTCTTTTGGATCCCTTGGCGGGGCGTTACATCTGGTATCAGAGCCAGAGTTTTTACATTGGGAGCTCTGGGTATATTGGAACGCCACTAGTGTTAACTAGTTGAACAAAAATGAAAACTTTAAACTATCATGTGTATCTCTTTCAAACTGAAACTTGAAACTAGTTGAACTAAAACATTATGTAAACTATTAATTACCTATTTTTCATACTTCAACACTTAGGCTTCAAAACTAAAATTATAGGTAAACTGAAAATTGAAAATATCTTGTTTGCAAAACATATGTCTTTTATTTATGTGTTTCAGTAGTATGTTTCATGGTTATTTTAGCATCTTGTGTCTTGGATATTATTGTAGGATGGTATCTGGGACGAGATCTTCCATTAGAGGCCATAGCCTTGGCCGTGGACAAGGCAGAGGTATTAGTGTTCATGAGTCTATCCATGAGAGCCCCATTCAGGGAGAGAATAGGGAAGAGCATGTCAGTGAGCATCAGGAAGAGAACCATAGGGAGGAGCATGCTGACTCGGAGGAGGTTGACATGAGGCAAATGATGCGAACCATTATTGATCGCCTACCTCCTATTCTTGAGCAGGATAGAGCACATCGGGCAGGACATGAGCATAGGCCTAGGTCTAGGAGCCCTCTGAGGGATCGACATAGATCCATTGTATCTTCACAGATGAAGGACCTTCAGAGGTCCAAGGTCAAGCCCTTTAATGGGCAAGGTTCTGGATATGTAGCTGAGCAGTGGCTTATTGCCCTTGATAGGATTTTTGCTATGCAGGACTTTGACAGTAATGTCAAAGCGAGGTTTTCTATAACCAACCTAGAGTTCTTTGGGGCCACCTGGTGGACTATTGAGGAAAAGAAGCTAGGCTTAACCATGAACAGTGTCACATGGGAGTTATTCTTAGAGAGCTTCCGTGAGCGATTCCTACCAGAGGAATGGAAGCAGCATAGAGCAGATGAGTTCCATAACCTAAGACAGTACACTATGACTGTTATAGAGTATGAGCATAAGTTCTTTGAACTCATGCCCTTTTCAGGATTGAGTGACAACCTAGCACAGTTGGCACAACATTTCATTAGAGGCTTGAACAACCGTTTAATTGGGGGTGTTAAGGTGTTTGAACCTAAAACCCTCAAGGATGCGGTACATTGAGCCATCCTTGTAGACAAGAGTGTGAACTTAGGACATGGGGGTTTTGTAGGAGCACCTTCAGCATCAGGATCGAAGGGTGGTCAGGGAACAGGTGGCAATAGGAAACTCCGACTGGGGGTAATCAGCGGCAGGAAGGTACTTATCCTCCAGCACAGAGTGGTGGCAGTGGTTCCAATACTAGGAACTATCACAACGCTCAATGCAACAAGCACATCCAGTATGACCAACCATCTCAGAGTGTTCAGTCTTATCCTAGTGGGGGTAGTTTCCAGCAATCTAGTGCACCTAGAGTTCAGAGGAGCTTCAATGGAGAGTGTTTCTCATGTGGACAACGCGGACACAAGTCGTCTCGTTGCTCTCAAGGGAAACCACAGTTCTCAGGCCAGAGACCCACAGCTTTAGAACATACAGTTGGTGGCATGGATAGAACCCAGAGAGTGTACTCAGTGGTGTCTTATCCTCCTATGGGGGGAAAGGGTCCAATGGGACCCACACAGTGAGTCCTTAGCTTTTCTTTGTTGTAGGCTTCCAGGAGTAAGCCTAAGTCTAGGGGGGGTGGATGTAGTGCCTGCCCCTAAGTCACATTTCTGTCATCCTTTCCAAACTATTTTAGGCCAATTTATGTTTGATGATTAGTATTATTATTTTAGAGATTATCAGATGTTGTTTTACACTCAGTTTATTATATGATGAGATTACTTGGTACTCTATATTTCATGCATGTATGATGATTATTCAATATTTTCAGTTATCGATGATGATTAGTTATATGGTTTATTATCACACGTGCTTTCTTATGGATACTTACCCCATACTGCATGTGTATGGTGTGCGTGTTTGTTTTCTTTATGTATGGTGTTTCTAATGTGGTTAAGGAAGGGAGTCGTAGTCACCTGCTAGTCACGATCTACACGATGCACCACTTCCTACCATTGTCTATTTAGCTTAGAATATTGTGTCTGTACATGCATGAATTTTATGCAGATTGCAGGTACCGGGTATCGACTTCCTTGAATTGCTAGGATGAGCGTACCCTATCGCATTATCTCAATGGTAAGAGAGGGGAGATAAACTCTTAAGTCCAAATCCTAAACCCTTTAGCCAATTGTCCTAATTGATAATTAGGACAAGTATCTGAGTTAAGTACCCTTCGAATGCATCAAATGATGTTATTTCGTGATTATAACCCTTTTTGTTTGATTTAGTAGGTGTTCTTCTATGATGGGTTTTCATATGTTGCTTTATGAGTCCTTGATGTATTTTCTATTAATTAAGTTTAATTAAAAGGATTAATTAATGATTTAATTTAATAGAAAATTATTATGATATTTTAATATTTAATTATATTTAATTAATTGAGAAATTAATTAAATAAAAAGTATTAAATTTGGAAATAAAAGTTTTAAGTATAATTTTAGAATGTGATAATATTTATTTAATTTAATAATAATATATATTTAGAGTTCATTTTTAAATAAATGCTAAATATTATTATTAATTGAATTAATAAATATTTTATCAATTAAAGTTTCTTAAATAAATTAAAAGTGGAAAAGATATTAAATTATTAAAGGTTTCTAGATCGCATGATCTAAGCATGAGTTTAAATATAAAAGAAATTAATTAAAATGATTAATTAATGATTTAATTTAATAGAAGATTATTATGACATTTTAATATTTAATTATTATTTTTATTTAAATTGAGAAATTAATTAAATGAAAGGAATTAAATTTGGAGATAAAAGCTTTAAGTCTAAATTTAGAACGTGATAATATTTAGTTAATTTAATAATAATATATTTAGAGTTCATTTTTAAATAAATGCTAAATATTATTATTATTTGAGTTAATAAATATTTTGATCAATTTAGTTTCTAAAATAATTTAAAAAGTGAAAATATAATTATTTAATAAAAGATTCTTGTTCGCATGACTTATGCATAAGATTAAATAAAAGAAATTTATTAAAAGATAAAATAAGTGAAAATAATAATGTTACTTTAATTTCATAAAGTGCGCATGAGATTTAAAAGTAATAAAGATTAAAAATAGAAGTCAAGTGGAATATTAAATAAAGTTATTTATTAATTCAACTTAATGTGCATAAAAGTTGAATGCAAAATAATAAGAAAAGATAATAAAAGTTAATTTGGAGTTAACTGAGTTGTGCAAAGAGTCTTCTCGGGTAAACACACAATTAGTGCCCCGAATTGAGGAGAAATGGCTTATCACAACTTTGGGGGTTCATTTTTGGGATATACGAAGTTGGACAGGAAATTTTGGGGAGACATCTTTTGGAAGCGATTTTCAGAAGGCAAATACCAAAGAAAGATTTTGGGAAGAAGGTTATTGAGAGGAGCGAATTCTCTTGCAGTTCCTAGGGATTTCATAATAGCATCAAGATTAGGTAGGGTCTTGTGTTGTTGATTATCGATTAAATACGCAATTATCCTTTCCTGTCTTCTTCGTGTTTGGGATTTGTAAATCCGAATTCTCTGTGATGAAAGTTTTAAGCTTTCAATATTGTGAATTTATTAATTGTTCGTCAATAATTTCTGTATCCATGGAGACTGGATGAATTATTAGAACCTTTGTTTTCTTGATTTAGAAATTAAAATTTATTTAGGTAAGGATTTTGAATGTAAAACTGAAAGTTCTAAGTTTTAAATATATATATATATATATATATATATATATATTCCTTGGAGGATATTGTCTTAATGAAAATTAAATCAAACTAAATTTAAAATAAACATTATTTATTATATATATATATATATTGTTTTAATAAAATTAAATAAATCTTATTTAAAATAAGATTAATTATTTAATACTTTTATTAAAATCGAAAATGGAGATTTGTTTTAAATTAAAAAAAATTAAAATAAATAAATAATATATATATATATATATTTGGGGTGGGGCGGGGCCTCCACTTCCCACGCCCCACACTCTTTCCCACGCTGCCGCAGTAGTAACACCTGTGGCCGCAGGTGGACGGCAGGCCGGCGGGCCTTTACAAATGCCATTGTTTTATTTTAAAAAAAATATTACGATTTAAAATTTTATAAATCATTTTAAAAAAAAAAGTTTTAAATAGAATTACTTTATTTAATATTGTTATTTGATAATTTAAAATTATTAAATTTTAAATTATATTGAAATTATATTATTATTTATTAATAATTTTATAAATAAATAAATTATTAATAAATATAATATGATTCTTTATGTATCATTAATTAATCTTAGTTATAGTTTGACTTAATTAAGATTAATTAAATCGAATATTTGTGTAAGCAAGTTTAATATTATAACATCGATTTTAATGGAAGCTCAGATTATTATAATCAACAAGGATTATTAATAATTTAATTATTACCTTAGATCGTTTTAGGACTTTGACTTAAGATCAATTAAGGGTAATTAGGTGTTTCATTTGGAGTTAGGAACGAGTTACTTTGTAAAGGTGAACTATGGGTTCTATCTGTTTAAAACATAAGTTCAACTGGAAATGGAGACCTCAATAGTATATTATCAATTAAATTGAACTATAAAACTTTTTATTTGAAAATAAACACTGAAAACTGAAACCTTATTGTTTAACTCAATTGTATATTTCAAATCAAAACCAATTGTGAGACTATGATGTTTTCTATATATTATTTATGTTTGAGTGTTATGGGGTTGGTTTAGCGTTGACCAGTTTGGGTTGTCCCCAGAGGCTCGGGGTTGTGAATGTGATGTTATGATGATTTGTTCTCGATCTTTTCAAACCAACCAAGGTAATGTGATAGTATGCTCTATGATGGATGTATTTACTGTTTGTTATTGCTTTCCAATTTCCTTGTGTGAAGCTGAGGTGTATGTATTTGAGATACTTAACCATTTTCGAGTCTCAATCAGTTATATTTGATAACCATTTTTGAGTCTCGATCAGTTATACTTGGTTTGCTTTTCGGTCGCTTGAGAGGATTGAAGTGTTTGTTATGTTCTTGATGATGTCATATTTTGACTTGACCATTTTGGAGTCTTCGATCAGTATTGTAATTTACTATTGGGATACTTTCTGGTTGCTCATTGGAGAACCATTAGATTTTGTGATTTATCATTGATGCCTTCAGTTGCTGATAGAGAACTGTCGTGATCATATGATTATTATTGGATGCTTATCTGTTGCTCATGAAGAATTGATGTAATTTTGTGGCTTATCTTTTATGATATTTTTCAGTTGCTTGTATAGGACTGAGGTGATTTTATTATGATTCTTGATTTGTGATTTCATGAGCCTAGGGTAGGTTATCTATGTGTAGAGTCGGGAAGTGGCTTGCAATGGGGATCGGGGCCCTAAGAGGCTGCCTGGAGTAACCCATTGTAAGTTGTTTTAATAAGTGAAAACATTTACACTAAATAAGGGAAAATGAACCTAATAAGATAATTGTATGTTCTCTCCCATGCCTTGAGTGCTAGTACAGACTAGGATGGGGTAGAGAGAATGCTTGGTTACGACCTTGCATTCCATAGTATGCCTCGTCAGTACGAGAGGATACTAATGGCCGCAGGGATCAGTAGGGACCCGGGATTCCTAAGGGATTGCTCGGGTAACTTCTACGTGACTTTTGCAATGACACTTTTCCGCTTGCATATTAGGTTTCCTACGTGTCTTGTGGTACCTCTGGGATTTAGATGTCGATCTTTTTAGGAACCCTTGAGTTAGCATACTTATAGGATTTCCTGGACTTAGAGAGTATTTATGATTATAGGTTTTGTTATCCTATTTGGGACTTGAGACTATCTCCTCAGCGCAGTGGGAGTGGACCATTTAGGTTCCACGCGGTCGGGTGGTAGTGCTTTTACTCTTACCATTGAGATCCATTCCGCGATCACCGTGGCTGGAGATTTCGTGATGGGCATTTACCTTCACTATATTCTTGGATTATTATGATAGATGGTTAGATTTTATGATAGATGTTTTATCATTATGGATGTATGGATGTATTATGTATGGTGAATAGTTTCATATATTTTTACTGTACCTTGTATCATGGATTTGAGGATGTTGTATCTTGATCTTTACATATGTATATTCTTTTAAACCTTTCATACCCTGTGACATGTACAGTGGATGATGGAGCATTCCGAATTAATTTGCCAAGGAGCATTCGAAACAAATGTATATTATGGACATTGGAGTTTCTGATTATTCTTTCTTATGTATGTATTAGTTGTTAGACTTAGAATTTAATTAATTTTAAACGTGACTCAACGTCTTGGGATCTTTAAGAAATGTAACTTGCAATGTATGTTTGTCAATGATTTTATGTTATTGCTTCCGCTACTATGTGTTTGATGTGTATGTTATACATTCTTACTTTAAAAAAAAAAAAATGTTTAGCAAACTTAGTGAAACTTTAGGTTAATTCTTTTGGATCCCTTGGCGGGGCATTACAAAAGGCTGAATGAGAATTTGCATCGAGTTGTTGATGAAATTCATACTCACATTTGATCATATTCATATATGCAAAGATCAAGTTTGACAAAAAGTTGACATGATTTAACCACGATTGACTTGAGTTGACTAGTTTCGAAAAGAATTTTAAAATAATTAAATGAAATTATTTAATTAAATGGAGTACTTACTTATAATTAGTTAAACAAAGTTATTTAATTAAATGAGAAGCCATTCTTAAGTAATTAAATGAAGTTATTTAATTAAATAAAAAAAGTGTCTGTAATTAATTAAAGATTATTTAACTAAATAGAAAAAGTAATTATGAGATCATATCTCATTTTATTAAATTAAATATATAAACAAAATCTCTCTTCAGTTCAAAAAGAGAAATTTTCAGTTCACTATTGATAAAAAATGAGTTAAATCAATTAACTCTTTTTTCTACTCAAATTGAATCAGTTAACTCCTTATTTTACTCAAATTAAATCGGTTAACTCTCTTTAATTTGAAAATCTTCCTTTATGACTGAACTTCACCTTTAATCCTGGCCGTTGATTGAAATCGATCTCAACCATTGATGAATTTTATGAAATTCTATTTAAGAGACCCTCATCTCTTCATATTGAAAGGTTGAATGAGAATTTGCATCGAATTGTTGCTGGAATTCATACTCACATTTGCTCATATTCACATACGCAGATATCAAGTTTGACCAAAAGTTGACTAGATTTAACCATGGTTGACTTGAGTTGACTAGTTTTGAAAAGAATTTTTAAATAATTAAATGAAATTATTTAAATAAATTGAGTACTTAATTCTAATTAATTAAATAAAGTTATTTAATTAAATGAGAAGCCATTCCTAATTAATTAAATGAAGTTATTTAATTAAATAAGAAAAGTGTCTCGAATGAATAAAAGATTATTTAATTAAATAGAAAAAGTAATTATGAGAGCATATCTCATTTTATTAAATTAAATATCTCAACAAATCTCTCTTCAATTCAAAAAGGGAAATTTTGAGTTCACTATTGATAAAAAATGAGTTAAATCAGTTAACGTCTTTTATTACTCCAATTGAATCAGTTAACTCCTTATTTTACTCAAATTAAATCTGTTAACTACCTTTAATTTGGAAATATTCTTTTATGACTGAACTTCATCTTTAATCCTAACCGTTGATTGATATCGATCTCAACCATTGATGAATTCCAGGAAAGTCTATTTAAGAGACTCTCATCTCTTCATTTTGAAAGGTGGAATAAGAATTTGCAACATATTGTTGCTAGAATTCATACCCACATTTGCTCATATTCACATACGCAAAGATCAAATTTGACCAAAAGTTGACCAGATTTAATCACGGTTGACTTGAGTTGACTAGTTTCGAAAAGAATTTTGAAATAATTAAGAGAAATTATTTAATTAAATGAGAAGTCATTCCTAATTAATTAAATGAAGTTATTTAATTAAATGAAGTTATTGAAATCGATCTCAACCGTTGATGAACTCCAAGAAAGTCTATTTAAGAGACCCTCATCTCTTCATTTTGAAAGGTTGAATGAGAATTTGCATCGAATTTTTGCTAGAATTCATACTCACATTTGCTCATATCTACATACGCAGAGATCAAGTTTGACAAAAAGTTGACCAGATTTAACCACGGTTGACTTGAGTTCACTAGTTTCGAAAAGACTTTTGAAATAATTAAACGAAATTGTTTAATTAAATAGAGTACTTACTTCTAATTAATTAAACAAAGTTATTTAATTAAATGTTAATCCATTCCTAATTAATTAAATTAAATTATTTAATTAAATAAGAAAAGTGTCTCTAATTGATAAAAGATTATTTAATTAAAGAGAAAAAGTAATTATGAGAGAAAATCTCATATTATGAAATTAAATATCTCAACAAAATCTCTCTTTAGTTGAAAAAGGGAAATTTCCAGTTCACTATTAATAAAAAATGAGTTAACTCAGTTAACTCATTTTTCTACTCAAATTGTATCAGTTAACTCCTTATTTTACTCAAATTAAATCTGTTAACTCCTTTTAATTTGGAAACCTCTCTTTATGACTGAACTTCACCTTTTATCCTGGCTGTTGATTGAAATCGATCTCAACTATTGATGAATTCCAGGAAAGTCTGTTTAAGAGACCCTCATCTCTTCATTTTAAAAGGTTGAATGAGAATTTGAATCGAATTGTTGCTGGAATTCATACTCACATTTCCTCATATTCACATACGCAAAGATCAAGTTTGATGAAAAGTTGACCAGATTTAACCACAATTGACTTGAGACGACTAGTTTCGAAAAAAAATTTGAAATAACTAAACAAAATTATTTAATTAAATGGAGTACTTACTTCTAATTAATTAAACAAAGTTATTTAATTAAATGAGAAGCCATTCCTAATTAATTAAATGAAGTTATTTAATTAAATAAGAAAAGTGTCTCTAATTAATTAAAGATTATTTAATTAAATATAAAAAGTAATTATGAGAGTATATCTCATTTTATTAAATTAAATATCTTAATAAAATATCTCTTCAATTCAAAAAAGAAAATTTTCAGTTCACTATTGATCAAAAATGAGTTAAATGAGTTAACTCCTTTTTCTACTCAAATTGAATCAGTTAACTCCTTATTTTACTCAAATTAAATCTGTTAACTCCCTTTAATTTAGAAATCTGCCTTTATGACTGAACTTCACCTTTAATCCTAACCGTTGATTGAAATTGATCTCAACCGTTGATGAATTCTAGGAAAGCCTATTAAAGAGACCCTCATCTCTTCATTTTGAAAGGTTGAATGAGAATTTGCATCAAATTGTTGTTAGAATTTATATTCACATTTTCTCATATTCACATACGCAGAGATCAAGTTTGACCAAAAGTTGACAAGATTTAACCACAGTTGACTTGAGTTGACTAGTTTCAAAAAGAGTTTTGAAATAGTTAAACAAAGATTATTTAATTAAATGGAGTACTTACTTCTAATTAATTAAACAAAGATATTTAATGAAATGAGAAGTCATTCCTAATTAATTAAATGAAGTTATTTAATTAAATAAGAAAAGTGTCTCTAATTAATTAAATAGAAAAAGTAATTATAAGAGCATATCTCATTTTATTAAATTAAATATCTCAACAAAATCTCTCTTCAGTTCAAAAAGAGAAATTTCCAGTTCACTATTGATCAAAAATGAGTTAAATCAGTTAACTCCTTTTTCTACTCAAATTGAATCAATTAAATCCTTATTTTACTCAAATTAAATCTGTTAACTCCTTTTAGTTTGGAAATCTCTCTTTATGACTAAACTTCACCTTTAATTCTGACCGTTGATTGAAATCGATCTCAACCATTGATGAATTCGAAGAAAGTCTATTTAAGAGACCTCATCTCTTCATTTTGAAAGGTTGAATGATAATTTGCATTGAATTGTTGCTGGAATTCATACTCACATTTGTTCATATTCAAATATGCAAAGATCAAGTTTGACCAAAAGTTGACCAAATTTAACCACAGTTGACTTGAGTTGACTAGTTTCGAAAAATTTTTTAAAATAGTTAAACGAAATTATTTAATTAACTGGAGTACTTACTTCTAATTAATTAAACAAAGTTATTTAATTAAATGAGAAGTCATTCCTAATTAATTAAATGAAGTTATTTAATTAAATAAGAAAAGTGTTTCTAATTAATTAAATAGAAAAAGTAATTATCAGAGCATATCTCATTTTATTAAATTAAATATCTCAACAAAATCTCTCTTCAGTTCAAAAAAGGAAATTTCCAGTTCACTATTGATAAAAAAAGAGGTAAATCAGTTAACTCCGTATTTTACTCAAATTAAATCTGTTAACTCCCTTTAATTTGGAAATCTCTCTTGATGACTGATCTTTACCTTTAATCATGATGGTTGATTGAAATCGATCTCAACTGTTGATGAATTCTAAGAAAGTCTATTTAAGGGACCCTCATCTCTTCATTTTGAAAGGTTGAATGAGAATTTGCATCGAATTGTTGTTGTAATTCATACTCACATTTGCTCATATTCACATACGCAGATATCAATTTTGACCAAAAGTTGACCACATTTAACCACAGTTGACTTGAGTTGACTAGTTTCAAAAAAAATATTGAAATCATTAAAAGAAATTATTTAATTAAATGGAGTACTTACTTCTAATTAATTAAACAAAGTTATTTAATTAAATGAGATGTCATTCCTAATTAATTAAATTATGTTATTTAATTAAATAAAAAAAGTGTCTCTAATTAATTAAATATTATTTAATTAAATAGAAAAAGTAATTATAATAGCATATCTAATTTTATTAAATTCAATGTCTCAACAAAATCTCTCTTCAGTTCAAAAAGGGAAATTTCTAGTTCACTATTGATAAAAAATGAGTTATATCGGTTAACTCCTTCTTTTACTCAAATTGAATTAGTTAACTCCTTATTTTATTCAAATTAAATCTGTTAACTCCCTTTAATTTGGAAATCTCCCTTTATGAGTGAACTTCACCTTTAATCTTGACCGTTGATTGAAATCGATCTCCACCATTGATGAATTATAGGAAAGTCTATTTAAGAGAGCCTCATCTCTTCATTTTTAAAGGTTGAATGAGAATTTGCATCGAATTGTTGCTGGAATACATACTCACATCTGCTCATATTCAAATACGCAAAGATCAAGTTTGACCAAAAGTTGACTAGATTTAACTACGGTTGACTTGACTTGACTAAATTCTAAAAAAAAAATTGAAATAATTAAAAGAAGTTACTTAATTAAATGGAGTACTTACTTCTAATTAATTAAACAAAATTATTTAATTAAATAAGAAGCCATTCCTAACTAATTAAATGAAGTTATTTAATTAATTAAAAAAAATCTCTAATTAATTAAAAATTATTTAATTAAATTAAAAAAGTAATTATGAGAGCATATCTCATTTTATTAAATTAAACATCTCAACAAAATCTCTATTCAGTTCAAAAAGGGAAATTTCCAGTTCACTATTGATAAAAAATGAGTTAAATCAGTTAACTCCTTCTTCTACTCAAATTGAATTAGTTAACTCCTTATTTTACTCAAATTAAATCTGTTCACTCCCTTTAATTTGGAAATCTCCCTTTATGAGTGAACTTCACCTTTAATCCTGATTGTTAATTGAAATCGATCTCAACCGTTGATGAATTTCAGGAAAGTTTATTTAAGAGACCCTCATCTCTTCATTTTGAAAGGTTGAATTAGAATTTGCATCGAATTGTTGCTAGAATTCATACTCACATTTGCTCATA
Source organism: Cupressus sempervirens (assembly GCA_028749045.1). Taxonomy (NCBI): domain Eukaryota; kingdom Viridiplantae; phylum Streptophyta; class Pinopsida; order Cupressales; family Cupressaceae; genus Cupressus; species Cupressus sempervirens. The sequence continues at coordinate 126,328,862 of CM053783.1, forward strand.
TTCACATACGCAAAGATCAAGTTTGACAAAAAGTTGACCAGATTTAACCACGGTTGACTTGAATTGACTAGTTTTGAAATAAATTTTGAAATAATTAAATGAAATTATATAATTAGATGGATTACTTACTTCTAATTAATTAAACAAAGTTATTTAATTAAATGACAAGCCATTCCTAACTAATTAAATGAAGTTATATAATTAAATAAGAAAAGTGTCTTTAAATAATTAAAGATTATTTAATTAAATGGAAAAAGTAATTATGAGAGCATATCTCATTTTATTAAATTATTTATCTCAACAAAATTTCTCTTCAGTTCAAAAAGAGAAATTTCCTGTTCACTATTGATAAAAAATGAGTTAGATCGGTTAACTGCTTTTTCTACTCAAACTGAATCAGTTAACTCGTTATTTTACTCAAATTATATTTGTTAACTCCCTTTAATTTGAAAATCTCCCTTTATGACTGAACTTCACCTTTAATCCTGACTCTTGATTGAAATCAATCTCAACCATTGATGAATTTCAAGAAAGTTTATTTAAGAGACCCTCATCTCTTCATTTTGAAAGTTTGAATGAGAATTTGCATCGAATTGTTGCTGGAATTCATTCTCACATTTGCACATATTCACATACGCAAAGATCAAATTTGACCAAAAGTTGACCAGATTTAACTACGGTTGACTTGAGTTGACTAGCTTCGAAATTTTTTTTGAAATAATTAAACGAAATTATTTAATTAAATGGAGTAATCACTTCTAATTAATTAAACAAAGTTATTTAATTAAATGAGAAGCCATTCCTAATTAATTAAATGAAGTTATTTAATTAAATTAGAAAAGTGTCTCTAATTAATTAAAGATTATTTAATTAAATAGAAAAAGTACTTATGAGAGCATACCTCATTTTATTAAATTAAATATATTAACAAAATCTCTCTTCAGTTCAAAAAGGGAAATTTTCAGTTCACTATTGATCAAAACTGAGTTAAATCAGTTAACACCTTTTTCTACTCAAATTGAATCAGCTAACTCCTTATTTTACTCAAATTAAATTTGTTAACTTGCTTGAATTTGAAAATCTCTTTATGACTGAACTTCATATTTAATCCTGACCGTTGATTTAAATCGATCTCAACCGTTGATGAATTCAAGGAAAGTCTATTTAAGAGACCGTCGTCTCTTTATTTTAAAAGGTTGAATGAGAATTTGCATCGAATTGTTGCTGGAATTCATATTCACATTTGTTAGTATTCACATACACAAAGATCAAGTTTGACCAAAACTTGACCAAATTTAACCACGGTTGACTTGAGTTCACTAGTTTCACAAAGAATTTCTAAATAATTAAATGAAATTATTTAATTAAATGGAGTACTTACTTCTAATTAATTAAACAAAGTTTTTTAATTAATTGAAAAGCCATTCCTAATTAATTAAATGAAGTTATTTATTTAAATAAGAAAAGTGTGTCTAATTAATTAAAGATTATTTAATTAAATAGAAAAAGTAATAATAAGAGTATATCTCATTTTATTAAATTAAATATCTCAACAAAATCTCTCTTCAGTTCAAAAAGAGAATTTTCCAGTTCATTATTGATAAAAAATGAGTTAGATCAGTTAACTAATTTTTTTACTCAAATTGAATCAGTTGATTCCTTATTTTACTCAAATTAAATCTGTCAACTCCCTTTAATTTGGAAATCTCTCTTTATGACTGAACTTCACCTTTAATTCTATCCGTTGATTGAAATCGATCTCAACTGTTGATGAATTCAAGGAAATTTTATATAAGAGACCCTCATCTCTTCATTTTGAAAGGTTGAATGAGAATTTGCGTCGAATTGTAGCTGAAATTCATACTCACATTTGCTCATATTCAGATACGCAAAGATCAAGTTTGACCAAAACATGACTAGATTTAACCACGGTTGACTTGAGTAGACTAGTTTCGAAAAAAATATTGAAATAATTAAACAAAATTATTTAATTAAATGGAGTAGTTACTTCTAATTAATTAAAAAAAGTTATTTAATTAAATGAGAAGCCACTCCTAATTAATTAAATGAAGTTATTTAATTAAATAAGAAAAATGTCTCTAATTAATTAAAAAATATTTAATTAAATAGAAAAAGTAATTATGAGAGCATATCTCATTTTATTAAATTAAAAATCTCAACAAAATCTCTCTTCAGTTCAAAAAGGGAAATTTTCAGTTCACTATTGATCAAAAATGAGTTAAATCAGTTAACATCTTTTTCTACCCTAATTGAATCAGTTAACTCCTTATTTTACTCAAATTAAATCTGTTAGCTCCCTTTAATTTGGAAATCTCCCTTTATGACTAAACTTCACCTTTAATCCTGACCGTTGATTGAAATCGATCTCAACTGTTGATGAATTCTAGGAACTATTGAAGAGACCCTCATCTCTTCATTTTGAAGGGTTGAATGAGAATTTGCATCGAATTGTTGTTGGAATTAATACTCACATTTGCTAATATTCACATATGCAAAGATCAAGTTTGAGAAAAAGTTGACCAGATTTAACCACAGTTGACTTGAGTTAACTAGTTTCAAAAAAAAAAATTTAATAATTAAATAAAATTACTTAATTAAATAGAGTACTTACTTCTAATTAATTAAACAAAGTTATTTAATTAAATGAGAAGCCATTCCTAACTAATTAAATGAAGTTATTTAATTAAATAAGAAAAGTGTCTCTAATTACTTAAAGATTAATTAATTAAATAGAAAAAGTAATTATGAGAGCATATCTCATTTTATTAAATTAAATATCTCAACAAAATCTCTCTTCAGTTCAAAAAGAGAAATTTCCAGTTCACTCTTGATCAAAAATGACTTAAATAAGTTAACTCTTTTTTCTACTCAAATTGAATCAGTTAACTCCTTACTTTAATCAAATTAAATCTGTTAACTCCCTTTAACTTGAAAATCTCTCTTTATGACTGAGCTTCACCTTTAATCCTGACCGTTGACTGAAATTGATCTCAACCGTTGATGAATTTCAAGAAAGTCTATTTAACAGACCCTCATCTCTTCATTTTGAAAGGTTGAATTAGAATTTGCATCGATTTGTTGTTAGAATTCATACTCACATTTCCTAATATTCACATACGCAAAGATCAAGTTTGACCAAAAGTTGACCAAATTTCACCACAGTTGACTTGAGTTGATCAGTTTTGAAATTTTTTTTGAAATAATTAAACGAAATTATTTAATTAAATGGAGTACTTACTTCTAATTAATTCAAAAATGTTATTTAATTAAATGAGAAGCTATTCCTAATTAATTAAATGAAGTTATTTAATTAAATAAGAAAAGTGTCTCTAATTTATTAAAGATTATTTAATTAAATAGAAAAAGTAATTATGAGAGCATATCTCATTTTATTAAATTAAATATCTCAACAAAATCTCTCTTCAGTTCAAAAAGAGAAATTTCTAGTTTACTATTGATCAAAAATGAGTTAAATCAGTTAACTCCTTTTTCTACTCAAATTGAATCAGTTAACTCTCTATTTTACTCAAATTAAATCTGTTAACTCCCTTTAATTTGGAAATCTCTCTTTATGACAGAACTTCACCTTTAATCATGACCGTTGATTGAAATCGATCTCAACCATTGATGAATTTCAGGAAAGTCTATTTAAGAGACCCTCATCTCTTCATTTTGAAAGATTAAATGAGAATTTGCATCGAATTGTTGCTGGAATTCATACTCACATTTGCTCATATTCACATATGCAAAGAGCAAATTTGACCAAAAGTTGACCATATTTAACTGCGGTTGACTTGAGTTACTAGTTTCGAAATTTTTTTTGAAATAATTAAATAAAATTATTTAATTAAATGGAGTACTTACTTCTAATTATTTAAACAAAGTTATTTAATTAAATGAGAAGCCATTCCTAATTAATTAAATGAAATTATTTAATTAAATAAGAAAAGTGTCTCTAATTAATTAAAGATTATTTAATTAAATAGAAAAAGTAATTATGAGGGCATATCTCATTTTATTAAATTAAATATCACAACAAAATCTCTCTTCAGTTCAAAAAGAGAAATTTCCAGTTCACTATTGAACAAAAATGAGTTAAATCAGTTAACTCCTCTTTCTACTCAAATTGAATCAATTAACTCCTTATTTTACTCAAATTAAATCTCTTAACTCTCTTTAATTTGGAAATCTCCCTTTATGACTGAACTTTACCTTTAATCTTGACCGTTGATTGAAATTGATTTCAACCGTTGATGAATTCCAAGAAAGTCTATTTAAGAGACCCTCATCTCTTCATTTTGAAAGGTTGAATGAGAATTTGCATCAAGTTGTTGCTGAAATTCATACTCACATTTGCTCATATTCACATACACAAAGATCAAGTTTGACCAAAAGTTGACCAAATTTAACCACGATTGACTTGAGTTGATTAGTTTCAAAGAGAATTTTAAAATAATTAAATGAAATTATTAAATTAAATGGAGTACTTACTTCCAATTAATTAAACAAAGTTATTTAATGAAATGAGAAGCCATTCCTAATTAATTAAATGAAGTTGTTTAATTAAATAAGAAAACTGTCTCTAATTAATTAAAGATTATTTAGTTAAATAGAAAAAGTAATTATGAGAGCATATCTCATTTTATTAAATTAAATATCTCAACAAAATCTCTTTTTAGTTCAAAAAAGAAAATTTTCAGTTAACTATTGATTAAAAATGAGTTAAATCAGTTAAATCCTTTTTCTACTCAAATTGAATCAGTTAACTCCTTATTTTACTCAAATTAAATTTGTTAACTCCCTTTAATTTGGAAATCTACCTTTATGACTGAACTTCAGCTTTAATCCTGACAGTTGATTCAAATCGATCTCAACCATTGATGAATTTCAGAAAAGTCTATTTAAGAGACCCTCATCTCTTCATTTTGAAAGGTTTCAAGAGAATTTGCATTGACTTGTTGCTGGAATTCATACTCACATTTGCTTATATTCACATACGCAAAAATCAAATTTGACCAAAATTTGACCATATTTAACCACGGTTGACTAGTTTCAACAAGAATTTTGAAATAATTAAATGAAATTATTTAATTAAATGGAGTACTTACTTTTAGTTAATTAAACAAATTTATTTAATTAAATGAGAAGCCATCCCTAATTAATTAAATAAAGCTATTTAATTAAATAAGAAAGTGTCTCTAATTAATTAAAAATTATTTAATTAAATAGAAAAAGTAATTATGAGAGCATATCTCATTTTATTAAATTAAATATCTCAACCTTCACCTTTAATCCTGACCGTTGATTGAAATCGATCTCAACCGTTGATGAATTCCAGAAAAGTTTTTTTAAGAGACCCTCATCTCTTCATTTTAGAAGGTTGAACGAGAATTTGCATCGAATTGTTACTGGAAATCATACTCACAATTGCTCATATTCACATACACAAATATCAAGTATGACTAAAAGTTTTCCAGATTTAACAACGTTTGACTTGAGTTGACGAGTTTCAAAAAGAATTTTGAAATAATTAAAATAAATTATTTTATTAAATGGAGTACTTACTTCTAATTAATTAAAAAAAGTTATTTAATTAAATGAGAAGCCTTTCCTAATTAATTAAATAAAGTTATATAATTAAATAAGAAAAGTGTCTCTAATTAATTAAACATTACTTAATTAAATAGGAAATGTAAATATGAGAGCATATCTCATTTTATTTTATTAAATATCTCAACAAAATCTCTCTTCAGTTCAAAAAGGAAAATTTTCAGTTCAGTATTGATAAAAAATGAGTTAAATGAGTTAACTCTTTTTTTTACTCAAATTGAATCAGTTAACTCCTTATTTTACTCAAACTAAATTTGTTAACTCATTTTAATTTGCAAATCTTCCTTTATAACTGAACTTCAGCTTTAATCCTGACTCTTGATTCAAATCGATCTCAACCATTGATGAATTCCAGAAAAGTCTACTTAAGAGACCCTCATCTATTCATTTTGAAAGGTTGAATGAGAATTTGCATCGAATTGTTGCTGGAATTCATACTCAAATTTGCTCATATTCATATACGTAAAGATCAATTTTGACCAAAAGTTGACTAGATTTAACCACGGTTGACTTGAGTTGACTATTTTCAATTTTTTTTAAAAAATAATTAAAAGAAATTATTTAATTAAATGGAGTATTTACTTCTACTTAATTAAACAAAATTTGTTAATTAAATGAGAAGCCATTCGTAACTAATTAAATGAAGTTATTTAATTAAATAAGAAAAGTGTCTCTAATTAATTAAAGATTATTTAATTAAATAGAAAAAGTAATTATGAGAGCGTATCTAATTTTATTAAATTAAATATCTCAACAAAATCTCTATTTAGTTCAAAAAGGAAATTTTCCAGTTCACAAATTGTATCAGTTAACTCTTTATTTTAATCAAATTAAATCTGTTAACTCCCTTTAATTTGGAAATCTTTCTTTATGACTGAACTTCACCTTTAATCCTGACTGTTGATTGAAATCGATCTCAACCGTTGATGAATTCCAAAAAAGTCTATTTAAGAGACCCTCATCTCTTCATTTTGAAAGGTTGAATGAGAATTTGCATCGAATTGTTGCTGGAATTCATAATCACATTATCTCATATTCACATACGCAAAGATCAAATTTGACCAAACTTTGACAAGATTTAACTACGGTTGACTTGAGTTGACTAGTTTCGAAAAGAATTTTGAGATAATTAAAAGAAATTATTTAATTAAATGGAGTACTTACTTCTAATTAATTAAACAAAGTTATTTAATTAAATGAGAAGCTATTCCTAATTAATTAAATGAAGTTATTTAATTAAATAAGAAAAGTCTCTCTATTTAATTAAAGATTATTTAATTAAATAAAAAAAAGTAATTATGAGAGCATATCTCATTTTATTAAATTAAATATCTCAACAAAATCTCTCTTCAGTTCAAAAAGAGAAATGTTCAGTTTACTATTGATCAAAAATGAGTTAAATCAGTTAACTCCTTTTTCTACTCGAATTGAATCAGTTAACTCCTTATTTTACTCAAATTAAATCTGTTAACTCCCTTTAATTTGGACATCTCCCTTTATGACTAAACTTCACCTTTAATCATGACCGTCCATTGAAATCGATCTCAACCGTTGATGAATTCTAGGAAAGTCTATTTAACAGACCCTCATCTCTTCATTTTGAAAGGTTGAATGAGAATTTGCATCAAATTGTTGCTAGAATTCATACTCACATTTGCTCATATTCACACACGCAAAGATTAAGCTAACCACGGTTGACTTGAGTTGAATAGTTATGAAAAAATATTGAAATAATTAAGCAAAATTATTTAATTACATGGAGTACTTACTTCTAATTAAATAAACAAAGTTATTTAATTAAATGAGAAGCCGCTCCTAACTAATTAAATGAAGTTATTTAATTAAATAAGAAAAGTGTCTCTAATTAATTAAAGATTATTTACTTAAATAGAAAAAGTAATTATTACAACATATCTCATTTTATTAAATTAAATATCGCAACAAAATCTCTCTTCAGTTCAAAAAAAAAAATTTCTAGTTCACTCTTGATCAAAAATGAGTTAAATCAGTTAACTCCTTTTTCTACTCAAATTGAATCAGTCAACTCTTTATTTTACTCAAATTAAATTTGTTAACTCCATTTAATTTGGAAATGTACCTTTATGACTGAACTTCAGCTTTAATGCCGACTGTTGATTCAAGTCGATCTCAACCATTGATGAATTTCAAGAAAGTCTATTTAAGAGACCCTCCTCTCTTCATTTTGAAAGGTTGAAAAAGAATTTGCATTGAATTGTTGCTGGAATTCTTACTCACATTTGCTCATATTCACATATGCAAATTTCAAGTTTGACCAAAAGTTGACCATATTTAACCACGGTTGACTAGTTTCGAAAAGAATTTTGAAATTATTAAATGAAATTATTTAATTAAATGGAGTACTTACTTCTAATTAATTAAAAAATGTTATTTAATTAAATGAGAAGCCATTCCTAACTAATTAAAGTGAGTTATTTAATTAAATATAAAAAGTGTTTGTAATTAATTAAAGATTATTTAATTAAATAAAAAATGTAATTATGAGAGCATATCTTATTTTATTAAATTAAATATCTCAACAAAATCTCTCTTAAGTTCAAAAAGGGAAATTTCCAGTTCACTATTGATAAAAAATGAGTTAAATCATCCAACTCCTTTTCTACTCAAATTGAATCAGTTCACTCCTTATTTTACACAAATTAAATCTGTTAACTCCCTTTAATTTGGAAATCTCACTTTATGACAGAACTTCACCTTTAATCCTGAACGTTGATTGAAATCGATCTCAACCGTTGATGAATTCCAAGAAAGTCTATTTAAGAGACCCTCATCTCTTCATTTTGAAAGGTTGAAAGAGAATTTGCATCGAATTGTTACTGAAATTCATACTCACATTTGCTCATATTCACATACGCAAAGATCAAGTTTGACCAAAACTTGACCAGATTTAACCACGGTTGACTTGAATTGACTAGTTTCGAAAAGAATTTTGAAATAATTAAACAAAATTATTTAATTAAATGGAGTACTTACTTCTAATTAATTAAACAAAGTTATTTAATTAAATGAGAAGTCATTCCTAATTAATTAAATGAATTTATTTAATTAAATAAGAAAAGTGTCTCTAATTAATTAAAGATTATTTAATTAAATAGAGAAAGTAATTATGAGAGCATATCTCATTTTATTAAATTAAATATCTCAACAAAATCTCTCTTCAGTTCAAAAAAGGAAATTTTCAGTTCACAGTTAACTCTTTATACTCAAATTGAATCAGTTAACTCCTTATTTTACTCAAATTAAATCTGTTAACTCCCTTTAATTTGGAAATCTTCCTTTATGACTAAACTTCACCTTTAATCCTGACCATTGATTGAAATCGATCTCAACCGTTAATGAATTCCAGAAAAGTCTATTTAAGAGACCCTCATCTCTTCATTTTGAAAGGTTGAATGAGAATTCGCCTCAATTTGTTGTTGGAATTCATACTCACATTTGCTCATATTCACATACGCAAAGATTAAGTTTGACCAAAAGTTGACCATATTTAAACATGGTTGACTTGAGTTGACTAGTTTCTAAAAGAATTTTGAAATAATTAAACAAAATTATTTAATTTAATGGAGTACTTACTTATAATTAAATAAACAAAGTTATTTAATTAAATGAGAAGCCATTTCTAATTAATAAAATGAAGTTATTTATTTAAATAAGAAAAGTGTCTCTAATTAATTAAAGATTGTTTAATTAAATAGAAAAAGTAATTATGAGAGCCTATCTCATTTTATTAAATTAAATATCTCAACAAAATCTCTCTTCAGTTCAAAAAGGGAAATTTTCAGTTCACTATTGATCAAAAATGAGTTAAATCAGTTAACTCCTTTTTTTACTCAAATTGAATTAGTTAACTCCTTATTTTACTCAAATTAAATCTGTTAACTTCATTTAATTTGAAAATCTTCTTTTATGACTAAACTTCACTTTTGATTCTGACCGTTGATTGAAATCGATCTCAACCATTGATGAATTCCAGGAAAGTCTATTTAAGAGACCCTCATCTCTTCATTTTGAAAGGTTGAATGAGAATTCACATTGATTTGTTGCTGGAATTCATACTCACATTTGCTCATATTCACATACGCAAAGATCAAGTTTGACCAGAAGTTGACAGATTTAAACACAATTTACTTGAGTTGACTAGTTTCGAAAAGAAATTATAAATAATTAAACAAAATTATTTAATTAAATGGAGTACTTACTTCTAATTAATTAAACAAAGTTATTTAATTAAATGAGAAGCCATTCCTAATTAATTAAATAAAGTTATTTAATTAAATAAGAAAAGTGTCTCTAATTAATTAAAGATTATTTAATTGAAAAGAAAAAGTAATTATAAGAGCATATCTCATTTTATTAAATTAAATATCTCAAAAAAATCTTTGTTCAGTTCAAAAAGGGAAATTTTCAGTTCACTATTGATCAAAAATGAGTTAAATCATTTGACTCCTTTTTCTATTCAAATTGAATCAGTTAACTCCTTATTTTACTCAAATTAAATCTTTTAACTCTCTTTAATTTTGAAATCTCCCTTTATTACTAAACTTCACCTTTAATCCTTACCATTGATTGACATCGATCTCAACCGTTAATGAATTTTAGAAAAGTCTATTTAAGAGACCCTCATCTCTTGATTTTCAAAGGTTGAATGAGAATTTGCATCGAATTGTTGTTGGAATTAATACTCACATTTTCTCATATTCACATACGCAAAAATCAAGTTTGACCAAAAGTTGATCAGATTTAACCATGGTTGACTTGAGTTGACTAGTTTCAAATTTTTTTTGAAATAATTAAATAAAATTATTTAATTAAATAGAGTACTTACTTCTAATTAAATAAACAAAGTTATTTAATTAAATGAGAAGCCATTCCTAATTAATTAAACGAAGTTATTTAATTGAATAAGAAAAGTGTCTCTAATTAATTAAATATTATTTAGTTAAATAGAAAAACTAATAATGAGAGCATATGTCATTTTATTAAATTAAATATCCAAACAAAATCTCTCTTCAGTTCAAAAAGGGGAATTTCCAGTTCACTATTGATAAAAAATGAGTTAAATCAGTTAACTCCATTTTCTACTCAAATTGAATCAGTTAACTCCTTATTTTACTCAAATTAAATCTGTTAACCCCTTTTATTTTGGAAATCTCCCTTTATGACTGAACATCACCTTTAATCCTGACATTTGATTGAAATCGATCTCAACCATTGATGAATTACAAGAAAGTCTATTTAAGAGACCCTCATGTCTTCATTTTGAAAGGTTGAATGAGAATTCACATCGATTTGTTGCTAGAATTCATACTCACATTTGCTCATACTCACATATGCAAATATCAAGATTGACCAAAACTTGACCATATTCAACCACGGTTGACTTGAGTTGACTAGTTTCGAAGAGAATTTTGAAATAATTAAACAAAATTATTTAATTAAATGGAGTACTTACTTCTAATTAATTAAACAAAGTTATTTAATTAAATGAGAAGCCATTCCTAATTAATTAAATGAAGTTATTTATTTAAATAGGAAAAGTGTCTCTAATTAATTAAAGATTATTTAATTAAATAGAAAGAGTAATGATGAGAGCATATCTCATTTTATTAAATTAAATGTCTCAACAAAATCTCTCTTCAATTCAAAAAGGAAAATTTCCAGTTCACTATTGATAAACAATGAGTTATATCAGTTAACTCTTTTTTCTACTCAAATTGAATCAGTTAACTCCTTATTTTACTCAAATTAAATTTGTTAACTACCTTTAATTTGGAAATCTCCCTTTCTGACTGAACTTCAGCTTTAATCCTGACTGTTGATTCAAATCGATCTCAACCATTGATGAATTCCAGGAAAGTCTATTTAAGAGACCCCCATCTCTTCATTTTGAAAGGTTGAATGAGAATTTGCATCGAATTGTTGCTAGAATTCATACTGACATTTGCTCATATTCACATACGCAAAGATCAAGTTTGAACAAAAGTTGACTATATTTAACCACGGTTGACTAGTTTCGAAAACAATTTTGAAATAATTAAACAAAATTATTTAATTAAATGGAGTACTTACTTTTAATTAATTAAACAAAGTTATTTAATTAAATGAGAAGCCATTCCTAATTAATTAAATGAAGCTATTTAATTAAATAAGAAAAGTGTCTCTAATTAATTAAAGATTATTTAATGAAATATAAAAAGTAATTATGAGAGCATATCTCATTTTATTAAATTAAATATCTCAACAAAATCTCTCTTAAGTTTAAAAAGGGAAATTTTTAGTTCACTATTGATCAAAAATGAGTTAAATCAGTTAACTCTTTTGTCTACTCAAATTGAATCAGTTAACTCCTTATTTTACTCAAATTAAATCTGTTAACTCCCTTTAATTTGAAAATCTCTCTTTATATCTGAACTTCACCTTAAATCCTGACCGTTGATTGAAATCGATCTCAACCATTGATGAATTCTAAGAAAGTCTATTTAACAGACCCTAATCTCTTCATTTTGAAAGGTTGAATGAGAATTTGTATCGAATTGTTGCTGAAATTCATACTCACATTTACTCATATTCACATACGCAAAGATCATATTTGACCAAAAGTTGACCAAATTTAACCACAGTTGACTTGAGTTGACTAGTTTTGAAAAGAATTTTGAAATAGTTAGACGAAATTATTTAATTAAATGGAGTACTTACTTCTAATTAATTAAACAAAGTTATTTAATTAAATGAGAAGCCATTCATAATTAATTAAATGAAGTTATTTAATTAAATAAGAATAGTTTCTCTAATTAATTAAAAATTATTTAATTAAATAGAAAAAGTAATTATGAGAGCATATCTCATTTTATTAAATTAAATATCTCAACAAAATCTCTCTTCAGTTCAAAAATGTAAATTTCCAGTTCACTATTGATAAAAAATGAGTTAAATCAGCTAACTCCTTTTTCTACTCAAATTGAATCAGTTCACTCCTTACTTTACTCAAATTAAATCTGTTAACTCCCTTTAATTTGGAAATCTCTCTTTATGATTGAACTTCACCTTTAATCCTGATCGTTGATTGAAATCGATCTCAACCGTTGATGAATTCCAAGAAAGTCTATTTAAAAGACCCTCATCTCTTCGTTTTGAAAGGTTGAATGAGAATTTGCATCGAATTGTTGCTGGAATTCATACTCACATTTGCTCATATTCACATACGCAAAGATCAAGTTTGACCAAAAAGTGATCAAATTTAACCACGGTTGACTTGAGTTGACTAGTTTCAAAAAGAATTTTAAAATAATTAAACAAAATTATTTAATTAAATGGAGCACTTACTTCTAATTAATTAAATAAAGTTATTTAATTAAATGAGAAGTCATTCTTAATTAACTAAATGAAGTTATTTAATTAAATAAGAAAAGTGTCTTTAATTAATTAAATATTATTTAATTAAATAAAAAAAGTAATTATGAGAGCATATCTCATTTTATGAAATTAAATATCTCAACAAAATCTCTCTTCAGTTCAAAAAGCGAAATTTCGAGTTCACTATTGATCAAAAATGAGTTAAATCAGTTAACACCATTTTCAATCAAATTGAATCAGTTAACTCCTTAATTTACTCAAATTAAATCTATTAACTCCCTTTAATTTAGAAATATCCCTTGAAATCGATCTCAACCGTGGATGAATTCTAGGAAAGTCTATTTAAGAGACCCTCATCTCTTCATTTTGAAAGGTTGAATGAGAATTTGCATCGAATTGTTGCTGTAATTCATACTCACATTTGCTCATATTCACATACGCAAAGATCAAGTTTGACCAAAAGTTGACCAGATTTAATCACGGTTGACTTGAGTTGACTAGTTTCGAAAAGAATTTTGAAATAATTAGACGAAATTATTTAATTAAATGGAGTACTTACTTCTAATTAATTAAACAAAGTTATTTAATTAAATGAGAAGCCATTCCTAATTAATTAAATGAAGTTATTTAATTAAATAAGAAAAGTGTCTCTAATTAATTAAAGATTATTTAATTAAATAGAAAAAGTAATTATGAGAGCATATCTTATTTTATTATATTAAATATCTCAACAAAATCTCTCTTCAGTTCAAAAAGTGAAATTTTCAGTTCACTATTGTTCAAAAATGAGTTAAATGAGTTAACTCCTTCTTCTACTCAAATTGAATCATTAAACGAAATTATGAGAGCATATGTAGAAAAAGTAATTATGAGAGCATATCTCATTTTATTAAATTAAATATCTCAACAAAATCTCTCTTCAGTTCAAAAAGGGAAATTTCTAGTTCACTATTGATCAAAAATGAGTTAAATCAGTTAACTCGTTTTTCTACTTATGACTAAACTTCACCTTTAATCCTGACCGTTTATTGAAATCGATCTCAACCGTTGATGAATTCCAAGAAAGTCTGTTTAAGAGACCCTCATCTCTTCATTTTGAAAGGTTGAATGAGAATTTGCATCGAATTGTTGCTAGAATTCATACTCACATTTGCTCATATTCACATACGCAAAGATCAAGTTTGACCAAAAATTGACCAGATTTAACCACAGTTGACTTAAGTTGACTACTTTCAAATTTTTTTTTGAAATAATTAAACAAAATTATTTAATTAAATGGACTACTTACTTCTAATTAATTAAACAAAGTTATTTAATTAAATGAGAAGCCATTCCTAATTAATTAAATGAAGTTATTTAATTAAATAAGAAAAGTGTCTCTAATTAATTAAAGATTACTTAATTAAATAGAAAAAGTAAATGTGAGAGCATATCTTATTTTATTAAATTAAATATCTCAACAAAATCTCTCTTCAGTTCAAAAAGGGAAATTTCTAGTTCACTCTTCTCGGGCCAATTCTCTCTAGAATCTCGAATGGTCTCACAAAATGAGGTGCTAGCTTAGAACCCTTTCCATATCGAATCAGGCTCTTTTGCGGTTGCACTCTCAAGAAAACCTTATCACCCACAACAAACTGCGTATCAATCCTATGAGCATCGACATACTTCTTCTGCTTATCTTGTGCCGTAGGCAAGTGCTCACGGATACACACTACCTGTTGCTCCATATCACGAAGCATCTCAGGACCCAACAGGATGCGATCCTCAAGACTGTCTCAACTCAATGGTGTACGACAAGGACGTCCATATAATGCCTAAAATGGTGGCATACCAATAGAATTATTATATCCGTTGTTGTAATCAAACTCCACTAGGTAGATCTAATCCTCCCAATGTGTCTACCTATCCATCACATACATCCGTAACATATCCTCCAAAACCTGATTCACCCTCTCTGTCTAACCATCACTCTCTGGATGATATGTCGAACTAAAATTTAACTGCACTCCAAGCTCATGCTGCAATGATGTCCAAAATGCAGATGTGAATATAGGATCCCTGTCAAAAATGATCTTTCTAGGAATCCCATGTAATCTCACAATATCACGCATAAAGACATTAGCTACAGAAGCTGTTGTGTAGGAAGACCTAATTGGTGAAAAATGTGCCACCTTAGTCAACTGATCAACGGTGACCATAATAGCATCATGATGTCAAACTGTCATAGGTAATCCCACAATGAAATCCATGGAGATGATATCCCACTTCAAAGAAGGAATGAGATTAGGCTGCAAAAGTCCAGCCGGGTGCTGATGTTCTGCCTTAACTCTTTGGCACTCAAGGTACCTAGCCACAAAATTGCAATATCTCGCTTCATCCCAGACCAAAAGAACAAACATCTCAAATCAAAATGCATCTTCTTGACACCTGGATGTGCTAAGTAAGGTGTACGATGGGCTTCTGCTAGTATCAAGGTGCGAAGCTCATCCGAAAATGGCACATAAATCCTCCCCAAATGTCTCAAAAGACCATCTGACTCTCGAATGTAAGCTGCAAACTTACCTTCCAAAGATCTTCCTGAATCTATCTCTCTCCACACTTCCAGATACCAGAAATCCGTAGGAAGTGCCTGAAGAATCTGACTCCTCAAATCCACACTAAGAGTCGTCGATGATACCACATGTCTCCTATGACTCAAAGCATCCACCACCACATTCTCCTTACCCTTAATGTACTTAACCTCAAAATCATACTCACATAGAAACTCCATCCATCGCCTCTAGCGAGCATTCAAATTAGGCTGAGTAAAAATGTACTGAAGACTACCATGATCGCTATGTAGCTCAAATCTGTGCCCCAACAAGAAATGTCTCCACCTTGTCAAAGCATGAACTACTGCTGCTAACTCAAGATCATGTGTAGGATAATTTAACTCATGATCCTTGAGCTTGCGTGATTTATACACAATCACCCGTCCATTCTGCATCAATACTGCCCCAATCCCTTTAAGAGAAGCATCTCTACATACCATGAAATCACCTTCTGGATCAAGTATAGCTAGAATTGGTGCACTGGTCAAAAGCTCCTTGAGCTTCTGAAAAGCTTCCCCGCATTTCTCTGTCAATACGAACTTCTTTCTTTTCTTTTGAAGAGAAGTGATAGGATGTGCTATCCTAGAGAAGTTCTAGACAAATCTGCGATAATAACTAGCTAAACCCATGAAACTATGAATCTCTGACACATTAGTCGGTGTCGGCCAATCTATTATTGCCTGAATCTTTGCAGAATCCACTGAAATACCATCACCTAAAATAACATGCCCTAAATACTAAATCTCCGATTTGAATAATTCACACTTAGCTGCATTAGCATAAAGCTGATTGTCTCTAAAACACTGCAATACCAACTGCAGGTGTTCCTCATGCTCCTTTTGAGTCTTAGAATATATCAATGTGTCATCAAGAAACATGAGTACAAACTTGTCCAGATAAGATCGGAACACACCATTCATCAAACTCATGAAAATCGATGGAGCATTAATCAATCCAAAAGGTACCACTGTGAACTCATAATGCCCATAACGAGTTTGAAAAGTAGTCTTGTGAATATCTGCTTCCTTAATGCAAAGCTGGTGGTATCCTGACTTAAGATCAATCTTGGAGAATATTGTAGCTCCCTTGAACTGATTGAATAAGTCATCAATCCTAGGTAAAGGATACCTATTCTTAATAGTCACCTTATTCAACTATCTATAGTCAATACAAAGGTGCAAAGAACTGTCTTTCTTCTTCACAAAGAGCACTGGAGCTCCTCATTGTGATACACTAGGTCAAATGCTCACTTTTGCCAAAAGTTCCTCTAGCTGAAGATGTAGCTCACCTAATTCCTGTGTAGTCATGCGATAAGGAGCTTTAGAAATAAGCTCCGCTCTAAGAATTAGATCAATACTAAAGTCAATGTCCATCTTCGGAGGCATGCCTGGAATCTCATTTGGAAAAACATCTGCATACTCCTGCAAAATTGGGTGATCCAAAGTCTTCCTCATCAAGATCATTTACCATAATAGCAAATATCTGACATCCCTTACGGAAACTTCACTTCAATTGCATAGCAGAAATCATCTGCAGAGATATAGGCCTCGGTATCCCAACTATCTGCACATCATTCCCTTGGTCAACTTGGCACATAATAATCTTCTTCCTGCAATCTATATTGGCTCTATGAGATCTAAGCCAGTCCATGCCTAAAATCACATCATAGGAACCAAGGGGTATAACTCGAAGATCCACTGTCGTATCAAAGCTTCCTAAATTAAGCCCGCACTTATGAACTATAGAATCTATGGAAACCTTATTGCCTGAGGCTAATTCCACTTGCCAACCACGATCTTGCTTCACTACATCCAGCTTACACTTAGAAACTATATATGGGGAAATAAATGAATCTGTATCTCCTGAATCTAACAATACTGCAAGAGATATACCTCTAATAGCTCCTATGGTCTCAACCACTGTTCCCTGGTGATCTACCTGATGCTGCTCAACTGTTGCAAAAACTCTATGAGCTCTACCTGCATCACCAACTGTAGGCTCTGAGACTATAGGTTTAGGAACTGAAAACTAAGGTGCTCACTGAGGACACTAGGCTGCATAATGTCCAATCTGATCGCATGAAAAGCATTTCGTATTTCTGCCAGAACCTCTTCCCATTGGTTGTACATTTGATTGCTGACGACTGTTCCTGCTTACAAAATACTGGCTACTCTGAGCTAGCTGATTGGTCTGATTCTATTTATTACGTTGAGCATTGCGGTTGTTCTTAGTGTTAGAACCTTTGCCATCGCCTTGAGCTTGAGAATTTGAGCCCTTCTGTTGCTGTGTCTGTTGAGACTACTGTTGATACTGTTTCCCCTTAGAGAAAGAAAACTTCTTGTTACCACCTGAATTGTAGTTTCTTTTAGATCTCGATGCCGCTGGCACTCCTACAAAACCACCTTGACCAAGGTTGATACTTTGCTCAACAAGGATAGCTCGATGCACTGCATCCTTGAGGGTTTTTAGCTCAAATACCTTAACTCCTCCAATAATACGGTTATTCAAACCCCTAATAAAATGTTGTGTCAACTAAGCTGAATTTTCACTTAACCCTGAAAAAGGCATAAGCTCATAAAACTTACGCTCATACTCGGTCACTAACAAAGTGTATTGTTTGAGATTATGAAATTCATCAGCCCTTTTTTGTTTCCATTCCTCTGGTAGGAATCATTCATGGAAACTCTCTAGGAATAACTCCCATGTAACACTGCTCATATCAATTCCCAACTTCTTCTCCTCTATCATCCACCATGTCGCCCTTAAATTCTCTAGATTAATGATCGCAAACCTTGCCTTAACATTGTTGTCGAACTCCTGCATGGAAAAAATCTTGTCGAGAGAAATAAGCCACTGCTCGGCCACATAACCAGAACCTTGCCCATTGAATGGCTTAACCTTGGATCTTGAAAGATCCTTCATCTAAGTGGACACAATGGACCTCTGACGTTCCTTCCGAGGACTTCTAGATCTGGGTCTATGCTCTTGTTCTGTCTGATGCACTTTAGGCTGTTCTTGAACAGGAGGTAGACGTTCTAGAATAGTCTGCATCATCTGTCTCAAACTGACCTCTTCAGACTCAGCTTGGTCCTCTCTACAGCTCTCTTCCTGCTGCCTACTAGAGTGCTCTTCCCTGCTCTCTACATGAGCCGATCCCTCATGGGCAGACTCATGGACACTAATAGTTCTGCCATGACCACGGCCTCTACCATGGCCTCTAACAAAAGACCTAGTCCCAGATACCATCCTACAATAGTACAAGGTACTAAGTTCAGTTCTATGTCTAGTTTTAAGAAAAATTTCTAGTTTTGAAACTAAGTGTTGAAGTAAAAAAAATACTCAAGTAACAGTTTGAGTCCTATTTTGTTTCAGTTCACCTAGATCAAGTTTGGAAAGTTATACTTAATAGTTCATAGTCCTAGTTGTTCCAAAATACCCAGAGCTCCTAATGTAGAAACTTGGGCTCTGATACCAAATGTAATGCCCCGCCAAGGGATCCAAAGAATTAACCTATAATTTCACTAAGTTTAGTAGCATTTTTTTTTTCATGATAGTAAACATCACATATAACTTATGCATAATAACGGAAGCAATAGAATTGTCCATCTGAAAGTAAACATAACATAAGCAATAGATTACATTCTTTAAGATCCCTTAACGTTGAATTACATACATGAATCCATCTAGTACAACTTCCTCATGAAATGATAAGTCCAATGTTTATACATTACATTTCAAATGCTCATTCATCCATTGTACATGTCACAGGGTATGACAAGCTCAAAAATATTCATACATAGAATAAGGTACATCATCCTATTCTAATCCATGATACATCAAAATAGAGATAATCATATGATACAACATCATAGAGAACCTATACATCCATCATAAAGATCAAACATAATAAACTAAGTGCACGGTTCCTCCCAACCGTCAATAGCATCATTAGACCATCATGGATCCTAGCCATCCCTACGTGCGTAACATTCCAAATCACCGAAGAGAACATCTGTATTACATAGTAGGAATGTCACTCCTAATAAATACAACATTATATGTAGAAGTAATCTAACATGCAAATAAAAGCATAAGATAACATCATCTAACATATGCTAATCATCAATGAAAAATGATACATATCCACCATCATGAAGGACACATCAGCCATGATGTCTAAATGAATCTCAAAATGATAATAGTCAAAAATACACTACCACCCGACTGCGTGAAGTGGTCCACTCCCATCCTGCTGAGGAGATAATCTCAAGTCCTAAACAAGCTATCAAAATAACATAGCACATATCTCTATAAGTCCAGGAATCCTAAAAGTATACTAACTCAAAGGTTCCAAACACAAAATCTGACATCTAATCCCAGAGGCACACAATGACCTTTAATCTTGACCGTTGATTGAATTTGATCTCAATCGTTGATGAAATCCAGGAAAGTCTATTTAAGAGACCCTCATCTCTTCATTTTGAAAGGTTGAATGAGAATTTGCATCGAATCGTTGCTGGAATTCATACTCACATTTGCTCATATTCATATACGCAAAGATCAAGTTTGACCAAAAATTGACCAGATTTAACCACAGTTGACTCGAGTTGACTAATTTCGAAAAGTATTTTGAAATAATTAAACAAAATTATTTAATCAAATGGAGTACTTACTTCTAATTAATTAAAAAAAGTTATTTAATAAAATGAAAAGCCATTCCTAATTAATTAAATGAAGTTATTTAATTAAATAAGAAAAGTCTCTCTAATTAATTAAAGATTACTTAATTAAATAGAAAAAGTAATAATAAGAGCATATCTCATTTTATTAAATTAAATATCTCAACAAAATCTCTCTTCAGTTCAAAAAGGGAAATTTCCAGTTCACTATTGATAAAAAATGAGTTAAATCAGTTAACTCATTTTTCTACTCAAATTGAATCAGTTAACTCTTTATTTTACTCAAATTAAATCTGTTAACTCCCTTTAATTTGGAAATCTCTATTTATGACTGAACTTCACCTTTAATCTTGACCGTTGATTGAAATCAATCTCAACCGTTGATGAATTCCAAGAAAGTCTATTTAAGAGACCCTCATCTCTTCATTTTGAAAGGTTGAATGAGAATTTGCATTGAATTGTTGCTAGAATTCATACTCACATTTGCACATATCCACATACGCAAAGATCAAGTTTGACCAAAAGTTGACCAAATTTAACCACGGTTGACTTGAGTTGACTACTTTAGAAAAGAATTTTGAAATAATTAAACGAAATTATTTAATTAAATAGAGTACTTATTTCTAATTAATTAAACAAAGTTATTTAATTAAATTAGAAGCCATTCCTAATTAATTAAACGAAGTTATTTAATTAAATAAAAAAATTGTCTCTAATTAATTAAAGATTATTTAATTAAATAGAAAAAGTAATTATGAGAGCATATCTCATTTTATTAAATTAAATATCTCAACAAACTCTCTGTTCAGTTCAAAAAGGGAAATTTTCAGTTCACTATTGATAAAAAATGAGTTAAATCAGTTAACTCCTTTTTCTACTCAAATTGAATCAGTTAACTCCTTATTTTACTCAAATTAAATGTTTTAACTCCCTTTAATTTGGAAATCTCCCTTTATGACTGAACTTCACTTTTAATCCTGACCGTTGATTAAAATCGATCTCAACCGTTGATGAATTTCAGGAAAGTCTATTTAAGAGACCCTCATCTTTTCATTTTGAAAGGTTGAATGAGAATTTGCATTGAATTGTTTTTAGAATTCATACTCACATTTGCTCATATTCACATACGAAAAGATCAAGTTTGACCAAAATCTGACTAGTTTTAACCACGGTTGACTTGAGTTTACTAGTTTTGAAAAGAATTTTGAAATAATTAAACAAAATTATTTAATTAAATGGAGTACTTAATTCTAATTAATTAAAAAAAGTTATTTAATTAAATGAAAAGCCATTCCTAATTAATTAAATGAAGTTATTTAACTAAATAAGAAAAGTGTCTCGAATTAATTAAAGATTATTTAATTAAATAGAAAAAGTACTTATGAGAGCATATCTCATTTTATTAAATTAAATATCTCAACAAAATCTCTCTTCAGTTCAAAAAGAGAAATTTCCAGTTCACTATTGATCAAAAATGAGTTAAATCAGTTAACTCCTTTGTCTACTCAAATTGAATCAGTTAACTCCTTATTTTTCTCAAATTAAATCTGTTAACTCCCTTTAATTTGGAAATCTCCCTTTATGACAAAACTTCACCTTTAATTCTGGCCATTGATTGAAATCGATCTCAACCGTTGATGAATTCCAGGAAAGTCTATTTAAGAGACCCTCATCTCTTCATTTTGAAAGGTTGAATGAGAATTTGCATCAAATTGTTGCTGAAATTAATACTCACATTTGCTCATATTCACATATGCAATAATCAAGTTTGAACAAAAGTTGACTAGATTTAACCACGGTTTACTTGTGTTGACTAATTCGAAAAGAATTTTGAAATAATTAAACAAAATTATTTAATTAAATGGAGTACTTACTTTTAATTAATTAAACAAAGCTATTTAATTAAATGAGAAGTCATTCCTAATTAATTAAATGAAGTTATTTAATTAAATAAGAAAAGTGTATCTAATTAATTAAAGATTATTTAATTAAATAGAAAAAGAAATTATGAGAGCATATCTCATTTTATTAAATTAAATATCTCAAAAAAATCTCTCTTCAGTTCAAAAAAGAAAATTTCAAGTTCACTATTGATCAAAAATGAGTTAGATCAGTTAACTCCTTTTTCTACTCAAATTGAATCAGTTAATTCCTTATTTTACTCAAATTAAATCTGTTAACTCCATTTAATTTGGAAATCTCCCTTTATGACTGAACTTCACTTTTAATCCTAACCGTTGATTGAAATCGATCTCAACCGTTGATGAAATCCAGAAAAGTCTATTTAAGAGACCCTCATCTCTTCATTTTGAAAGGTTGAATGAGAATTTGCATCGAATTGTTGCTGGAATTCATACTCAAATTATCTCATATTCACATACGAAAAGATCAAGTTTGACCAAAAATTGACAAGATTTAACTACGGTTGACTTGAGTTGAGTAGTTTCGAAAAGAATTTTGAAATAATTAAACGAAATTATTTAAATAAATGGAGTACTTACTTCTAATTAATTAAACAAAGTTATTTAATTAAATCAAAAGCCCGTCGTAATTAATTAAATGAAGTTATTTAATTAAATAAGAAAAGTGTCTCTAATTAATTAAAAATTATTTAATCAAATAGAAAAGTAATTATGAGAGCATATCTCATTTTATTAAATTAAATATCTCAACAAAATCTCTCTTCAGTTCAAAAAGGGAAATTTTCAGTTCACTATTGATAAAATATGAGTTAAATCAGTTAACTCCTTTTTTTGCTCAAATTGAATCAGTTAACTGCTTAGTTTACTCAAATTAAATCTGTTAACTCCCTTTAATTTCGAAATCTCCCTTTATGACTGAACTTCACCTTTAATTCAAATCGTTGATTGAAATTGATCTAAACCATCGATGAATTCAAGGAAAGTCTATTTGAGAGACCCTCATCTCTTCATTTTGAAAGGTTGAATGAGAATTTGCATCGAATTGTTGCTGAAATTCATACTCATATTTGCTCATATTCACATACGCAAAGATCAAGTTTTACAAAAAGTTGACCAGATTTAACCACGGTTGACTTGAGTTGACTAGTTTCGAAAAAAATTTTGAAATAATTAAACAAAATTATTATATTAAATGGAGTACCTACTTTTAATTAATTAAAAAAAGTTATTTAATTAAATGAGAAGCCATTCCTAATTAATTAAATGAAGTTATTTAATTAAATAAGAAAAGTGTCTCTAATTAATTAAAGATTATATAATTAAATAGAAAAAGTAATTATGAGAGCGTATCTCATTTTATTAAATTAAATATCTCAACAAAATATCTCTTCAGTTCAAAAAGGGAAATTTTCAATTTACTATTGATCAAAAATGAATTAAATCAGTTAACTCCTTTTTCTACTCAAATTGAATTAGTTAACTCGTTATTTTACTCAAATTAAATCTATTAACTTCCTTTAATTTGGAAATCTTCCTTTATGACTGAACTTCACCTTTAATCCTTACCGTTAATTGAAATCGATCTCAACCATTGATGAATTCCATAAAAGTCTATTTAAGAGACCCTCATCTTTTCATTTTGAAAGGATGAATGAGAATTTGCATCGAATTGTTGCTGAAATTCATACTCGCACTCGCTCATATTCACATACGCAAAGGTCAAGTTTGACCAAAAGTTGACCAGATTTAACCACAGTTAACTTGAGTTGACTAGTTTCAAACAAAAATTTAAAATAATTAAATGAAATTATTTAATTAAATGAAGTACTTACTTCTAATTAATTAAACAAAGTTATTTAATTAAATGAGAAGTCATTCCTAATTAAGTAAATAAAGTTATTTAATTAAATAAGAAAAGTGTTTCTAATTAATTTAAGATTATTTAATTAAATAGAAAAAGTAATTATGAGAGCATATTTCATTTTATTAAATTAAATATCTCAACAAAATCTCTCTTCAGTTCAAAAAGGGAAATTTCCAGTTCACTATTGATAAAAAATGAGTTAAATCAGTTGACTCCTCTTTCTACTCAAATTGATCAGTTAACTCCATATTTTACTCAAATTAAATCTGTTAACTCCCTTTAATTTGAAAATCTCCCTTTATGACTGAACCTCACCTTTAATCCTGACCGTTGATTGAAATCGATCTCAACCGTTGATGAATTCCAAAAAAGTCTATTTAAGAGACCCTCATCTCTTCATTTGAAAGATTGAATGAGAATTTGCATCGAATTGTTGCTGGAATTCATACTCACATTTTCTCATATTTACATATGCAAAGATCAAGTTTGACCAAAAGTTGACCAGATTTAACCACAGTTGACTTGAGATGACTTGTTTCGAAAAGAATTTTGAAATAATTAAACAAAATTATTTAATTAAATTGAGTTCTTAATTCTAATTAATTAAACAAAGTTATTTAATTAAAGAGAAGCCATTTCTAATTAATTAAATGAAGTTATCTAATTAAATAAGAAAAGTGTCTCTAATTAATTAAAAATTATTTAATTAAATAGAAAAAGTAATTATGAGAGCATATCTCATTTTATTAAATTAAATATCTCAACAAAATCTCTCTTCAGTTCAAAAATGAAAATTTTCAGTTCACTATTGATAAAAAATGAGTTAAATCAGTTGATTCCTTTTTGTACTCAAATTGAATCATTTAACTCCTTATTTTACTTAAATTAAATCTGTTAACTCTCTTTAATTTGAAAATCTCCCTTTATGATTAAACTTCTCCTTTTATCCTAACCATTGATTGAAATCGATCTCAACTGTTGATGAATTCCAGTAAAGTCTATTTAAGAGACCCTCATCTCTTCATTTTGAAAGGTTGAATGAGAATTTGCATCGAATTGTTGCTAGAATTCATACTCACATTTGCTCATATTCACATATGCAAAGATCAAATTTGACAAAAAGTTGACCAGATTTAACCACGGTTGACTTGAGTTGATTAGTTTCGAAAAGAATTTTGAAAAAATTAAATGGAATTATTTAATTAAATGGAGTACTTCTAATTAATTAAACAAAATTATTTAATTAAATGAGAAGCCATTCCTAATTAATTGAATGAAGTTATTTAATTAAATAAGAAAAGTGTCTCTAGTTAATTAAAGATTATTTAATTAAATAAAAAAAGTAATTATGAGAGCATATCTCATTTTATTAAATTAAATATTTTAACAAAATCTCTCTTTAGTTCAAAAAGGGAAATTTTCAGTTCACTATTGATAAAAAATTAGTTAAATCAGTTGAATCCTTTTTCTACTCAAATTGAATTAGTGAACTTCTTATTTTACTCAAATTAAATATATTAACTCCCTTTAATTTGAAAATCTTTCTTTATGACTGAACTTCACCTTTAATCCTGACCGTTGATTGAAATCGATCTCAACCGTTGATCAATTTCAGGAAAGTCTATTTAAAAGACCCTCATCTCTTCATTTTGAAAGATTGAATGAGAATTTGCATCGAATTGTTGCTGGAATTCATACTCACATTTGCTCATATTCACATACGGACAGATCAAGTTTGACCAAAAGATGATTAGGTTTAACCACGGTTGACATGAGTTGACTAGTTTCGAAAAAAATTTGAAATAATTAAACGAAATTATTTAATTAAATAGAGTACTTACTTCTAATTAATTAAAAAAAGTTATTTAATTAAATGAGAAGCCATTCCTAATTAATTAAATGAAGTTTTCTAATTAAATAAGAAAAGTGTTTGAAATTAATTAATGATTATTTAATTAAATAGAAAAAGTAATTATGAGAGCATATCTTATTTTATTAAATTAAATATCTCAACAAAATCTCTCTTCAGTTCAAAAAGGAAAATTTCTAGTTCACTATTGATAAAAAATGAGTTAAATCAGTTGACTCCTTTCTTTACTCAAATTGAATCAGTTAACTCCTTATTTTACTCAAATTAAATCTGTTGACACCCTTTAATTTGAAAATCTCCCTTTATGACTGAACTTCATCTTTAATCCTGACCGTTGATTGAATCAGAATTTGCATCGAATTGTTGTTGGAATTCATACTCACATTTGCTCATATTCACATACACAAAGCTCAAGTTTGATCAAAACTTGACCAAATTTAACCATGGTTGACTTGAGTTGACTAGTTTTGAAATTTTTTTTGAAATAATTAAATAAATTATTTAATTAAATGGAGTAATTACTTCTAATTAATTAAACAAAGTTATTTAATTAAATGAGAACCCATTCTTAATTAGTTAACTGAAGTTATTTAATTAAATAAGAAAAGTGTCTTTAATTAATTAAAGATTATTTAATTAAATAGAAAGTGTAATTATGAGAGCATATCTCATTTTATTAAATTAAATATCTCAACAAAATCTCTCTTCAATTCAAAAAGGGAAATTTTTAGTTCACTATTGATAAAAAATGAGTTAAATCAGTTGACTCCTTTCTCTACTCAAATTGAATCAGTTAACTCCTTATTTTACTCAAATCAAATATGTTAACTTCTTTTAATTTGAAAATCTCCCTTTATGACTGAACTTCACTTTTAATCCAGACTGTTGATTGAAATCAATCTCAACCGTTGATGAATTCCAAGAAAGTATATTTAAGAGACCCTTATCTCTTCATTTTGAAAGGTTGAATGAGAATTTGCATCGAATTGTTGCTAGAATTCATACTCACATTTGCTCAAATTCACATATGCAAAGATCAAGTTTGACCAAAAGTTGACTAGATTTAACCACAGTTGACTTGAGTTGATTAGTTTTGAAAAAAAAATTGAAATAATTAAATGAAATTATTTAATTAAATACAGTACTTACTTCTAATTAAGTAAACAAAGTTATTTAATTAAATGAGAAGCCATTCCTCATTAATTAAATGAAGTTATTTAATTAAATAAGAAAAGTGTATCTAATTAATTAAAGATTATTTAATTAAATAGTAAAAGTAATTATGAGAGCATATATCATTATATTAAATTAAATATTTCAACAAAATATCTCTTCAGTTCAAAAAGGGAAATTTTCAGTTCACTATTGATCAAAAATGAGTTAAATCAGTTGACTCCTTTCTTTACTCAAATTGAATCAGTTAACTCCTTATTTTACTCAAATAAAATCTGTTAACTCCATTTAATTTGGAAATCTCCTTTTATGACTGAACTTCACGTTTAATCCTGACCGTTATTTGAAATCGATCTCAACCGTTGATGAATTCTAAGAAAGTCTATTTAAGAGACCCTCATTTCTTTATTTTGCAAGATTGAATGAGAATTTGCATCGAATTGTTGCTGGAATTCATACTCACTTTTGCTCATATTCACATACGCAAAGATAAAGTTTGACAAAATGTTGACCAAATTTAACCACGGTTGACTTGAGTTGACTAGTTTCGAAAAAAATATTGAAATAATTAAACAAAATTATTTAATTAAATGGAGTACTTACTTCTAATTAATTAAACAAAGTTATTTAATTAAATGAGAAGCCATTCCTAATTAATTAAATGAAGTTATTTAATTAAATAAGAAAAGTGTCTATAATTAATTAAAGATTATTTAATTAAATAGAAAAAGTAATTATGAGAACATATCTCATTTTATTAAATTAAATATCTCAACAAAATCTCTCTTCAGTTGAAAAAGGAAAATTTTCAGTTCACTATTGATCAAAAATGAGTTAAATCAATTGACTCCTTTCTCTACTCAAACTGAATCAGTTAACTCTTTATTTTACTCAAATTAAATCTGTTAACTCCCTTTAATTTGGAAATCTCCCTTCATGACTGAACTTCACCTTTAATCCTGACCGTTGATTGAAATCAATCTCAACCGTTGATGAATTTCAAAAAAGTCTATTTAAGAGACCCTCATCTCTTCATTTTGAAAGGTTGAATGAGAATTTGCATCGAATTGTTGCTGGAATTCATACTCACATTTGCTCATATTCACATACACAAAGATCAAGTTTGACCAAAAGTTGACCATATTTAACCACGGTTGACTTGAGCTGACTAGTTTCAAAAAGAGTTTTGAAATAATTAAACGAAATTATTTAATTAAATGGAGTACTTACTTCTAATTAATTAAACAAAATTATTGAATTAAATGAGAACCCATTCTTAATTAATTAAATGAAGTTATTTAATTAAATGAGAAAAGTGTCTTTAATTAATTAAAAATTATTTAATTAAATAGAAAATGTAATTATGAGAGCATATCTCATTTTATTAAATTTAATATCTCAACAAAATCTCTCTTCAGTTCAAAAAGGGAAATTTTCAGTTCACTATTGATGAAAAATGATTTAAATCAGTTGACACCTTTCTCTACTCAAATTGAATCAGTTAACTCCTTATTTTGCTCAAATTAAATCTGTTAACTCCCTTTAATTTTGAAATCTCCCTTTATGACTGAACTTCACTATTAATCCTGACCGTTGATTGAAATCGATCTCAACCGTTGATGAATTCCAGGAAAGTATATTTAAGAAACCCTCATCTCTTCATTTTGAAAGGTTGATTGAGAATTTGCATTGAATTGTTGCTGGAATTCATACTCACATTTACTCATATTGACATACGCAAAGATCAAGTTTGACCAAAAGTTGACCAAATTTAACCACGGTTGACTTGAGTTGACTAGTTTTGAAAAAAAATTTGAAATAATTAAACGAAATTATTTAATTAAATGGAGTACTTACTTCTAATTAATTAAACAATGTTATTTAATTAAATGAGAAACCATTCCTAATTAATTAAATGAAGTTATTTAATTAAATAAGAAAATTGTCTCTAATTAATTAAAAATTATTTAATTAAAAAGACAAAGTAATTATGAGAGCATATCTCATTTTATTAAATTAAATATCTAAACAAAATCTCTCTTTAGTTCAAAAAGGAAAATTTTTAGTTCACTATTGATAACAAATGAGTTAAATCAGTTGACTCCTTTCTCTACTCAAATTGAATCAGTTAACTCCTTATTTTACTCAAATTAAATCTGTTAACTCCCTTTAATTTGAAAATCTCCTTTTATGATTGAACTTCACCTTTAATCCTGACCGTTGATTTAAATCAATCTCAACCATTGATGAATTTCAGAAAAGTCTATTTAAAAGACCCTCATCTCTTCATTTTGAAAGGTTGAATGAGAATTTGCATCCAATTGTTGCTAGAATTCATACTCACATTTGCTTATATTCACATACGCAAAGATAAAGTTTGACCAAAAGTTGACCATATTTAACTACGGTTGACTAGATTCAAAAAGAATTTTGAAATAATTAAACGAAATTATTTAATTAAATGAAGTACTTCTAATTAATTAAAAAAAGTTATTTAATTAAATGAGAAGCCATTCCTAATTAATTAAATGAAGTTATTTAATTAAATAAGAAAAGTGTCTCTAATTAATTAAAGATTATTTAATTAAATAGAAAAAGTAATTATGAGAGCATATCTCATTTTATTAAATTAAATATCTCAACAAAATCTCTTTTTAGTTCAAAAAGGGAAATTTTCAGTTCACTATTGATAAAAAATGAGTTAAATCAGTTAACTCCATTTTCTGCTCAAATTGAATCAGTTAACTCCTTATTTTACTCAAATTAAATTTGTCAACTCCCTTTAATTTGGAAATCTCCATTTATGACTTAACTTCACCTTTAATCTTTACCATTGATTGAAATCGATCTCAACCGTTGATGAATTCCAGGAAAGTTTATTTAAGAGACCCTCATCTCTTCATTTTGAAAGTTTGAATGAGAATTTGCATCGAATTGTTGCTGGATTTCATACTCGCATTTGCTTATGTTCACATACGCAAAGATCAAGTTTGACCAAAAGTTGACCAAATTTAACCACGGTTGATTTGAGTTAACTAGTTTCGAAAAGAATTTTGAAATAATTAAACGAAATTATTTAATTAAATGGAGTACTTACTTCTAATTAATTAAACAAAGTTATTTAATTAAATCAGAAGCCATTCCTAATTAATTAAATGAAGTTATTTAATTAAATAAGAAAAGTGTCTCTAAATAATTAAATATTATTTAATTAAATAAAAAAAGTAATTATGAGAGCATATCTCATTTTATTAAATTAAATATCTTAACAAAATCTCTCTTCAATTCAAAAAGAAATTTTTTTAGTTCACTATTGATAAAAAATGAGTTAAATCAATTGACTCCTTTCTCTACTCAAACTGAATCAATTAACTCCTTATTTTACTCAAATTAAATCTGTTAACTCCCTTTAATTTTGAAATCTCCCTTTATGACTTAACTTCACCTTTAATCCTGATCGTTGATTGAAATCAATCTCAACCTCTCTTCATTTTGAAAGGTTGAATGGGAATTTGCATCTGAGAGAGAGTGAGAGAGTAGGCAGTGGGAGAGGGAGAGCGAGTGAGAGAAAAAGTAGAGGATGGGAGAGGAGAGAGGGGGGATGGGTGTGTGTGAAAGAGAGAGTAGGGAATGAGAGAGGGGAGAGAGAGATAGAGAGAGTAGGGGATGGGATAGAAAGAGAGTAGGTAATGGCAGAGGGAGTGGGAGAGGGAGAAAGAGGGTGGATGGAAGAGAAAGAGATTAGGCAATGGCAGAGGGAGTGGGAGAGGGAGAGAGAGGGGGGATGGAAGTATGTGTAAGAGAGAAAGTAGGGGATGGGAGAGAGTGTGAGAGTGTGAGAGAGAGTAGGGGTGGCAAAGAGAGAGAGTGAGAGTAGGGGATGGGAGAGAGAGGGAGAGAGTGAGAGAGAGAGAGAGATAGTAGGCAATGGGAGAGGGAGTGGGAGGGAGAGAGAGAGGGGGAATGGAAGTGTGTAAGAGAGATAGAGTTGGGGATGGGAGAGAGTAGGCAATAGGAGAGGGAGTGTGTGAGAGAGAGAGAGGGGGGAATGGGAATGTGTATAAGAGAGATAGAGTAGGGGATGGGAGAGAGTGTGAGAGTTTGAGAGAGAGTAGGGGGTGGTAGAGAGAGTTTGTATAGGATGGGGGTGAGAGAGAGAGAGAGTAGGGGATGGGAGAGAGTGTGAGAGAGAGTAGGGGATGGAAGAGAGAGAGTGAGAGTAAGGGATGGGAGAGAGAAAGTAAAGAGGGAAAGAGAGTACTTGAGAGAGAGAGAGAGAGAGATAGTAGGTGGTGCAAGAGGGAGTGGGAGAGGGAGAGAGAGGGGGGATGGGAGTGTGTGTGACAAATCTAGAGAGTAGGGGATGGGAGAGGAGAGAGGGGGGGATGGGAGTGTGTGTCTATGAAAGAGAGAGAGTAGGGTATGGGAGAGGGGAGAGAGAGAGTAGGGGATGGGGGAGAGAAAGTAGGTAGTGGGAGAGGGAGTGGGAGAGGGAGAGAGAGAGGGGGGAATGGGAATGTGTGTAAGAGAGACAAAGTAGGGGATGGGAGAGAGTGTGAGAGTGTCAAAGAGAGTAGGTGGTGTCAAAGAGAGCTCGTATGGGATGGGAGAGAGAGTGAGATTAGGGGATGGGAGTGTGAGAGAGAGTAGGGGATGGGAGAGAGAGAGAGTGAGAGTAAGGGATCAGATGGGAGAGAGAGAGAGAGAGAGAGTAGATAGGGAGAGAGAGATCTAGTAGGCGGTAGGAGAGGGAGAGGGAGAGAGATAGGGGGGATGGGAGTGTGCGTGACAGATGTAGAGAGTAGGGGATGGGAGAGAAGAGAGTGGGGGGATAAGAGTGTGTGTGTCTGTGAAAGAGAGAGAGTAGGGGATGGGAGAGAGTGTGAGAGTGTGAGAGAGAGTAAGGGGTGGAAAAGAGAGAGTACGAGATGGGAGAGACAGTGTGAAATGATTGGAGAGATAGAGTGAAAGGATGGGAGAGAGTGAGAGAGAGAGTAGGAGGCGGCACAGAGAGAGAGAGAGTACGGGATGGGAGAGACAGAGTGAAAGGATGGGAGAGAGTGTGAGAGAGAGTAGGGGATGGGAGAGAGTGTGAGAGAGAGTTGGGAATGGGAGAGAGAGAGAGTAAGAGTAGGGGATGGGAGAGAGAGAGTAGAGAGGGAGAGAGAGAACTTGAGAGAGAGAGATAGTAGGTGACCTGGGAGAGGGAGTGGGAGAGGAGGAGAGAGAGGGATGGGAGTGCGTGTGACAAATCTAGAGAGTAGGAGATGGGAGAGAAGAGAGAGGGGGGATGGGAGTGTGTGTGTGTGTGTGAGAGAGAGAGAGAGTGTGTGTGTGTGTGTGTGTGAAAGAGAGAGAGTAGGGGATAGGAGAGAGTGTGAGAGTGTGAGAGAGAGTAGGGGGTGGCAAAGAGAGAGTATGAGATGGAAGAGACAAAGTGAAAGGATGGGAAAGAGTGTAAGAGAGAGTAGGAGGTGGCAGAGAGAGAGAGAGAGTACGAGATGAGAGAGACAGAGTGAAAGGATGAGAGACAGTGTCAGAGAGAGTAGGGGATGGGAGAGAGTGTGAGAGAGAGTTGGGGATTGGAGAGAGAGAGAGAGTAAGAGTAGGGGATGGGAGAGAGAGAGAGTAGAGAGGGAGAGAGAGAGAACTTGAGAGAGAGAGAGAGAGAGAGATAGTAGGTGGTGGGAGAGGGAGTGGGAGAGGAGGAGAGAGAGGGATGGGAGTGCGTGTGAGTGATCTAGAGAGTAAGGGATGGGAGAGGGGAGAGAGAGGGGGGGATGGGAGTGTGTATATGCAAAAGAGAGAGTTTAGGGGATGGGAGAGGGGAGAGAGAGAGTAGCCCAAGAGAGAGAGAGAGAGTAACGGATGGGAGAGAGGGGCGGATGGGAGTGTGTGTAAGAGAGAGTAGGGGATGGGAGAGAGTGTGAGAGAGAGTAGGAGGTGGCAGAGAGAGAGAGAATGGGATGGGGGAGAGAGAGAGAGTGAGAGTAGGGGATGGGAGAGAGTGAGAGAGAGAGTAGGGGATGGGAGAGAGTGTGAGACAGTAGGGAGAGGGAGATAGAGAGAGGGGGATAGGAGTGCATGTGACAAATCTAGAGAGTAGGGGATGGGAGAGAAGAGAGAGGGGGGATGGGAGAGAGAGAGAGAGAGAGAGTGTGTGTGTGTGTGTGTGTGTCTATGAAAGAGAGAGAGTAGGGGATGGGAGAGAGTGTGAGAGTGTGAGAGAGAGTAGGGGGTGGCAAAGAGAGAGTATGAGATGGGAGAGACAGAGTGAAAGGATGGGAAAGAGTGTGAGAGAGAGTAGGAGGTGGCAGAGAGAGAGAGAGAGAGAGTACGAGATGAGAGAGACAGTGTGAAAGGATGAGAGAGAGTGTGAGAGAGAGTTGGGGATGGGAGAGAGTGTGAGAGAGAGTTGGGAATTGTAGAGAGAGAGAGTAAGAGTAGGGGATGGGAGAGAGAGAATAGAGAGGGAGAGAGAGAGATAGTAGGTGGTGGGAGAGGGGAGAGAGAGAGAGAGAGAGAGAGAGAGAGAGAGAGAGAGAGTAGCCCAAGAGAGAGAGAGAGTAGCGGATGGGAGAGAGGGGAATATGGGAGTGTGTGTAAGAGAGAGTAGGGGATGGGAGAGAGTGTGAGAGAGAGTAGGAGGTGGTAGAGAGAGAGAGTGAGAGTAGGGGATGGGAGAGAGTGTGTGAGAGAGAGTAGGGGATGGGAGAGAGAGAGTAGAGAGTAGGGGATGGGAGAGGAGAGAGAGATGGGGATGGGAGTGTGTATCTGTAAAAGAGAGAGTTTAGGGGATGGGAGAGAGAGAGTAGCAGATGTGAGAGTGTGAGAGAGAGTAGGGAGATGGGGGAGCAAGAGAGAGAGAGAGAGTAAGAAGTGGGAGAGGGAGAATGGGAGTGTGTGTGAGAGATCTAAAGAGTAACGGATGGGAGAGGAGAGAGGGTGAGAGAGATAGAGAGAGTAGGCGGTTGGAGAGGGAGAGCGAGAGAGAGTAAAGGATGGGATAGGGGAGAGAGAGAGTGTGTAGGGGATGGGATAGGGGAGAGAGAGTAGGAAGAGAGAGAGAGTAGGGAGGGTGGAGAGTGATGTGTTCTCACATAGTGCGTATGCGCTATAGCGCGTACGCACTATGTGAAATCACATAAAAATGGTCAAAAAGCAACTTTGGGGCCCATTTCATTCATTCTCTGCTTTTGTTCTGTTCTGCACTCTGTTATTCCAATAGAAATCATGGGTTTCAACACAACAAACACTCTTTCAAGGTGGCAAACACTAGTTCAAGCTAACAAACACTATTTCAAGGTGGCAAACACTTTTGGAAGCTAGCAAACACCAAATTCAATCATTGGATACATGATTTGAAGACTTTTTGAATATTCTTTGTATAGAAAAGGTTAGTGCAATCTATTTTAAATATTGTTTGTTGATATATAGATACAAATTTGATTATAATTTGACATGTTGTTTAATATATAGTGAATTCATTGAAATTTGTATGTTTCAATGAAATGTTATTTCGAAATGGTTAGAAATTTGACAAGTCATTTTATATATATATTGTGTATTCATTCAAGTAATTATAATTTTTATATGTATTTGAATAATTTTTAATTTACACATTTTAAGTAATTCAAATGTTTGAATAATTTGACATGTAGAAATCATCATCATGCCAAGGAAGAAACCAAAAAATCAAACAAATGAAGATAGGGAGAGAGATTTGGCAATTAAAAGAGATAAAATGAAATTACTACATGAGCAAAGAAAATTGCAAAGAAATAATGAAGAATTGACTTTCGAAGAGGATCAAGAACCACCAGTACCAAGAAATAAAGAGGAAGAATTTGAAAGACAAAGAGAACGAATGAGACTGTTACGCTCAAGAAGACAATTGAATTGTGAAGCTACACCATCTTCTAATGTTGGAGTCATATCGTCTGCTACACCATATTCAAATGTTGAAGTCATATCGTCCTCTCATGTTGAAGAAACACCGATTTGTAGATCCGATGATATACACTTTCTCAATTTTGCCTCTTCTAGGCTTGTTCCAACTAGCCCTTGCTAGTCACTAATTTGTTGTTTTCTCCAAAATTTTCCACAGAATTTCCTAAACTATTGGGTGATTAAAATACCCTTTTCCTCACTCTTAAATATACTCCAAAACCAACTACACTTTTTTTGTAAAATATAACTCAAAACTGGCTATTTCAGTCTGCCAACTAGGCCTAGTTTGAGGCCATTTACAAAGCAACTCACAATCCCTTGACTTTTGGAACTCCCATGACCCAAAAAAGTCTTAAGACATGACTCAAATGCAAGGATTCTTCTATTTTTTTGGTCTCATGATAGACTTTACAATGGTTTTTACAAAACCCTCCTTTCTAGCCCCTTTACCCTAGGGCTTTCTCGAACTCTTACTTTGCAACGTCTCTAGAACTCCAAAATGGTTTCAAACACCTTCACTTTGGTTATATTAGATGACTTCAAACATAAAATGCAACTCTTGTTTGGAGAAAACACTAAATCCACCTTGGGAGCAATCACATACCCCTTTTTATGCACTCAAATTTTAGGGAAAACTATGCAAATACTTATTAAATGGTTTCAACTCTCAAATTTTCAGATGGAAATGGTTATTATAGACTCAAACCAACAATAAAAATTCCAAACTTGAGGTTTCTCAACACTCAACAATCAAATTTCAAAACTGTTACCAACACTTACTACTAGGTAAATTTCTAGTTTTAACAGTCAAACTCCCAAACCATACAAAGGACCCCCCGCTGTTTTTGCATTTTTAAACACTCTTTTTGGAGACCTAAAATAACCTCTCTCACTTTTTGGAGATCACACTCCGTTTTCATTTTACGATGCCATCTTGGGTGATGCTAAAACTTGCAATGTCGGCTAGTACAAAGTTGCCAACTACCAAATCTCTCTCACCTTTTCTCATGGGTTCGTCTACTTTGTTAGCTCTGTGTGGCCGAGTAAACCCTATCCCCAACCTTTTCCTATCCCCTTCAGTGCTTGAACATTCTCAGGCACGCCAATCCAGAATGTCCCCAAGGGTCACTAAATGCCATAGGGCTGTGATCTTTGACAGGGCATATCTCGGAGCTCGTGTGAGGTATGGATGCAATTCCAGTTCCTACAGGACCATGTTGTGGAGACCTACAATATCCTCTATCTCTTTTTTGAGATCACACTTCATTTTTGTTTTACAACGCCATCTCGGGTGATGCTAAAACTTGCAATGTGGGCCAATACAAAGTTGCCAACTACCAAATCTCTCTCACCTTTTGTCGTGGGATCGAATTGTCTGCTCTGTTATCTCCGGGTGGCTAGGTAAACCCTATCCCCTTCAGTGGTTGAACTTTCTCAGGCACGCCAATCTGAAATGTCCCCAAGGGTCACTAAATGCCATAGCGTTGCAATCTTTGACGGGGCATATATCAGAGCTCGTGCGAGGTATGGATGCGATTCTAGGTCCTACAAGACCATGTTGTGGAGACCTACAATAACCTCTCTCACTTTTTGAGATCACATTCTTTTTTCATTTTACAACGCCATCTCGGGTGATGCTAAAACTTGTAGTGTTGGCCAGTACAAAGTTGCCAACTGCCAAATCTCTCTCATCTTTTGTCGTGGGATCAAACTGTCTGCTCCATTAGCTCTAGGTGGCCGGGTAAACCCTATCCCTGACCTTTTCTTGTCCCCTTCAATGCTTGAACCTTCTCAGGCACGCCGAACCCTAATGTCCCTAAGGGTCACTAAATGCCACAGGGCTGTGATCGTTGACAGGGCATATCTCAGAGCTCATGCGAGATATGGATGAGATTCCAATTCCTACAAGACCGTATTGCAGAGACCTACAATAACCTCTCTCACTTTTTGGAGATCACATTTCATTTTCATTCTACAATGCCATCTCGGGTGATGCTGAAACTTGTAGTGTTGGTCAGTACAAAGTTGCCAACTGCCAAATCTCTCTCATCTTTCATCGTGGGATCAAACTGTCTACTCCATTAGCTCTGGGTGGCTGGGTAAACCCTATCCCCAACCTCTTTCTATCCCCTTCAGTGCTCGAACGTTCTCAGGCATGCTGAACCAGAATGTCCCTAAGGGTCACTAAATGCCATAGGGTTGCGATCTTTGATGGGGCATATCTCAGAGCTCGTGCGAGGTATGGATACAATTTTAATTCTTACAAGACCATGTTGTAGAGACCTAAAATAACCTCTCTCACTTTTTGGAGATCACATTCCGTTTTCATTTTACAATGCCATCTCGGGTGATGCTGAAACTTGTAGTGTTGGCCAGTACAAAGTTGCCAACTGCCAAATCTCTCTCATCTTTCATCGTGGGATCAAACTGTCTGCTCCATTAGCTCCAGGTGGTCGGGTAAACCCTATCCCCAACCTTTTCTTGTTCCCTTCAGTGCTCAAACATTCTCAGGCACGCCGAACCAGAATGTCCCTAAGGGTCACTAAATGCCACAGGGCTACGATCTTTGACGGGGCATATCTCGGAGCTCGTGTGAGATATGGATGAGATTCCAATTCCTATAGGACTGTGTTGTAGAGACCTACAATAACCTCTCTTTCTTTTTGGAGATCACATTCCATTTTCATTCTACAATGCCATCTCGGGTGATGCTGAAACTTGTAGTGTTGGCTAGTACAAAGTTGCCAACTGCCAAATCTCTCTCATTTTTCGTCGTGGGATCAAACTATCTACTCCATTAGCTCCGGGTGGCAGGGTAAACCCTATCTATGGGCATATCTATGGGCTATCAATACTTTGACTATACTTTAAGTCAATAATTATCAATATGTGAAAAAATGGAACTTGTTGTATTTTGAAGTACTGAGAAGATGGCCTTGCCCTTCCCTAGGAGTTTCAATAATGGGAGACATTAGGTAAGAGAGTGAAAATGTTACTATCACTTCAACGTACATGACGCAATTGGAAATGAAAATTTTGATGGTAATCATTTTGTGATAAGGGAGAGACTAGGGATGATCATTGTTACTATCTCTTTAGTAGTGGAATTTTGGTTTCTCTTGAATTTGGTGGTGGGAGATCAGTGGTAAGTCTCCTTGGATATTCCTTCTTATGATGTTAGTGACAAGTGTTTCTCTTTGAAAACACTTGTACAATCTTTTTTAAATTATTAGATAAAAACAGAGAATTGTAAGTATTAAACATGATTAGCCTTTAGTTCCTAGAAGATCTTTATTTCCCCATCAATGCATTTACATAGTTAAGTTTTAAGAAGATCATAAATAGAAAAAATTAGAGAAGCGATTTAAACATTTATATTGATTGGAAACACGTGAGTCTTGAGTTTCCTCTACCTTTTAAAGAACGTTCCTTAGCTAGTAGACCTAATTCCACATTCCATAAGACTATCATTGCGCTAAATATTTAGGAAACCAACTGCTCTAAGATAAAGCTTCCCGGTCAATAATAATCTAGCCTATTGAGGAACATAATACTTCTCAATTAAACTTGTGTTAATTTAGTATTAATTTTGTAATTAACTACAATTTTAGTATCTGTGTACAGGGGGTGACTGAGAAAACTATTTGAGGTCCAATTTGAAAATATATTTGTAAGGATCTCGACCAAGGTTCACAACTTTGATGATTAATACATTCATTCAGGCCAAAACCTCACTACAAAAAAATAATATTTAAAAAAGGTAGTGAATAACGTCATGTCTAGACCCAAATCAACCAATGAAAGTCAAATTAGCATAATGTGGAACAAAAATATATGCATTGAGTGGGTTGTCATAAAAAAGCTTCATAATAAAATTCATGTCTAGAATTAAAAGACCTTAAAGAACATTTATGCTTGTAACACAAATGGCCATTCAAAACTGAATATGATTACAATATGTGAAATAGCATTACAAGAACTTGTAATGCTCTTGTGAACATCGTGTTAATTCTTGTAAGAATCCCTAAGATGCTTGTTATACTCAAAATTTTGTTGAAATTGAATTAATTTTTATCCTGTCGGTTAATTGGCTTAGGGTGATATATGCTTCTTGGATGGAATAATGAGTTCGTGATTAACTCTGTATTAAGATTCATAGCATCTTCTAGTTATTTGCAAAGGAAATTTATAAATTACTTGCTAATGTCATATGGCTTTCTTGAGAAAGATATCTGTGTTCTTATTGATGGGTACTAATGACTATCCACATTTAGTTCTTTAATATCCTATTTGACAAGCTTTCCATAGACATTTCTTTGCCATACTAAGTATTTTTGAAAACATATTTGAGTAGAAGGACTATAGTAGATACTACATGATGTTTTAACAAATAAAGTAATGGGTTAAAGACTATTATTTCCAAGGTATTATGTCATAGTATTTTAATTGTAATGATCTTAGACTAATGATATTCTTGAAGGTAACTTCGACATGCAGCAAGAAAGACAACCTACAACCAAGGCTATATTGTGCCTACAACCAAAGCCATAAATGCTCATAGCCAAAACCACTAGTGCACATAGCCAAAGCCATGGATGCTTATAGCCAAAGTTACAAGTGTTCGCAGCCAAAGCCATGAGTACATGAAGTCGATGATCACAATTGTTTACAACTATTCACCAAAAATAGCTTCTTTGCAGTTTTTGAGAAATACTAATAAAGCAAAAAAGAACATCTACTAGTTGGTAGACATAATGGAAAATCTCTAGCAATTGAATTTAATTTCATACATGCACATATCTAATTTAATGTCATACACGAACATATCTAATTTAACGTCATACATGAACAAACATATAATATAAAATGATAACCAATAATGT
Organism: Cupressus sempervirens; assembly: GCA_028749045.1. Taxonomy (NCBI): domain Eukaryota; kingdom Viridiplantae; phylum Streptophyta; class Pinopsida; order Cupressales; family Cupressaceae; genus Cupressus; species Cupressus sempervirens. Next base: position 126,368,817 of record CM053783.1, read on the forward strand.
CATATACATTAACAAACACATAATATATTATGATAACCAATAATGTCGTATATGAACAAACATATCATATATTAACCAATAATGTCATACATCAAATATGTCATACATCAAATATAGAATGTCATATGTACATCAAATGTGTATCGAATATGTCTCTTAGATGCCTATATATTTATACATGGGGAAGGAAACAAGTCTCTATATATATGTATCAAATATCTCAACTACATCTTTTCCTTCCCATGAGGGGAAGGAAACAAGTCTCTCGACGTCCTCTGCCGTCGTGTGGAGGGAGATAGTGGAGATGATGGGACCTTCCTGACATGCTCACTTGACCTCTTGTTGAGGCTCTTCTCCAGGTCCAACTGATACAAAGAAAGTAGATATGAGTCAATATTTATTATAAATTGAAATCAAATATATGTACTCACAAAATCAATTATTTTTTTACCGCCAACAAATAGTCACTCTGTAAGTCCACCTCAAATGCTCGTGGACGATCAGGCGTGACAAGACCCTACAACAATTTAATAAATATAATCACTTATAAATAACATTAGAAATTTTGAGATTAAATATTATAAATAACAACTAAAATGAAGAAAATTCTTTCATACCTCCGTCAGTGGCTGTGAGCTAGCCACAGCTGCGGCCACTCCACTATCAACAAACTGTCGCAGATGATGAGGTGTGTTCGAAATCATGACTTGCACGTCATACAATACATGTTATATCTAACATGAAAAATGGAATAAATATAATCAAATGAATTAAATTAACATGAAACAACTGTACCTATGTGAAGCTCGTATGATGTCTCTGCTCTGCGTCTGTGGTAAAGGTTGAGGGTCCTGTGGAGAACTGATGCACATGCATATTTTTTTTGGTCAATCCTTAATATGATTACGTAATAAATATATGTATTAATTCAAATGATTAAATTGATACATACCTCAGGACTCGTCGAAGGGACAAAAAATGGGCCTAGAGGATCGCTGCTAGGCCCAGGAACACTTTGACCCTAAATTTTGAACAATGTCAATAAATCCTAATTAATTAATCATTCACTATATGTATGAAATGTGATTAAATTAGTAATTTACCTGTGTGTCAATGCCAAATGTCTCATTCGGGAACTGATTGGTGACAAGCCCATCATCTGCACCATCTCCGACATGAGTACCAAATGTGCATAGGGATCCGCATGAAGTGCACATGTGACCATGATGTATAGAAGGCTCCCCCTCAACTAATGGGCTCGTGAAATGGATGAGGGTTTGTGTCAAAGCATTAATGGTCCCTAGAGTGCTGACCTCTACATGTTCCTTCACAACTGAAGGCATAATCACATGCTCACGTTGTGGATGGACCATGGGTGCCCTAACTACATTAGGGTCATGACGTGCTCCGGGCCTCTCAAATGATGACCCCCCACCTCTACCCTCGGAGTCTAACATATCAAAATAATTGGGGATCTCCCCAAGGAAAAACTCACAATATAATTTCTTCAAAAAATACATGGGGACCTCATGATTGTTGCAAGGAGGGGCATCAAAAACCATCCACCATCTATCTCAAAATTTTTTTCTAATAGCATCATGTATGCACCAATGGATGGAGAATCGTTTAGTACCCTCTCTAACAGTATTTTGCTCACCGAGTTTTCTAAATAATGCACATATACTACCTTTTGGTATTTCATTTTTTTTAACATCTTCATATGACAATTTATTTGCATAAAATCTTTTTTGTTCATCCCTCTTAGCCCGCCAAATATCTAACTGACCACTAACTGAGGCTATCTGAGTGTTAATGGATTCGAGGGATGATGCCAATTGAGCCCTCATTGGATTGGTTTTTCTAGATTCTTTCAACCGAGCAATGATTCCTTCTAATTCAGTTTTGCCTCTCTCTATTTCATTTCTTATATTTTCTTGTGTGCCTGGTGGAGGTCTTGTAATTGGTTCGGGTTGTGGAATTTGTTCTTCTTCTTGAGGAGGGTTTTGGTTTTGGGGTTCTTGAGGGTTCTGATGTTCTTGTGGATTTTCTGGTTGATTATGAACATTTCCTAATTAAAAATCAATTGAAATTCAAATAAATAAACAAATCTAAATGAAATTTGTAAAAACCCTACAAAAGAATATAAAAAACTTACAAAACAATATGAAAAATATATCAAACAATGCAAAGTTAGGTTTATATCACTTACGGCGTCGTCGTGGGTGCGCTTGTGATCTTGGATTTCATCGACGAGGAGGCATTTTGGAAAATGGTGGTGTAAATGTTCAGTCTTCAACTTGCGTACGCGCTGCTCGCTGTAAGAGTAGAAGAAAATGCTGATGAAAATGATGGGCTACAAGTTTGCAACCGATCATATATACTTTTTATTTTTTAAAACAACGTACGCACTATAGCACGTACACGCTTTTAAAAATAAGAAAAAAAAATTCCTTGTCACCTTTTTGGCACCACAACTCGGTGCATACGCCCTTCATCCTTTCAAGATGAACATATGAGGGTCTCTTAAATAGACTTTCCTAGAATTCATCAACGGTTGAGATCAATTTCAATCAACGGTCAGGATTAAAGGTGAAGTTCAGTCACAAAGGGAGATTTCCAAATTAAAGGGAGTTAACGGATTTAATTTGAGTAAAATAAGGAGTTAACTGATTCAATTTGAGTAGAAAAAGGAGTTAACTAATTTAACTCATTTTTGATCAATAGTGAACTGGAAATTTCCCTTTTTGAACTGAAGAGAGATTTTGTTGAGATATTTAATTTAATAAAATGAGATATGCTCTCATAATTGCTTTTTCTATTTAATTAAATAATCTTTAATTAATTAGACACACTTTTCTTATTTAATTAAATAACTTCATTTAATTAATTAGCAATGGCTTCTCATTTAATTAAATAACTTTGTTTAATTAATTAGAAGTAAGTACTCCATTTAATTAAATAATTTCGTTTAATTATTTCAAAATTCTTTTCAAAACTAGTCAACTCAAGTCAACCGTGGTTAAATATGGTCAAATTTTGGTCAAACTTGATCTTTGCGTATGTGAATATGAGAAAATGTGAGTATGAATTTCAGCAACAATTCGATGCAAATTCTCATTCAATCGTTCAAAATGAAGAGATGAGGGTCTCTTAAATAGACTTTCCTAAAATTCATCAATGGTTGACATCGATTTCAATCAACGGTCAAGATTAAAGGTGAAGTTCAGTCATAAAAGGAGATTTCCAAATTAAAGGGAGTTAACAGATTTAATTTGGGTAAAATAAGGAGTTAACTGATTCAATTTGAGTAGAAAAAGGAGTTAACTCATTTAACTCATTTTTTATTAATAATGAACTAGAAATTTCCCTTTTTCAACTGAAGAGAGATTTTGTTGAGATATTTAATTTAATAAAATGAGATATGCTTTCATAATTACTTTTTCCACTTAATTAAATAATCTTTAATTAATTAGAGACACTTTTGTTATTTAATTAAATAACTTCATTTAATTAATTAGGAATGACTTATCATTTAATTAAATAACTTTATTTAATTAATTAGAAGTAAGTACTCCATTTAATTAAATAATTTCATTTTATTATTTCAAAACTTTTTTCAAAACTAGTCAACTCATGTCAACCGTGGTTAAATCTGGTCAACTTTTGGTCAAACTTGATCTTTGCGTATGTGAATATGAGCAAATGTGAGTATGAATTTCAGCAACAATATGATGCATATTCTCATTCAACCTTTCAAAATGAAGAGATGAGGGTCTCTTAAATAGACTTTCCTGGAATTCAGCAATGGTAGAGATCGATTTCAGTCAACGGTCAGGATTAAAGGTGAAGTTCAGTCATAAAGGGAGATTTTCAAATTAAAGCAAGTTAACAAATTTAATTAGAATAAAATAAATAGTTAACTGATTCAATTTGAGTAAAAAAATGAGTTAACTCATTTAACTCATTTTTTATCAATAGTGAAGTGAAAATTTTCCTTTTTGAACTGAAAAGAGATTTTGTTGAGATATTTAATTTAATAAAATGAGATATGCTCTCATAATTACTTTTTCTATTTAATTAAATAATCTTTAATTAATTAGAGACACTTTTCTTATTTAATTAAATAACTTCATTTAATTAATTAGGAATGGCTTCTCATTTAATTAAATAACTTTGTTTAATTAATAAGAAGTAAGTACTCTATTTAATTAAATAATTTCGCTTAATTATTTCAATTTTTTTTCAAAACTAGTCAACTCAAGTCAACCATGGTTAAATCTGGTCAACTTTTGGTCAAACTTGATCTTTGCATATGTAAATATGAGCAAATGTGAGTATGAATTCTAACAACAATTCGATGCAAATTCTCATTCAACCTTTCAAAATGAAGAGATGAGGGTCTCTTAAATAAACTTTCTTGGAAGTCATCAACGGTTGAGATCGATTTCAATCAACGGTCAGGATTAAAGGTGAAGTTCAGTCATAAAGGAAGATTTCCAAATTAAAGGGAGTTAAGGGATTTAATTTGAGTAATATAAGGAGTTAATAGATTCAATTTGGCTAGAACAAGGAGTTCACAGATTTAACTCATTTTTGATCAATAGTGAACTGGAAATTTCCCTTTTTGAACTGAAGAGAGATTTTCTTGAGATATTTAATTTAATAAAATGAGATATGCTCTCATAATTACTTTTTCTATTTAATTAAATAATCTTTAATTAATTAGAGACACTTTTCTTATTTAATTAAATAACTTCATTTAATTAATTAGGAATGGCTTCTCATTTAATTAAATAATTTTGTTTAATTAATTAAAAGTAAGTACTCCATTTAATTAAATAATTTCGTTTCATTATTTCAAAATTCTTTACGAAACTAGTCAACTTAAGTCAACCGTGGTTAAATCTGGTCAACTTTTGGTCAAACATGATCTTTGCATATGTGAATATGAGCAAATGTGAGTATAAATTCCAGCAACAATTCGATGCAAATTCTCATTCAAATTTTCAAAATGAAGAGATGAGGGTCTCCTAAATAGACTTTCTTGGAATTCATCAGCGGTTGAGATCGATGTCAATCAATGGTCAGGATTAAAGGTGAAGTTCAGTCATAAAGGGAGATTTCCAAATTAAAGGGAGTTAACAGATTTAGTTTGAGTAAAATAAGGGGTTAACTGATTTAATTTGAGTAAAGAAAGGAGTTAATTGATTTAAATCATTTTTGATCAATAGTGAACTGAAAATTTCACTTTTTGAACTGGAGAGAGATTTTGTTGAGATATTTAATTTAATAAAATGAGATATGCTCTCATAATTACTTTTTCTAATTAATTAAATAATAATTAATTAATTAGAGACACTTTTCTTATTTAATTAAATAACTTCATTTAATTAATTAGGAATGGCTTCTCATTTAATTAAATAACTTTGTTTAATTAATTAGAAGTAAGTACTCCATTTAATTAAATAATTTCGTTTAATTATTTCAAAATTCTTTTCGAAACTTGTCAACTAAAGTCAACCGTGGTTAAATCTGGTCAACTTTTGTCAAACTTGATCTTTTCGTATCTGAATATGAGCAAATGTGAGTATGAATTTCAGCAACAATTCAATGCGAATTCTCATTCAACCTTTAAAAATGAAGAGATGAGGGTCTCTTAAATAGACTTTCTTGGAATTCATCAACTGTTGAGATCGATTTCATTCAATGGTCAGGATTAAAGGTGAAGTTCAGTCATAAAGGGAGATTTCCAAATTAAAGGGAGTTAACAGATTTAATTTGAGTAAAATATGGAGTTAACTGATTCAATTTGAGTAGAAAAAGGAGTTAACTAATTTAACTCATTTTTCATCAATAATGAACTGGAAATTTCCCTTTTTGAACTGAAGAGAGATTTTGTTGAGATATTTAATTTAATAAAATGAGATATGCTCTCATAATTACTTTTTCTATTTAATTAAATAATCTTTAATTAATTAGAGACACTTTTCTTATTTAATTCAAAAAGTTGATTTAATTAATTAGGAATGGCTTCTCATTTAATTAAATAACTTTGTTTAATTAATTAGAAGTAAGCACTCTATTTAATTAAATAATTTCATTTAATTATTTCAAAAAAAAATTCAAAATTAGTCAACTCAAGTCAACCGTAGTTAAATTTGGTCAACTTTTGGTCAAACTTGATCATTGCGTATGTGAATATGAGCAAATGTGAGTATGAATTCCAGCAAGTTCAATGCAAATTCTCATTGAACTATTCAAAATGAAGAGATGAGGGTCTGTTAAATATACTTTCCTGAAATTCATCAACGGTTGAGATGGATCTAAATCAACAGTCAGGATTAAAGGTGAAGTTCAGTCATAAAGGGAGATTTTCAAATTAAAGGGAGTTAACATATTTAATTTGAGTAAAATAAGCAGTTAACTGATTCAATTTGAGTAGAAAAAGGAGTTAATTGATTTAACTCATTTTTGATCAATAGTGAATTAGAAATTTTTCTTTTTGAACTGAAGAGAGATTTTGTTGAGATATTTAATTTAATAAAATGAGATATGCTCTCATAATTACTTTTTTTATTTAATTAAATAATCTTTAATTAATTAGAGACACTTTTCTTATTTAATTAAATAACTTCATTTAATTAATTAGGAATGGCTTCTCATTTAATTACATAACTTTGTTTAATTAATTAGAAGTAAGTACTCCATTTAATTAAATAATTTCATTTAATTATTTCAAAATTCTTTTCAAAACTAGTCAACTCAAGCCAACCGTGGTTAAATCTGGTCAACTTTTCATCAAACTTGATCTTTACGTATGGGAATATGAGCAAATGTGAGTATGAATTTCAACAAAAATTCGATGCAAATTCTCATTCAACCTTTCAAAATGAAGAGATGAGGGTTTATTAAATAGACTTTCCTGGAATTCATCAACGGTTGAGATCGATTTCAATCAACGGTCAAGATTAAAGGTGAAGTTCAATCACAAAGGGAGATTTCCAAATTAAAAGAAGTGAACAGATTTAATTTGAGTAAAATAAGGAGTTAACTGATTCAATTTGAGTGGAAAAAGGAGTTAACTGATTTAACTCATTTTTGATCAATAGTGAACTGGAAATTTCCCTTTTTGAACTGAGGAGAGATTTTGTTGAGATAATTAATTTTAAAAAATGAGATATGCTCTAATAATTACTTTTTCTATTTAATTAAATAATCTTTAATTAATTAGAGACAATTTTCTTATTTAATTAAATAACTTCATTTAATTAATTAGGAATGGCTTCTCATTTAATTGATTAACTTTGTTTAATTAATTAGATGTAAGTACTCCATTTAATTAAATAATTTCGTTTAATTATTTTAAAATTCTTTTGAAAACTAGTCAACTCAAGTCAACTGTGGTTAAATTTGGTCAACTTTTGGTCAAACTTGATCTTTGCGTATGTGAATATGAGAAAATGTGAGTATGAATTCTAGCAATAATTCGATGCAAATTTTCATTCAACCTTTCAAAATGAAGAGACGAGGGTTTCTTAAATAGACTTTCCTGGAATTCATCAACGGTTGAGATTGATTTCAATCAACGGTCAGGATTAAAGGTGAAGTTCAGTCATAAAGGGAGATTTCCAAATTAAAGGGAGTTAACAGATTTAATTTGAGTAAAATAAGGAGTTAACTGATTCAATTTGAGTAGAAAAAGGAGTTAACTGAGTTAACTCATTTTTGATCAATAGTGAACTGGAAATTTTCCTTTTTGGACTGAAGATAGATTTTGTTGAAATATGTAATTTAATAAAATGAGATATGCTCTCATAATTACTTTTTCTATTTAATTAAATAATATTTAATTAGTTAGAGACACTTTTCTTATTTAATTAAATAACTTCATTTAATTAATTAAGAATGGCTTCTCATTTAATTAAATAACTTTGTTTAATTAATTAGAAGTAAATACTCCATTTAATTAAATAATTTCTTTTAATTATTTCAAAATTCTTTTCGAAACTAGTCAACTCAAGTCAACCGTGATTAAATCTGGTCAACTTTTGGTCAAACTTGATCTTTGCGTATGTGAATATGAGCAAATGTGAGTGTGAATTCCAGCAACAATTCGATGCAAATTTTCATTCAACCTTTCAAAATGAAGAGATGAGGGTCTTTTAAATAGACTTTTCTGAAATTCATTAACGATTGAGACCAATTTCAATCACGGTTAGGATTAAAGGTGAAGTTCAGTCATAAAGGGAGATTTCCAAATTAAAGAGAGTTAACAGATTTAATTTGAGTAAAATAAGGAGTTAACTGATTCAAGTTGAGTAGAAAAAGGAGTTAACTGATTTAACTCATTTTTGTTCAATAGTGAACTGGAAATTTCTCTTTTTGAACTAAAGAGAGATTTTTTTGAGATATTTAATTTAATAAAATGAGATATGCTCTCATAATTACTTTTTCTATTTAATTAAATAATCTTTAATTAATTAGAGACACTTTTCTTATTTAATTAAATAACTTCATTTAATTAATTAGGAATGGCTTCTCATTTAATTAAATAACTTTGTTTAATTAATAAGAAGTAAGTACTCTATTTAATTAAATAATTTCGCTTAATTATTTCAATTTTTTTTCAAAACTAGTCAACTCAAGTCAACCATGGTTAAATCTGGTCAACTTTTGGTCAAACTTGATCTTTGCATATGTAAATATGAGCAAATGTGAGTATGAATTCTAACAACAATTCGATGCAAATTCTCATTCAACCTTTCAAAATGAAGAGATGAGGGTCTCTTAAATAAACTTTCTTGGAAGTCATCAACGGTTGAGATCGATTTCAATCAACGGTCAGGATTAAAGGTGAAGTTCAGTCATAAAGGAAGATTTCCAAATTAAAGGGAGTTAAGGGATTTAATTTGAGTAATATAAGGAGTTAATAGATTCAATTTGGCTAGAACAAGGAGTTCACAGATTTAACTCATTTTTGATCAATAGTGAACTGGAAATTTCCCTTTTTGAACTGAAGAGAGATTTTCTTGAGATATTTAATTTAATAAAATGAGATATGCTCTCATAATTACTTTTTCTATTTAATTAAATAATCTTTAATTAATTAGAGACACTTTTCTTATTTAATTAAATAACTTCATTTAATTAATTAGGAATGGCTTCTCATTTAATTAAATAATTTTGTTTAATTAATTAAAAGTAAGTACTCCATTTAATTAAATAATTTCGTTTCATTATTTCAAAATTCTTTACGAAACTAGTCAACTTAAGTCAACCGTGGTTAAATCTGGTCAACTTTTGGTCAAACATGATCTTTGCATATGTGAATATGAGCAAATGTGAGTATAAATTCCAGCAACAATTCGATGCAAATTCTCATTCAAATTTTCAAAATGAAGAGATGAGGGTCTCCTAAATAGACTTTCTTGGAATTCATCAGCGGTTGAGATCGATGTCAATCAATGGTCAGGATTAAAGGTGAAGTTCAGTCATAAAGGGAGATTTCCAAATTAAAGGGAGTTAACAGATTTAGTTTGAGTAAAATAAGGGGTTAACTGATTTAATTTGAGTAAAGAAAGGAGTTAATTGATTTAAATCATTTTTGATCAATAGTGAACTGAAAATTTCACTTTTTGAACTGGAGAGAGATTTTGTTGAGATATTTAATTTAATAAAATGAGATATGCTCTCATAATTACTTTTTCTAATTAATTAAATAATAATTAATTAATTAGAGACACTTTTCTTATTTAATTAAATAACTTCATTTAATTAATTAGGAATGGCTTCTCATTTAATTAAATAACTTTGTTTAATTAATTAGAAGTAAGTACTCCATTTAATTAAATAATTTCGTTTAATTATTTCAAAATTCTTTTCGAAACTTGTCAACTAAAGTCAACCGTGGTTAAATCTGGTCAACTTTTGTCAAACTTGATCTTTTCGTATCTGAATATGAGCAAATGTGAGTATGAATTTCAGCAACAATTCAATGCGAATTCTCATTCAACCTTTAAAAATGAAGAGATGAGGGTCTCTTAAATAGACTTTCTTGGAATTCATCAACTGTTGAGATCGATTTCATTCAATGGTCAGGATTAAAGGTGAAGTTCAGTCATAAAGGGAGATTTCCAAATTAAAGGGAGTTAACAGATTTAATTTGAGTAAAATATGGAGTTAACTGATTCAATTTGAGTAGAAAAAGGAGTTAACTAATTTAACTCATTTTTCATCAATAATGAACTGGAAATTTCCCTTTTTGAACTGAAGAGAGATTTTGTTGAGATATTTAATTTAATAAAATGAGATATGCTCTCATAATTACTTTTTCTATTTAATTAAATAATCTTTAATTAATTAGAGACACTTTTCTTATTTAATTCAAAAAGTTGATTTAATTAATTAGGAATGGCTTCTCATTTAATTAAATAACTTTGTTTAATTAATTAGAAGTAAGCACTCTATTTAATTAAATAATTTCATTTAATTATTTCAAAAAAAAATTCAAAATTAGTCAACTCAAGTCAACCGTAGTTAAATTTGGTCAACTTTTGGTCAAACTTGATCATTGCGTATGTGAATATGAGCAAATGTGAGTATGAATTCCAGCAAGTTCAATGCAAATTCTCATTGAACTATTCAAAATGAAGAGATGAGGGTCTGTTAAATATACTTTCCTGAAATTCATCAACGGTTGAGATGGATCTAAATCAACAGTCAGGATTAAAGGTGAAGTTCAGTCATAAAGGGAGATTTTCAAATTAAAGGGAGTTAACATATTTAATTTGAGTAAAATAAGCAGTTAACTGATTCAATTTGAGTAGAAAAAGGAGTTAATTGATTTAACTCATTTTTGATCAATAGTGAATTAGAAATTTTTCTTTTTGAACTGAAGAGAGATTTTGTTGAGATATTTAATTTAATAAAATGAGATATGCTCTCATAATTACTTTTTTTATTTAATTAAATAATCTTTAATTAATTAGAGACACTTTTCTTATTTAATTAAATAACTTCATTTAATTAATTAGGAATGGCTTCTCATTTAATTACATAACTTTGTTTAATTAATTAGAAGTAAGTACTCCATTTAATTAAATAATTTCATTTAATTATTTCAAAATTCTTTTCAAAACTAGTCAACTCAAGCCAACCGTGGTTAAATCTGGTCAACTTTTCATCAAACTTGATCTTTACGTATGGGAATATGAGCAAATGTGAGTATGAATTTCAACAAAAATTCGATGCAAATTCTCATTCAACCTTTCAAAATGAAGAGATGAGGGTTTATTAAATAGACTTTCCTGGAATTCATCAACGGTTGAGATCGATTTCAATCAACGGTCAAGATTAAAGGTGAAGTTCAATCACAAAGGGAGATTTCCAAATTAAAAGAAGTGAACAGATTTAATTTGAGTAAAATAAGGAGTTAACTGATTCAATTTGAGTGGAAAAAGGAGTTAACTGATTTAACTCATTTTTGATCAATAGTGAACTGGAAATTTCCCTTTTTGAACTGAGGAGAGATTTTGTTGAGATAATTAATTTTAAAAAATGAGATATGCTCTAATAATTACTTTTTCTATTTAATTAAATAATCTTTAATTAATTAGAGACAATTTTCTTATTTAATTAAATAACTTCATTTAATTAATTAGGAATGGCTTCTCATTTAATTGATTAACTTTGTTTAATTAATTAGATGTAAGTACTCCATTTAATTAAATAATTTCGTTTAATTATTTTAAAATTCTTTTGAAAACTAGTCAACTCAAGTCAACTGTGGTTAAATTTGGTCAACTTTTGGTCAAACTTGATCTTTGCGTATGTGAATATGAGAAAATGTGAGTATGAATTCTAGCAATAATTCGATGCAAATTTTCATTCAACCTTTCAAAATGAAGAGACGAGGGTTTCTTAAATAGACTTTCCTGGAATTCATCAACGGTTGAGATTGATTTCAATCAACGGTCAGGATTAAAGGTGAAGTTCAGTCATAAAGGGAGATTTCCAAATTAAAGGGAGTTAACAGATTTAATTTGAGTAAAATAAGGAGTTAACTGATTCAATTTGAGTAGAAAAAGGAGTTAACTGAGTTAACTCATTTTTGATCAATAGTGAACTGGAAATTTTCCTTTTTGGACTGAAGATAGATTTTGTTGAAATATGTAATTTAATAAAATGAGATATGCTCTCATAATTACTTTTTCTATTTAATTAAATAATATTTAATTAGTTAGAGACACTTTTCTTATTTAATTAAATAACTTCATTTAATTAATTAAGAATGGCTTCTCATTTAATTAAATAACTTTGTTTAATTAATTAGAAGTAAATACTCCATTTAATTAAATAATTTCTTTTAATTATTTCAAAATTCTTTTCGAAACTAGTCAACTCAAGTCAACCGTGATTAAATCTGGTCAACTTTTGGTCAAACTTGATCTTTGCGTATGTGAATATGAGCAAATGTGAGTGTGAATTCCAGCAACAATTCGATGCAAATTTTCATTCAACCTTTCAAAATGAAGAGATGAGGGTCTTTTAAATAGACTTTTCTGAAATTCATTAACGATTGAGACCAATTTCAATCACGGTTAGGATTAAAGGTGAAGTTCAGTCATAAAGGGAGATTTCCAAATTAAAGAGAGTTAACAGATTTAATTTGAGTAAAATAAGGAGTTAACTGATTCAAGTTGAGTAGAAAAAGGAGTTAACTGATTTAACTCATTTTTGTTCAATAGTGAACTGGAAATTTCTCTTTTTGAACTAAAGAGAGATTTTTTTGAGATATTTAATTTAATAAAATGAGATATGCTCTCATAATTACTTTTTCTATTTAATTAAATAATCTTTAATTCATTAGAGACACTTTTCTTATTTAATTAAATAACTTCATTTAATTAATTAGGAATGGCTTCTCATTTAATTAAATAAATTTATTTAATTAATTAGAAGTAAGTATTCCATTTAATTAAATAATTTCGTTTAATTATTTTAAAATTCTTTTCCAAACCGTGGTTAAATTCTTGAACATAGATGTCAGGACATTATCTGATGCTTGAACATAGTATATTTCATGCTGTGTGATGTTACTTTCTGATATTTGATGTTTTCCATTTAATGTTTTATATATATGTACGTCGATGAAATCAGTAAATGTAGGATTAATATTTTGATTTAAGAGATTTTAAATGGTTAAGAGTTAAGTGGGATGAAATAAACCCTGAATTATGTATGTTTCAATTTATGTGAATTTTTGATACGTATATATATATACATGTGATTTTTGGGACTACTAATGTGTGCAATGAGTGTGTAGATATTTTAGCCGAGAAAATCGACGGAGGAACAGAACTGATCTCTATGTGCTAATTTTGGAAACCTTGTTGTATGTAATTCAAGTATTGTATTGTGAGATGTATGTATGTATCTTTCTGTGTTCAGTGAATGTTAATATTCGTAACTGTGTTTTTGTGGTGTTGCTTGACACTCATGATTTGTTTATGTTCATCAATGTGCGGATTAAGGTTAGTTGTGTAACTTTTGGACCTAAGTCAGTTTAAGTTAGTGTCAGTTTGCTAATTTGGTTCTTAATCGAGTTTAGTCACCCTAATCCAAATTAGTGCTTAATCTGCAATGTTAGAGTAGTTAGATGGTCCTATTTTATTTTTTTCCTAGATTTTGTTTGGCTCTAAACCTTTTTCCTAAGGCTTAAAACATAAAATAATTATACCCAAAAGGTATGGGTATGGGTTAGGGGTCTTTTCCAACCCCTAAGCCCCTTTTTTTGACTTTTGAGGTCACTTAAAAAGTCTCTTTTTGCCTTTGTGCAAAAATTGACCATGGTTATCTTGAGTTACCTCACCTTATCTCCACTTAGTTTTTAACCATAGTGAGGGTAGAATTAGGAGTTTCTAGAATTGCAAGTGGGTGGGAGAAGTTATTGATCCCTTTGGTGGTTTAGTTTGAAGCTTATTTAGAGGCCCTTCTTGGACTAGTGGAGGGGGTTACCCAATCTCTACATTTAGAGAGGAGTCTTGGAAGATTGGAGCAAGGAAGGGGAAAACTCTACTCAAACTTGTTCATTGCCATTACCTCTTTGTGAAGGTTGGAATTCTCATCTCCTTTGTTCAGATTTCATTCTTGTTTCATGCCTTGTTGTTGTTTGAATATTTGTATTGTTTGTGGGTATGTTGGAAAGATTTGAAAACCATATTATTTTGGATGATTTCTTTTTATGTTTATGTTGAAATTTTGAGATTTTCTTGCATGGAAGTTTTGGTATTACTCACCCTTGGATAGGGCAGAAGTGACCAATTTTGGGAAAGGTCTGTTTAGTCAGACTCCAACTAGTGTAGAGTCTCTTCTCAGGATGAGAAGAGGGAGAAATGGCAGGGTGTTATGGGCCCCTACCTGTCAGCACAAACCATGTATGAGTATGGTATGTTGAAATGGAAGAACGGAAGTTCTTGGTTTATAGCCCCGATTGGGCATCTGTTTGGTGTTGTGCTTGACTTCTCCTGGTTGGAAGAATCCACCTTTCCCTAGTGTTGATTCATTGTGAATCATATTGTGAAAACTATGTATGAATATGCATGTTTGATTGTCTCTTGGTTATGCTTGGTTGTCACCTAATCAGATTCTGTTTCCTCCACGGTTTGTAGAAATGTGTTGCAGAATTTGATATGGAAGCCTCGATGAGGGTCATGAAGGAAATTTAATTTAAGTGTTGTAATTTAGGACTGAAATCCTATGTATTTTGTATCTCAAAACTCTGTTGTTATGGCGACAAAGCCAGATTTTCTTCCTGGTTCTTTCTCGACTGAGCCCTTGAATCAGGTTTGCCAATAAAAATGGTGTTTGAATATATATGCTTGCACTGAGTCTTATAGATTGTTTTCAGTTTTGTATATGTAATTTAAAAAAAAAAATCAGATGTAATGGTATTAGCTTACTGCACATTCTTATGATTCGTAATCACATTTGTTTAAATTAGATTAATCAGATAACATGTTGATATATACTTAGCTATGCAATTTTAAGTTTAAAATATGTTAAGACAATTTGCATTTGAGTTGTGCTTCAATTTTATAATTATACATGTGCGTAAGGAAGTTAAGTGAATTTATTTGAATACTTGTTTATTACATTTAATCCTATTATCACTTTTAAATATTAAAACAAAACTTGTGTTTCATTTTTGGGCATGACGATTTCAATCAATGGTCAGGATTAAAGGTGAAGTTCAGTCATAAAGGGAGATTTCTAAATTAAAGGGAGTTAACGGATTTAATTTGAGTAAAATAAAGAGTCAACTGATTCAATTTGAGTAGAGAAAGGAGTTAACTGATTTAACTCATTTTTTATCAATATTGAATTGAAAATTTCCCTTTTTGAACTGAAGAGAGATTTTGTTGAGATATTTAATTTAATAAAATCAGATATGCTCTCATAATTACTTTTTCTATTTAATTAAATAATCTTTAATTAATTAGAGAAACTTTTCTTATTTAATTAAATAACTGCATTTAATTAATTAGGAATGGCTTCTCATTTAATTAAATAATTTTGCTTAATTAATTAGAAGTAAGTACTCCATTTAATTAAATAATTTTGTTTAATTATTTCAAAATTCTTTTCGAAACTAGTCAACTCAAGTCAACCATGGTTAAATCTAGTCAACTTTTGGTCAAACTTGATCTTTGCGTATGTGAATATGAGCAAATGTGAGTATGAATTCCAGCAAGAATTCAATGCAAATTCTTATTCAACTTTTCAAAATGAAGAGATGAGGGTCTCTTAAATAGACTTTCCTGGAATTCATCAACGGTTGAGATCGATTTCAATCAACAGTCAGGATTAAAGGGGAAGTTCAGTCATAAAGGGAGATTTCTAAATTAAAGGGAGTTAACAGATTTAATTTGAGTAAAATAAGGAGTTAACTGATTCAATTTGAGTAGAGAAAGGAGTTAACTAATTTAACTCATTTTTGATCAATAGTGAATTGAAAATTTCCTTTTTTGAACTGAAGAGAGATTTTGTTGAGATATTTAATTTAATAAAATGAGATATGTTCTCATAATTACTTTTTCTATTTAATTAAATAATCTTTAATTAATTAGAGACACTTTTCTTATTTAATTAAATAACTTCATTTAATTAATTAGGAATGGGTTCTCATTTAATTAAATAACTTTGTTTAATTAACTAGAAGTAAGTACTCCATTTAATTAAATAATTTTGTTTAATTATTTCAAAATTCTTTTCGAAACTAGTCAACTCAAGTCAACCGTGGTTAAATTTGGTCAACTTTTGGTCACACTTGATCTTTGCGTATGTGAATATGAGCAAATATGAGTATGAATTCCAGCAACAATTCGATGCAAATTCTCATTCAACCTTTCAAAATGAAGAGATGAGGGTCTCTTAAATAGACATTCTTGGAATTCATCAACGGTTGAGATCGATTTCAATCAACGGTCAGGATTAAAGGTGAAGTTCAGTCATAAAGGGAGATTTCCAAATTAAAGGGAGTTAACAGATTTAATTTGAGTAGAGAAAGGAGTTAACTGATTTAAGTCATTTTTGATCAATAGTGAACTAGAAATTTCCCTTTTTGAATTGAAGAGAGATTTTGTTAAGATATTTAATTTAACAAAATGAGATATGCTCTCATAATTACTTTTTCTATTTAATTAAATAATATTTAATTTATTAGAGACACTTTTCTTATTTAATTAAATAACTTCATTTAATTAATTAGAAATGTCTTCTCATTTAATTAAATAACTTTGTTTAATTAATTAGAAGTGAGTACTCTATTTAATTAAATAATTTCATTTAATTATTTCAAAATTCTTTTCGAAACTAGTCAACTCAAGTCAACCGTGGTTAAATCTGGTCAACTTTTGGTCAAGCTTGATGTAATGCCCCACCAAGGGTTCCAAAGAATTAACTTAGAATTTCACTAAGTTTAGTAGAATTTTATTTTTTTGAAAATAAATACCATATATAAACTCATGCACAATAACGGAAGCAATAGCATTGTCCATCATAACATACATAACAGATTACATTCTTTAAGATCCATTAACGTTGAATTACATACATGAAAACATCTAGTACAACATCCACATAAAATAATAATGATAAGTCCAATATTTATGCATTACATTTCAAATACTCAATCATCCACTGTACATGTCACAGGGTATGTGTAATGCCCCGCCGAGGGATCCAAAGAAATTACACTAAGTTTACCAAACAATTTTTTTTTTTTAAACACGAAAGTAAAACCATTTACAACTTACGCATAGTAACAGAAGCATTAACATCAATTCAACTGAAAGTAAAGATAACATAATAGGTTACATTCTTTAAAGATCCCTTAACATTGTATCACATCTAAATTAACCATTCATCTCACATCACATCCTTATTCATAAATTGCATTTTCAATTTCTCAATCATCCACTGTACATGTTACAGGGTATGAAAGGCTTAAAAGAATAAACATCCATGTAAATAAAGTACATCATCATCCAATATTAATCCATGATGCAATAACATAAATGAAACCACATGTCATACATGATACATCATCATCATAAAAGATATAAACATCCATTATAAGAGATAACCATATATCACAAACATAATTAACTAAGTGCACGGTTCCTCCCAACCGTAAATAGCATCATTGGACCATCGTAGATCTTAGCCATCCCTCTGTGTGTAACATTCCAAAGCACCGAAGAGATCATCGGTATAAACATAGTAGGAATGTCACTCCTAAAAACATCCTACTAACATGAAAAGTAAAGCATAAGATATCATCATCTAACATATGCAAATCATCAATACAAGAAACATACCAGTATATACATCTATCATAGGGTATATCATCTACCATAATGATCCAAGAACATAATGAAGATAAATAGCAACCAAGAATGCTCCAGCCACGGTGTCTCAAACGGATCTCAAATGATAAGAGTAAAAATACACTACCACCCGACCACATAGGATATCAATTCACAAAGCACAAATCTCTATAAGTTTAGGAATCTTAAAAGTATACTACTCAAAGGTTCCATCACAAAAAACCAACATCTAATTCCTAGAGGCACAACAATGACATGTAGGAAACCAACTCTGCAAGCGGGAAAGTGTCATCGCATTTATCACGTACAAGTTACCCTGGCAGTTAGCTAAACTCCATGAGTCCATACTGATCTCATGCGGCCACTAGTATCCTCTCATACTAACGAGGCATACTACGGAATGCACGGTCGCAACCATGCATTCTCACTACTCCCATCCTACCCTGTACAAGAGCTCAAGGCATGGGCGAGAACCAAAACAATTATCTTTTTAGGTTCATTTAATCCCCATTTAGTGTGTAAATGTTATCACTTATTAACCAAACTTACAATGAGTTACCCTGGCAGCCACTTAGGGGCCCGACCCCCATTGCAAGCCACTTCGTGACACTACAAGTAGATTACCTACCCTAAGCTCATGGAATTATAAATTGCCACAGTCCTGTACAAGTGACTGTAAAGAAAATCCAAAAGATAATCCATAAAAAAAAAACTATCAAATATTCACAATATAAGAATCAAATATCCATAATAAAAATCATCAAATCTCCAAGAGAAGAATCATCAAATCTCCATGAGCATCTGAAAAAGCATCCATAGAAAATCATGACCACAACAGTTCTCTATTGGCAACTGAAGGCATCACTGATAATCACAATATCCATTAGTTCTTAACAAGCAACCAAGAATATCTCAAAATCATACTGATCGAAGACTCCAAAATGGTTGAGTCAAAACATGTCACAACATGACATCATCAAGAATAAATCCATATTTCAGTCCCATCATGACAACTAGAAAATAATCCAAGGATAACTGATCGATGACTCAAAAATATGGTTAGCTCAAGTGTCTTAGATACATATACATCTCAGCTTCACACATGAAGACTGATGAACAATAACAACCATCAATTACAAGCGTTTCATAGAGCATACGATCACATTACCATGGTTGGCCTTATAAAGATCGAGACCAAATAAGATCAACATGCCAACACATCTTATAACCCTCGAGCCTCTGGTAACAACCTAGGATTGGTCAACACTAGTCAACCCAAAAAAATCAAAACAAGAAGCATATATAATACACGATGCAAACACATGTTTTGATTTTCTAAATTCACATAGTTGAATCAAGTGTAGAGTTTCATTTTTCATTTTCAAGTGTAGGGGTTTTCAGTTTTCAGTTCAAGTATACCTCAAGTGTCTAAGTTTAATCATTTGACCTACAAGTCAACCCATTTTTTCTTCGATGGCATTATCCTTCCATTATTAAGATTTACATTCTAAAAATAACTTAAGGATAAATATTCACTAAACTGATCATCATTGACCTTTAATTAAATTGTCCTCTATATTTAATCATGATCCATATTCTAATTGATTAATCTTTCAACTTTTCTAGGATCATTATTCATTTAGGTTATAAGGAAGCCAGTTACTAGTCTTCAAATAAGAAGATTATAACTTTATTAAAATGATGAATTAACATAGGTACACCATCCATGACCTATTACATTCTAATAGTTTCCAATTCAATATTACTAAGTCTCACCATTAAAACATCTAAGGTCATTAATCAAGTCGTGAGAGTATGACTTATCAACTTCGATGTAAATACTTCACAACTTTGCTAGAGGAACTGATATTAGCATATCAATTAAAACTCTATTACATAACTTGATTATTAATTAAATCTAATTAACTCTAATTAATTTAATTAATAATTACATATCCAAGGCAACGTTCCAATTAATATCAGTTGACTAATAACTAACTAGAATTCTGTAAGATAAAAGTCAACTATAATTCAATACTCAAATGATCATATTAATAATTCAATAATAATAACTTGTTAATATTTATTAACAAGCTATATTGAAAATCTTAATAATAATCTTGTAACATCCATATTCGTCTTACTAATATTTTTTTAACAATTTCGTATTAATGATAATCATTTCAATTAAAACTCTATCACATTTAATTATATTGACAACTTATTAATTGATTAAAATCAATTATAATCTAAATCCAAAAATTGTTATCTTTTGGAAAACTTCAATCAATAAATAATCTCCACTAGATTAACTTTAATTAGATTATTTGATATCTATTTAAACTATTTATTATTTATTTATAGTTTGTTAGACCCAACAAACATTAATAAATAAACTAATCACAACTATAAATTGTTGATCTAGAGAATCTTTACATAAACTTCATTAGTTAATATTTAACTAACTCTTAGTACGATTAAGGTATAACAATAAGATACCTAATAATTCGAACGTATTAACATTAACATAACAATGTTATAATATAGAAATGACCCATTGTCCAATATCAATAAAATTTGAATTACTTAATTTAAAATCATCTCGTAATATAAAATTACCATCTCCAAATTATTTAATATATATTAAATATTATTTAATAAATATATCTCTTTCCATTAGTTCTATCTACAATCGTTTCTATTAAAATCTTCCATTAATTTATTTAGAACATTCTTATTAGTCTTTAGACTAATTAAGTAGTTATGAATTCTATCTATATTGCTTTATTGAAATTTCAATAACCCGACTAATAACTTAAGTTCTTCATTTATAACATTCCCCTTTAACCTTAATTGGATTAAATTCCAATTAAGTCAATGAATCAATTTAAAACTATATATATTATTTATAAATCTTGATTATTAAAAAAATCCATTAATATTATATATATATATATATATATATATATATATATATATATATATATATATATATATATATATATATATATATATATATATATATATATATATATATATATATATATATATATATATATATATATATATATATATATATATATAATATTATATATATATATATATATATATATAATATTATATATATAAACTCATAACAAACTTTAATATATTAAAAATCGCATATGAGATAATTAGTATCTAACATCATGTGTATGATTATAAAGCTAAATGTTTCAATTACACATCTGACGGTGGATGAATCGCAACGCCGTGCGACTGTCATCGCGATGCGACCGTGGCCATGCGCTGACGGCTGCTACTGCAGTCGGCCCTGCGATTGCAGTCATAGGCACGACTATGTCAGCAATCCATGGCCGGCATAAATAAAAGGAACAAGGGGTGTGGTGGGGTAAACCCTGCCCTCCCATATAATTTTTTTATAAACGTTTTTAAATATCGTTCAAAAGCAATTCGCATATAACATTTTTCATTAAAATGTTTCCATGCAATTCGAATTCAATATTAATATTCGAATTTAACATTTACACAATTTTATACATAAATATATATATATATATATATATACATATATATATATACATATATATATATGTACATATATGTATATGTATATATATACATATATGTATATGTATATATATGTATATACATATATGTATATATACATATATATACATATATGTATATATATATGTATGTATGTATGTATGTATGTATGTATATATAATCAAATTTTATAATAGATCCATAATAAATATATACATATGCATATATATAAATATACATATATATATATATATATATATATATATATGTATGCAGATCTGAATATATAACCATATATGTTTTTTTATGTTTTTTTCACAACGATTATATATATATATGTATGTATGTATGTATGTATGTATATATATGTATGTATGTATGTATGTATGTATCTGTATGTATGTATGTATGTATGTATATATAATCAAATTTTATAATAGATCCATAATAAATATATACATATGCATATATATAAATATACATATATATATATATATATGTATGCAGATCTGAATATATAACCATATATGTTTTTTTATGTTTTTTTCACAACGATTATATCTACAATTATAAATGCATATAAAAATTTTCAATAAAATTAATCTACCCATATTGAGAATGCATATAAATATGAAACTTCTCAGAAGACATATGGAAGTCACGAAGAAGACAAGGAATGCGTGATGCGAAAAAAGCATAAGTAAAATCACAAGAATCTACCTAGATTCTAATGCTAAATCGCTCTTCCTCAGAAAATCCGTAGAGCGAGCTCCTCCCTTCTTTAGAATTCTCAAGTTCTCCAATGCTCCAATTGCTCTCCCAACGCTGTGTCTAAGCTTCTATGAATGCCTAAATATAAAGATCTTTCAGGAAACATCTAGAATGCTTCTAGAAATAGCTGGAAGGTGTCACCAACTAAGCATGGGTCTTTTCCAACTTTCAAGATGAGCCATAGGGTTGTAGACACCATGTGCTTAATTGATGCACTAACCCCCATTTTGTTGACACATGAGAAATAGAGAAGTGTGTTAATTCTCATGCAAGCTTATAACTCCAATTTACTTTTTATATAATTTCTATTTAAATATTTATAACTTTCATTTTAACTTTATAACTTTTATTATTATTATTTATTTGTTACTTTATTATTATTTTATTATTATTTTTAATTTTAATTTCTAATTTTCTTTTAATTCTTTTCCCTCAATTAATTCCCATCCAATTAATTATAATCAAAATATCAAATAACGTGATATTTTATATTAATTTCCTCAAATCATTAATTTATTAATTAAATCTATTTATTAAGACTTAATTAATAGATAATTCACCATAGACCTCCAAGATAGAATATGAAAACTCATCATAGAGCAAAACACTCAAAATCAGTCTAAAGGGTTAAAAATCACGAATTATGTCATCCGACACATTCGGTGGGTAAAATATCCAGATACTTGTCCTACCTCACTAGGACAATTGGTTTAAGGGTTTGGGATTTGGACTTGAGAATTTATCTCCCTTCTCTTATCATTGAGATAGTATAATAGGGTACGCTCATCCAGGCAATTCAGGGAAGTCGATACCCGGTACCTGCAACCTGCAAAAAAACCATGCATGTAAATACAATATTTATAATGCTAAGCTAAAAAGACAATGGCATGAAGTGGTACATCGTGTAGATCTCGACTAAGCAGGTGACTACGACTCCCTTCCTTAACCACATCAAAAATGCCATACAATAAGAAAATACACACACCATACACATGCAAGTATGGGGTAAGTATCCATAATAAGACACATAAGATAATAAACCATCCATCTAATCATCAATAATAACTAAAAACAATATAATGATCATCATGTATGCATGAAATGTAAAGTCTAAATGATCTCATCTTATAACCACTGAATCCATAACATAGTGTCTGATAATGTCAAAACAATACCACTAATCTATCAACATAAAACTAGTCTATCATAGTCTGATAATATTAACAAT